>CM046814.1:35168031-35400110 GCA_025617385.1 Murraya koenigii | reverse complement strand
TATTTTTAAAAAAATCAAGCAAAAATCAAGCGAAGGTTGAAAGCAGGACCCGTGCTTCTTCACTGTGGCATCGAGTACCCGATGCGGACGGCGTGTCGCACGGCCTTGCATGAAATTGGGTGAAAATTCGGAAGCCACGAAGAGAAGTCAAAACCAGTGTGCTATAGCCTTGGGTTTTGGGCTAAAAATAGGATATTTTTGGGAAAACTAGTGTATTCTGTGAGCGTAACCCGGTTTGTCTCTGTTAGAGCCCAATTTGATTCGTGACCTACCGATGCGAAGTAGTGGGGCACTGAGTTCCGGAAGGTTCTATTGTTTTTGGTGATTTTTAGAAAAATACCAAGAAAATTGATTTTCCCCTATTTTTGAAAAAATCAAGTAAAAATCAAGCGAAGGTTCGAAACGGACCGTGCTTCTTCTCGTGGCATCGTGTACCTGATGCGGACGCATTTGGCACGTCCTTGCAAGACATTGGGTGAAAATTCGGAAGCCACCAAAGAGAGTCCAAAACCCATGTGCTTATAGCCTTGGGTTTGGGCAAACATAGGATATTTTTGGGAAAACTAGGGTATTTCTGCGAACGTAACCCAGTTTGTCTCTGTTAGAGCCCAATTTGATTCGTGACCTACCGTCTGAAGTAGTGGGGCACAGTTCCCGGAAGGTTCTATTGTTTTTTGGTGATTTTTTAGAAAAAATACCAAGAAAATTGATTTTTCCCTTATTTTTTTGAAAAAAATCAAGTAAAAATCAAACGAAGGTTCGAAACAGACCCGTGCTTCTTCCTCTGGTATCGTGTACCCAGTACGTACGCATTTGGCACTTCCTTGCAAGAAATTGGGTGAAAATTCAGAAGCCACCAAAGAGAAGTCCAAAACCCATGTGCTATAGCCTTGGGTTTTGGGCAAAAAATGGGATATTTTTGGGAAAACTAGGGTATTTCTGCGAACGTAAACCGGTTTGTCTCTGTTAGAGCCCTATTTGGAATAGTGACGAGCCGTCTGAAGTAGTGGGGCACAGTTCCCAGAAGGTTCTACTATTTTTTGGTAAATTTTTAAGAAAAAATACCAACAAAATTGATTTTTCCCTTATTTTTTGAAAAAAATCAAGTAAAAAGCAAACGAAGGTTCGAAACAGACCCGTGCCTCTTATTGTGGCATCGTCTACGCAGTACGGACGTGTGTCGTACGGCCCTGCAAGAAATTGGGTGAAAATTCGGAAGCCACCAAAGAGAAGTCCAAAACCCGTGTGCTATAGCCTTGGGTTTTGGGCAAAAAATGGGATATTTTTGGGAAAACTAGAGTATTTCTGCGAACGTAAACCAGTTTGTCTCTGTTAGAGCTCAATTTGATTCGTGACCTACCGTCTGAAGTAGTGGGGCACAGTTCCCGGCAGGTTCTACTATTTTTTGGTGATTTTTTAGAAAAAATACCAAGAAAATTGATTTTTCCATTATTTTTTAAAAAAAATCAAGCAAAAATCAAACGAAGGTTCGAAACAGACCCGTGCTTCTTCCTGTGGCATCGAGTACCCAGTACGGACGCGTGTCGCACGGCCTTGCATGAAATTGGGTGAAAATTCGGAAGCCACGAAAGAGAAGTCCAAAACCCGTGCGCTATAGCCTTGGGTTTTGGGCTAAAAATGGGATATTTTTGGGAAAACTAGTGTATTTCTGCGAACGTAACCCAGTTTGTCTCTGTTAGAGCCCAATTTGATTCGTGACCTACCGTCTGAAGTAGTGGGGCACAGTTCCCGGAAGGTTCTATTGTTTTTTGGTGATTTTTTAGAAAAAATACCAAGAAAATTGATTTTTCCCTATTTTTTTGAAAAAAATCAAGTAAAAATCAAACGAAGGTTCGAAACAGACCCGTGCTTCTTCCTGTGGTATCGTGTACCAGATGCGGACGCATTTGGCACTTCCTTGCAAGACATTGGGTGAAAATTCAGAAGCCACCAAAGAGAAGTCCAAAACCCATGTGCTATAGCCTTGGGTTTTGGGCCAAAAATGGGATATTTTTGGGAAAACTAGGGTATTTCTGCGAACGTAACCCAGTTTGTCTCTGTTAGAGCTCAATTTGATTCGTGACCTACCGATGCGAAGTAGTGGGGCCGCAGTTCCGGAAGGTTCTATTGTTTTTTGGTGATTTTTTAGAAAAAATACCAAGAAAATTGATTTTTCCCTATTTTTTTGGAAAAAATCAAGTAAAAATCAAACGAAGGTTCGAAACAGACCCGTGCTTCTTCCTCTGGTATCGTGTACCCGATGCGGACGCATTTGGCACTTCCTTGCAAGACATTGGGTGAAAATTCGGAAGCCACCAAAGAAGTCCAAAACCCATGTGCTATAGCCTTGGGTTTTGGGCCAAAATAGGATATTTTTGGGAAAACTAGGGTATTCTGCGACGTAAACCGGTTTGTCTCTGTTAGAGCCCTATTTGGAATAGTGACGAGCCGATGCGAAGTAGTGGAGCCGCAGTTCCAGGAAGGTTCTACTATTTTTGGTAAATTTTTAAGAAAAATACCAACAAAATTGATTTTTCCCTTATTTTTGAAAAAATCAAGTAAAAAGCAAGCGAAGGTTCGAAAGCAGACCCGTGCCTCTTATTGTGGCATCGTCTACGCGATACTGGACGTGTGTCGTACGGCCCTGTAAGAAATTGGGTGAAAATTCGGAAGCCACCAAAGAGAAGTCCAAAACCCGTGTGCTATAGCCTTGGGTTTTGGGCAAAAAATGGGATATTTTTGGGAAAACTAGAGTATTTCTGCGAGCGTAACCCGGTTTGTCTCGTTAGAGCTCAATTTGATTACGTGACCTACCGATGCGAAGTAGTGGGGCCGCAGTTCGGCGAGGTTCTATTATTTTTGGTGATTTTTAGAAAAATACCAAGAAAATTGATTTTTCCTTATTTTTTGAAAAAATCAAGTAAAAATCAAGCGAAGGTTCGAAAGCAGACCGTGCTTCTTCCTGCGGCATCGTGTACCCGATGACGGACGCATTTGGCACTTCCTCGGTATTTCTGCGACGTAACTTGGTTTGTCTGATAGAGCAATTTGATTCGTGACCTACAGTCAAGTAGTAGGCACAGTTCCAGAAGGTTCTATTGTTTTTGGTGATTTTTAGAAAAATACCAAGAAAATTGATTTTCCCCATTTTTTGAAAAAATCAAGTAAAAATCAAACGAAGGTTCGAAACAGACCCGTGCTTCTTCCTCTGGTATCGTGTACCCAGTACGGACGCATTTGGCACTTCCTCGGTATTTACTGAGCGTAAACCGGTTTGTCTCTGTTAGAGCCCTATTTGGATTAGTGACCTAGCAAATGCGAAGTAGTGGGGCCTGCAGTTCCGGAAGGTTCTACTATTTTTGGTAGATTTTTAGAAAAATACCAAGAAAATTGATTTTTCCCTATTTTTTGAAAAAATCAAGTAAAAATCAAGCGAAGGTTGAAAGCAGACTCGTGCTTCTTCTTGTGGCATCGTGCTACCCGATGCGGACGCGTGTCGCACTGCCTTGCAAGAAATTGGGTGAAAATTCGGAAGCCACCAAAGAGAGTCCAAAACCCGTGTGCTATAGCCTTGGGTTTTGGGCCAAAAATAGGATATTTTGGGAAAACTAGGGTATTTACTGTGAGCGTAACCCGGTTTGTCTCTGTTAGAGCTCAATTTGATTAGTGACCTGCCTGTACGAAGTAGTGGGGCACGAGTTCCGGAAGGTTCTACTATTTTTGGTGATTTTTAGAAAAATACCAAGAAAATTGATTTTTCACTTATTTTTGAAAAAATCAAGTAAAAATCAAGCGAAGGTTCGAAAGCAGACCCGTGCTTCTTCTCGTGGCATCGTGTACCCGATGCGGACGCGTGTCGTACGGCCTTGCATGAAATTGGGTGAAAATTCGGAAGCCACCAAAGAAGTCCAAAACCCGTGTGCTATAGCCTTGGGTTTTGGGCAAAAATAGGATATTTTGGGAAAACTAGAGTATTTACTGCGAGCGTAACCCGGTTTGTCTCTGTTAGAGCCCAATTTGATTAGTGACCTGCCGTACGAAGTAGTGGGGCACGAGTTCCGGAAGGTTCTACTATTTTTGGTGATTTTTAGAAAAAATACCAAGAAAATTGATTTTTCCTTATTTTTGAAAAAATCAAGCAAAAATCAAGCGAAGGTTGAAAGCAGACCCGTGCTTCTTCACTGTGGCATCGAGTACCCGATGCAGACGGCGTGTCGCATGACCTTGCATGAAATTGGGTGAAAATTCGGAAGCCACCAAAGAGAAGTCAAAACCCGTGCGCTATAGCCTTGGGTTTTGGGCTAAAATAGGATATTTTGGGAAAACTAGTGTATTTCTGCGAGCGTAACCCGGTTTGTCTCTGTTAGAGCCCAATTTGATTCGTGACCTACCGTCTGAAGTAGTGGGGCCGCAGTTCCCTGGAAGGTTCTATTGTTTTTTGGTGATTTTTTAGAAAAAATACCAAGAAAATTGATTTTTCCCTATTTTTTGAAAAAATCAAGTAAAAATCAAGCGAAGGTTGAAAGCAGACCGTGCTTCTTCACTGTGGTATCGTGTACCCAGTACGGACGCATTTGGCACTTCCTTGCAAGACATTGGGTGAAAATTCAGAAGCCACCAAAGAGAAGTCCAAAACCCATGTGCTATAGCCTTGGGTTTTGGGCCAAAAATGGGATATTTTTGGGAAAACTAGGGTATTTCTGCGAACGTAACCCAGTTTGTCTCTGTTAGAGCCCAATTTGATTCGTGACCTACCGTCTGAAGTAGTGGGGCACAGTTCCCGGAAGGTTCTATTGTTTTTTGGTGATTTTTTAGAAAAAATACCAAGAAAATTGATTTTTCCCCCATTTTTTTGAAAAAAATCAAGTAAAAATCAAACGAAGGTTCGAAACAGACCCGTGCTTCTTCCTCTGGTATCGTGTACCCAGTACGGACGCATTTGGCACTTCCTCTGGTATTTCTGCGAACGTAAACCGGTTTGTCTCTGTTAGAGCCCTATTTGGAATAGTGACGAGCCGTCTGAAGTAGTGGGGCACAGTTCCCAGAAGGTTCTACTATTTTTGGTAAATTTTTAAGAAAAATACCAACAAAATTGATTTTTCCTTATTTTTGAAAAAATCAAGTAAAAAGCAAGCGAAGGTTGAAACAGGACCCGTGCCTCTTATTGTGGCATCGTCTACGCGATGCGGACGCGTGTCGTACTGACCACTGCAAGAAATTGGGTGAAAATTCGGAAGCCACCAAGAGAAGTCCAAAACCCGTGTGCTATAGCCTTGGGTTTGGGCAAAAATAGGATATTTTTGGGAAAACTAGAGTATTTCTGTGACGTAACCCGGTTTGTCTCTGTTAGAGCTCAATTTGATTCGTGACCTACCGATACGAGTAGTGGGGCCACGAGTTCCGGCGAGGTTCTACTATTTTTGGTGATTTTTAGAAAAATACCAAGAAAATTGATTTTTCACTTATTTTTGAAAAAATCAAGCAAAAATCAAGCGAAGGTTCGAAAGCAGACCGTGCTTCTTCCTGTGGCATCGAGTACCCAGAACGGACGCGTGTCGCAGGACCTTGCATGAAATTGGGTGAAAATTCGGAAGCCACCAAAGAGAAGTCCAAAACCCGTGCGCTATAGCCTTGGGTTTTGGGCTAAAAATGGGATATTTTTGGGAAAACTAGTGTATTTCTGCGAACGTAACCCAGTTTGTCTCTGTTAGAGCCCAATTTGATTCGTGACCTACTGTCTGAAGTAGTGGGGCACAGTTCCGGAAGGTTCTATTGTTTTTGGTGATTTTTAGAAAAATACCAAGAAAATTGATTTTTCCCTATTTTTTGAAAAAATCAAGTAAAAATCAAGCGAAGGTTCGAAAGCAGACCAGTGCTTCTTCACTGTGGTATCGTGTACCCGATGCGGACGCATTTGGCACTTCCTTGCAAGACATTGGGTGAAAATTCAGAAGCCACCAAAGAAGTCAAAACCCATGTGCTATAGCCTTGGGTTTTGGGCCAAAATCAGGATATTTTGGGAAAACTAGGGTATTTCTGTGACGTAACCCGGTTTGTCTCTGTTAGAGCCCAATTTGATTCGTGACCTCACCAGTCCGAAGTAGTGGGGCCTGCAGTTCCGGAAGGTTCTATTGTTTTTGGTGATTTTTAGAAAAATACCAAGAAAATTGATTTTTCCCTATTTTTTGAAAAAAATCAAGTAAAAATCAAGCGAAGGTTGAAAGCAGACCCGTGCTTCTTCCTCACGGTATCGTGTACCCAGATCACGGACGCATTTGGCACTTCCTCCGGTATTTACGCGAGCGTAAACCGGTTTGTCTCTGTTAGAGCCCTATTTGGAATAGTGACGAGCACGTGCGAGTAGTGAGGCCGCAGTTCGAGGAAGGTTCTACTATTTTTGGTAAATTTTTAAGAAAAAATACCAACAAAATTGATTTTTCCCTTATTTTTTGAAAAAAATCAAGTAAAAAGCAAACGAAGGTTCGAAACAGACCCGTGCCTCTTCTTGTGGCATCGTCTACGCAGTACGGACGCGTGTCGTACGGCCCTGTAAGAAATTGGGTGAAAATTCGGAAGCCACCAAAGAGATGTCCAAAACCCGTGTGCTATAGCCTTGGGTTTTGGGCAAAAAATGGGATATTTTTGGGAAAACTAGGGTATTTCTGCGAACGTAACCCAGTTTGTCTCTGTTAGAGCTCAATTTGATTCGTGACCTGCCGTCTGAAGTAGTGGGGCACAGTTCCCGGCAGGTTCTACTATTTTTTGGTGATTTTTTAGAAAAAATACCAAGAAAATTGATTTTTCACTTATTTTTTGAAAAAAATCAAGCAAAAATCAAACGAAGGTTCGAAACAGACCCGTGCTTCTTCCTGTGGCATCGAGTACCCGATGCAGACGGCGTGTCGTACGACCTTGCAAGAAATTGGGTGAAAATTCGGAAGCCACCAAAGAGAAGTCCAAAACCCGTGTGCTATAGCCTTGGGTTTTGGGCAAAAAATGGGATATTTTTGGGAAAACTAGGGTATTTCTGCGAACGTAACCCAGTTTGTCTCTGTTAGAGCCCAATTTGATTCGTGACCTACCGTCTGAAGTAGTGGGGCACAGTTCCCGGAAGGTTCTATTGTTTTTTGGTGATTTTTTAGAAAAAATACCAAGAAAATTGATTTTTCCCCTATTTTTTTGGAAAAAATCAAGTAAAAATCAAACGAAGGTTCGAAACAGACCCGTGCTTCTTCCTGTGGTATCGTGTACCCAGTACGGACGCATTTGGCACTTCCTTGCAAGACATTGGGTGAAAATTCAGAAGCCACCAAAGAGAAGTCCAAAACCCATGTGCTATAGCCTTGGGTTTTGGGCCAAAAATGGGATATTTTTGGGAAAACTAGGGTATTTCTGCGAACGTAACCCAGTTTGTCTCTGTTAGAGCTCAATTTGATTCGTGACCTACCGTCTGAAGTAGTGGGGCACAGTTCCCGGAAGGTTCTACTATTTTTTGGTGATTTTTTAGAAAAAATACCAAGAAAATTGATTTTTCCCTTATTTTTTGAAAAAAATCAAGCAAAAATCAAACGAAGGTTCGAAACAGACCCGTGCTTCTTCCTGTGGCATCGAGTACCCAGAACGGACGCGTGTCGCACGACCTTGCATGAAATTGGGTGAAAATTCGGAAGCCACCAAAGAGAAGTCCAAAACCCGTGTGCTATAGCCTTGGGTTTGGGCAAAATAGGATATTTTGGGAAAACTAGGGTATTTCTGCGAGCGTAACCCGGTTTGTCTCTGTTAGAGCCCAATTTGATTCGTGACCTCACATGTCGAAGTAGTGGGGCACTGAGTTCCGGAAGGTTCTATTGTTTTTGGTGATTTTTAGAAAAATACCAAGAAAATTGATTTTTCCCTATTTTTTGAAAAAATCAAGTAAAAATCAAGCGAAGGTTCGAAAGCAGACCGGTGCTTCTTCCTCACGGTATCGTGTACCCGATCGCGGACGCATTTGGCACTTCCTCTGGTATTTCTGCGAACGTAAACCGGTTTGTCTCTGTTAGAGCCCTATTTGGAATAGTGACGAGCACGTGCGAGTAGTGGGGCCGCAGTTCCGGAAGGTTCTACTATTTTTTGGTAAATTTTTAAGAAAAAATACCAACAAAATTGATTTTTCCCTTATTTTTTGAAAAAAATCAAGTAAAAAGCAAACGAAGGTTCGAAACAGACCCGTGCCTCTTATTGTGGCATCGTCTACGCAGTACGGACGTGTGTCCTACGGCCCTGCAAGAAATTGGGTGAAAATTCGGAAGCCACCAAAGAGTAGTCCAAAACCCGCGTGCTATAGCCTTGGGTTTTGGGCAAAAAATGGGATATTTTTGGGAAAACTAGGGTATTTCTGCGAACGTAACCCAGTTTGTCTCTGTTAGAGCTCAATTTGATTCGTGACCTGCCGTCTGAAGTAGTGGGGCACAGTTCCCGGCAGGTTCTACTATTTTTTGGTGATTTTTTAGAAAAAATACCAAGAAAATTGATTTTTCACTTATTTTTTGAAAAAAATCAAGCAAAAATCAAACGAAGGTTCGAAACAGACCCGTGCTTCTTCCTGTGGCATCGAGTACCCAGAACGGACGCGTGTCGTACGGCCTTGCATGAAATTGGGTGAAAATTCGGAAGCCACCAAAGAGAAGTCCAAAATCCGTGTGCTATAGCCTTGGGTTTTGGGCAAAAATAGGATATTTTGGGAAAACTAGAGTATTTACTGAGCGTAACCCGGTTTGTCTCGTTAGAGCCTAATTTGATTCGTGACCTACCAGTACGAAGTAGTGGGGCACGAGTTCCGGAAGGTTCTATTGTTTTTGGTGATTTTTAGAAAAATACCAAGAAAATTGATTTTCCCTATTTTTTGAAAAAATCAAGTAAAAATCAAGCGAAGGTTCGAAACGGACCCGTGCTTCTTCCTGCGGTATCGTGTACCCGATGCGGACGCATTTGGCACTTCCTTGCAAGACATTGGGTGAAAATTCGGAAGCCACCAAGAGAAGTCCAAAACCCATGTGCTATAGCTTGGGTTTTGGGCAAAAATAGGATATTTTTGGGAAAACTAGGGTATTCTGCGAGCGTAACCCGGTTTGTCTCGTTAGAGCTCAATTTGATTCAGTGACCTACTGTCTGAAGTAGTGGGGCCTGCAGTTCCGGAAGGTTCTACTATTTTTGGTGATTTTTAGAAAAATACCAAGAAAATTGATTTTTCCTTATTTTTGAAAAAATCAAGCAAAAATCAAGCGAAGGTTGAAAGCAGACCCGTGCTTCTTCCTGTGGCATCGAGTACCCGATGCAGACGGCGTGTCGCGCGACCTTGCATGAAATTGGGTGAAAATTCGGAAGCCACCAAGAGAAGTCAAAACCCGTGCGCTATAGCCTTGGGTTTTGGGCTAAAATAGGATATTTTGGGAAAACTAGGTGTATTCTGTGAGCGTAACCCGGTTTGTCTCTGTTAGAGCCCAATTTGATTCGTGACCTACTGATGCGAAGTAGTGGGGCACAGTTCCCGGAAGGTTCTATTGTTTTTTGGTGATTTTTATAAAAAATACCAAGAAAATTGATTTTTCCCCTATTTTTTTGAAAAAAATCAAGTAAAAATCAAACGAAGGTTCGAAACAGACCCGTGCTTCTTCCTCTGGTATCGTGTACCCAGTACGGACGCATTTGGCACGACCTTGAATGAAATTGGGTGAAAATTCAGAAGCCACCAAAGAGAAGTCCAAAACCCGTGTGCTATAGCCTTGGGTTTTGGGCAAAAAATGGGATATTTTTGGGAAAACTAGGGTATTTCTGCGAACGTAACCCAGTTTGTCTCTGTTAGAGCTCAATTTGATTCGTGACCTGCCGTCTGAAGTAGTGGGGCACAGTTCCCGGCAGGTTCTACTATTTTTTGGTGATTTTTTAGAAAAAATACCAAGAAAATTGATTTTTCCCTTATTTTTTTGAAAAAAATCAAGTAAAAATCAAACGAAGGTTCGAAACAGACCCGTGCTTCTTCCTCTGGTATCGTGTACCCAGTACGGACGCATTTGGCACGACCTTGAATGAAATTGGGTGAAAATTCAGAAGCCACCAAAGAGAAGTCCAAAACCCGTGTGCTATAGCCTTGGGTTTTGGGCAAAAAATGGGATATTTTTGGGAAAACTAGGGTATTTCTGCGAACGTAACCCGGTTTGTCTGCATTAGAGCCCAATTTGATTAGTGACCTACTGTCATGAAGTAGTGGGGCACTGAGTTCCGGAAGGTTCTATTATTTTTGGTGATTTTTAGAAAAATACCAAGAAAATTGATTTTTCCTTATTTTTTGAAAAAATCAAGTAAAAATCAAGCGAAGGTTCGAAAGCAGGACCGGTGCTTCTTCCTGCGGTATCGTGTACCCGATCGCGGACGCATTTGGCACTTCCTTGCAAGACATTGGGTGAAAATTCAGAAGCCACCAAGAGAAGTCAAAACCCGTGTGCTATAGCCTTGGGTTTTGGGCAAAAAATAGGATATTTTGGGAAAACTAGGGTATTTACTGCGAGCGTAACCGGTTTGTCTACTGTTAGAGCTCAATTTGATTACGTGACCTACTATGCGAAGTAGTGGGGCCACAGTTCCGGAAGGTTCTACTATTTTTGGTGATTTTTAGAAAAATACCAAGAAAATTGATTTTTCCATTATTTTTGAAAAAATCAAGTAAAAATCAAGCGAAGGTTCGAAAGCAGACCAGTGCTTCTTCTTGTGGCATCGTGTACCCGGTCTGGACGCGTGTCGCACGACCTTGCATGAAATTGGGTGAAAATTCGGAAGCCACCAAGAGAAGTCAAAACCCGTGTGCTATAGCCTTGGGTTTTGGGCAAAAATAGGATATTTTGGGAAAACTAGGGTATTTACGTGAGCGTAACCCGGTTTGTCTCTGTTAGAGCCCAATTTGATTACGTGACCTACAAGTACGAAGTAGTGGGGCACGAGTTCCGGAAGGTTCTATTATTTTTGGTGATTTTTAGAAAAATACCAAGAAAATTGATTTTTCCTTATTTTTTGAAAAAATCAAGTAAAAATCAAGCGAAGGTTCGAAAACGGACCCGTGCTTCTTCCTCGTGGCATCGTGTACCAGTCGCGGATGCATTTGGCACGTCCTTGCAAGAAATTGGGTGAAAATTCGGAAGCCACCAAGAGAAGTCCAAAACCCGTGTGCTATAGCCTTGGGTTTTGGGCAAAAATAGGATATTTTGGGAAAACTAGGGTATTCTGCGAGCGTAACCCGGTTTGTCTCTGTTAGAGCTCAATTTGATTCAGTGACCTACCGAATGCAAGTAGTGGGGCCGCAGTTCCGGAAGGTTCTACTATTTTTGGTGATTTTTAGAAAAATACCAAGAAAATTGATTTTCCCTTATTTTTTGAAAAAATCAAGCAAAAATCAAGCGAAGGTTCAAAGCAGGACCGGTGCTTCTTCCTGTGGCATCGAGTACCCGATGCGGACGCGTGTCGCACGACCTTGCATGAAATTGGGTGAAAATTCGGAAGCCACCAAGAGAAGTCAAAACCCGTGTGCTATAGCCTTGGGTTTTGGGCTAAAAATAGGATATTTTTGGGAAAACTAGGGTATTCTGCGAGCGTAACCCGGTTTGTCTCGTTAGAGCCCAATTTGATTACGTGACCTACCGATGCGAAGTAGTGGGGCACGAGTTCCGGAAGGTTCTATTGTTTTTGGTGATTTTTAGAAAAATACCAAGAAAATTGATTTTTCCTTATTTTTTGAAAAAATCAAGTAAAAATCAAGCGAAGGTTCGAAAGCAGACCCGTGCTTCTTCCTGTGGTATCGTGTACCCGATCACGGACGCATTTGGCACTTCCTTGCAAGACATTGGGTGAAAATTCGGAAGCCACCAAAGAAGTCAAAACCCGTGTGCTATAGCCTTGGGTTTTGGGCAAAAATAGGATATTTTGGGAAAACTAGGGTATTTACTGAGCGTAACCCGGTTTGTCTCGTTAGAGCTCAATTTGATTAGTGACCTGCAGTCACGAAGTAGTGGGGCCGCAGTTCCGGAAGGTTCTACTATTTTTGGTGATTTTTAGAAAAATACCAAGAAAATTGATTTTCCATTATTTTTTGAAAAAATCAAGTAAAAATCAAGCGAAGGTTGAAAGCAGACCCGTGCTTCTTCTTGTGGCATCGAGTACCCGATGCGGACGCGTGTCGCACGACCTTGCATGAAATTGGGTGAAAATTCGGAAGCCACCAAAGAAGTCAAAACCAGTGTGCTATAGCCTTGGGTTTTGGGCAAAAATAGGATATTTTGGGAAAACTAGGGTATTTCTGTGAGCGTAACCAGTTTGTCTCGTTAGAGCTCAATTTGATTCGTGACCTACTGATGCGAAGTAGTGGGGCCTGCAGTTCCGGAAGGTTCTATTGTTTTTGGTGATTTTTAGAAAAATACCAAGAAAATTGATTTTCCCATTATTTTTGAAAAAATCAAGTAAAAATCAAGCGAAGGTTCGAAACAGGACCAGTGCTTCTTCCTGCGGTATCGTGTACCCAGTCGCGGACGCATTTGGCACTTCCTCTGGTATTTACTGCGACGTAAACCGGTTTGTCTCTGTTAGAGCCCTATTTGGAATAGTGACTGACCGATGCGAAGTAGTGGGGCACGAGTTCCGGAAGGTTCTACTATTTTTTGGTAAATTTTTAGAAAAATACCAACAAAATTGATTTTTCCTTATTTTTTGAAAAAATCAAGTAAAAAGCAAGCGAAGGTTGAAACAGGACCCGTGCCTCTTATTGTGGCATCGTCTACGTGATGCTGGACGCGTGTCGTACTGACCTGCAAGAAATTGGGTGAAAATTCGGAAGCCACCAAAGAGAGTCAAAACCGTGTGCTATAGCCTTGGGTTTTGGGCAAAAATAGGATATTTTTGGGAAAACTAGGGTATTTACTGTGAGCGTAACCCGGTTTGTCTCGTTAGAGCTCAATTTGATTCGTGACCTACCAAGTACGAAGTAGTGGGGCACTGAGTTCGGCGAGGTTCTACTATTTTTGGTGATTTTTAGAAAAATACCAAGAAAATTGATTTTTCACTTATTTTTGAAAAAAATCAAGCAAAAATCAAGCGAAGGTTCAAAACGAGACCCGTGCTTCTTCACTGTGGCATCGAGTACCCAGTGCGGACGGCGTGTCGTGCGGCCTTGCATGAAATTGGGTGAAAATTCGGAAGCCACCAAGAGAAGTCAAAACCCGTGTGCTATAGCCTTGGGTTTTGGGCAAAAATAGGATATTTTGGGAAAACTAGGGTATTTACTGTGAGCGTAACCGGTTTGTCTCTGTTAGAGCCCAATTTGATTAAGTGACCTACCGATGCGAAGTAGTGGGGCACGAGTTCCGGAAGGTTCTATTGTTTTTGGTGATTTTTAGAAAAATACCAAGAAAATTGATTTTTCCCTATTTTTTGAAAAAATCAAGTAAAAATCAAGCGAAGGTTGAAAGCAGACCGTGCTTCTTCCTGTGGTATCGTGTACCCAGTACGGACGCATTTGGCACTTCCTTGCAAGACATTGGGTGAAAATTCGGAAGCCACCAAGAGAAGTCAAAACCCATGTGCTATAGCCTTGGGTTTTGGGCCAAAAATAGGATATTTTGGGAAAACTAGGGTATTCTGTGAGCGTAACCAGGTTTGTCTCTGTTAGAGCTCAATTTGATTCGTGACCTACCGATGCGAAGTAGTGGGGCACTGAGTTCCGGAAGGTTCTACTATTTTTGGTGATTTTTAGAAAAATACCAAGAAAATTGATTTTTCCCTTATTTTTTGAAAAAAATCAAGAAAAAATCAAACGAAGGTTCGAAACAGACCCGTGCTTCTTCCTGTGGCATCGAGTACCCAGTACGGACGCGTGTCGCACGGCCTTGCATGAAATTGGGTGAAAATTCGGAAGCCACCAAAGAGAAGTCCAAAACCCGTGCGCTATAGCCTTGGGTTTTGGGCAAAAAATGGGATATTTTTGGGAAAACTAGGGTATTTCTGCGAACGTAACCCAGTTTGTCTCTGTTAGAGCTCAATTTGATTCGTGACCTGCCGTCTGAAGTAGTGGGGCACGAGTTCCGGAAGGTTCTACTATTTTTGGTGATTTTTAGAAAAATACCAAGAA
Source organism: Murraya koenigii (assembly GCA_025617385.1). NCBI lineage: Eukaryota > Viridiplantae > Streptophyta > Magnoliopsida > Sapindales > Rutaceae > Murraya > Murraya koenigii. The sequence continues at coordinate 35,385,961 of CM046814.1, read as the reverse complement.
AATTGATTTTTCCATTATTTTTGAAAAAATCAAGTAAAAATCAAGCGAAGGTTCGAAACAGGACCAGTGCTTCTTCTTGTGGCATCGAGTACCCGAGTGCGGACGCGTGTCGCACGACCTTGCATGAAATTGGGTGAAAATTCGGAAGCCACGAAGAGAAGTCAAAACCCGTGTGCTATAGCCTTGGGTTTTGGGCAAAAATAGGATATTTTTGGGAAAACTAGGGTATTTCTGTGAGCGTAACCCGGTTTGTCTCTGTTAGAGCCCAATTTGATTCAGTGACCTACAAGTGCGAAGTAGTGGGGCCGCAGTTCCGGAAGGTTCTATTGTTTTTGGTGATTTTTAGAAAAATACCAAGAAAATTGATTTTTCCCTATTTTTTGAAAAAATCAAGTAAAAATCAAGCGAAGGTTCGAAAGCAGACCAGTGCTTCTTCCTCATGGTATCGTGTACCCGATCACGGACGCATTTGGCACTTCCTCACGGTATTTCTGCGACGTAAACCGGTTTGTCTCTGTTAGAGCCCTATTTGGAATAGTGACCGGCAGATGCGAAGTAGTGGGGCCGCAGTTCCGGAAGGTTCTACTATTTTTGGTAAATTTTTAGAAAAATACCAAGAAAATTGATTTTTCCTTATTTTTTGAAAAAATCAAGTAAAAAGCAAGCGAAGGTTGAAACAGGACCCGTGCCTCTTCTTGTGGCATCGTCTGCAGTCATGCGGACGCGTGTCGTACGGCCTGCATGAAATTGGGTGAAAATTCGGAAGCCACCAAAGAGAGTCAAAACCCGTGTGCTATAGCCTTGGGTTTTGGGCAAAAATAGGATATTTTGGGAAAACTAGGGTATTTCTGTGAGCGTAACCCGGTTTGTCTCTGTTAGAGCTCAATTTGATTACGTGACCTGCCAGTACGAAGTAGTGGGGCCTGCAGTTCCGGCGAGGTTCTACTATTTTTGGTGATTTTTAGAAAAATACCAAGAAAATTGATTTTTCCATTATTTTTGAAAAAAATCAAGCAAAAATCAAGCGAAGGTTCGAAAGCAGACCCGTGCTTCTTCACTGTGGCATCGAGTACCCGATGCGGACGCGTGTCGCGCGACCTTGCATGAAATTGGGTGAAAATTCGGAAGCCACCAAAGAAGTCAAAACCAGTGCTGCTATAGCCTTGGGTTTTGGGCAAAAATAGGATATTTTGGGAAAACTAGGGTATTTACTGCGAGCGTAACCCGGTTTGTCTCGTTAGAGCTCAATTTGATTAGTGACCTACAGATGCGAAGTAGTGGGGCCACGAGTTCCGGAAGGTTCTACTATTTTTGGTGATTTTTTAGAAAAATACCAAGAAAATTGATTTTTCCTTATTTTTTGAAAAAATCAAGTAAAAATCAAGCGAAGGTTCGAAAGCAGACCCGTGCTTCTTCCTGTGGCATCGTGTACCAGATGCGGACGCATGTCGCACGACCTTGCATGAAATTGGGTGAAAATTCGGAAGCCACCAAGAGAAGTCAAAACCCGTGTGCTATAGCCTTGGGTTTTGGGCAAAAATCAGGATATTTTTGGGAAAACTAGGGTATTTCTGCGAGCGTAACCCGGTTTGTCTCTGTTAGAGCTCAATTTGATTAAGTGACCTACCGATGCGAAGTAGTGGGGCCTGCAGTTCGGCGAGGTTCTACTATTTTTGGTGATTTTTAGAAAAATACCAAGAAAATTGATTTTTCCATTATTTTTGAAAAAATCAAGTAAAAATCAAGCGAAGGTTGAAACAGACACGTGCTTCTTCACTGTGGCATCGTGTACCCGATCACGGACGCGTGTCGCACGACCTTGCATGAAATTGGGTGAAAATTCGGAAGCCACCAAGAGAAGTCAAAACCCGTGTCGTTATAGCCTTGGGTTTTGGGCCAAAATAGGATATTTTGGGAAAACTAGGGTATTCTACGAGCGTAACCCGGTTTGTCTCGTTAGAGCTCAATTTGATTACGTGACCTGCCGATGCTGAAGTAGTGGGGCCTGAGTTCCGGAAGGTTCTACTATTTTTGGTGATTTTTAGAAAAATACCAAGAAAATTGATTTTTCCCTTATTTTTGAAAAAATCAAGTAAAAATCAAGCGAAGGTTCGAAAGCAGACCCGTGCTTCTTCCTGTGGCATCGAGTACCCGATCGCGGACGCGTGTCGCATGACCTTGCATGAAATTGGGTGAAAATTCGGAAGCCACCAAGAGAAGTCAAAACCCGTGTGCTATAGCCTTGGGTTTTGGGCAAAAATAGGATATTTTGGGAAAACTAGGGTATTTACTGCGAGCGTAACCCGGTTTGTCTCAGTTAGAGCTCAATTTGATTCAGTGACCTGCAGATGCGAAGTAGTGGGGCCGCAGTTCCGGCGAGGTTCTACTATTTTTGGTGATTTTTAGAAAAATACCAAGAAAATTGATTTTTCCATTATTTTTGAAAAAATCAAGTAAAAATCAAGCGAAGGTTCGAAAGCAGACCCGTGCTTCTTCACTGTGGCATCGAGTACCCAGATGCGGACGCGTGTCGCACTGACCTTGCATGAAATTGGGTGAAAATTCGGAAGCCACCAAGAGAAGTCAAAACCCGTGTGCTATAGCCTTGGGTTTTGGGCAAAAATAGGATATTTTGGGAAAACTAGGGTATTTACTGCGAGCGTAACCCGGTTTGTCTACGTTAGAGCTCAATTTGATTACGTGACCTGCTAGTACGAAGTAGTGGGGCACGAGTTCCGGAAGGTTCTACTATTTTTGGTGATTTTTAGAAAAATACCAAGAAAATTGATTTTTCCTTATTTTTGAAAAAATCAAGTAAAAATCAAGCGAAGGTTGAAACAGGACCAGTGCTTCTTCTCGTGGCATCGAGTACCCAGATGCGGACGGCGTGTCGCGCGACCTTGCATGAAATTGGGTGAAAATTCGGAAGCCACCAAGAGAAGTCAAAACCCGTGTGCTATAGCCTTGGGTTTTGGGCAAAAATAGGATATTTTTGGGAAAACTAGGGTATTTACTGCGAGCGTAACCCGGTTTGTCTGTTAGAGCTCAATTTGATTACGTGACCTGCACGTCGAAGTAGTGGGGCACTGAGTTCCGGCAGGTTCTACTATTTTTGGTGATTTTTAGAAAAATACCAAGAAAATTGATTTTTCCTTATTTTTTGAAAAAATCAAGAAAAAATCAAGCGAAGGTTCGAAAACAGACCGTGCTTCTTCACTGTGGCATCGAGTACCCGATGCGGACGCGTGTCGCACTGCCTTGCATGAAATTGGGTGAAAATTCGGAAGCCACCAAGAGAAGTCAAAACCCGTGTCGCTATAGCCTTGGGTTTTGGGCCAAAAATAGGATATTTTGGGAAAACTAGGGTATTCTGCGAGCGTAACCCGGTTTGTCTGTTAGAGCCCTATTTGGATTAGTGACTAGCCGTATACGAGTAGTGGGGCACGAGTTCCGGAAGGTTCTACTATTTTTGGTGAATTTTTAGAAAAATACCAAGAAAATTGATTTTTCCCTTATTTTTGAAAAAATCAAGTAAAAAGCAAACGAAGGTTCGAAACAGACCCGTGCCTCTTCTTGTGGCATCGTCTACACGATCGCAGACTGGCGTGTCGTACGGCCCTATAAGAAATTGGGTGAAAATTCGGAAGCCACCAAAGAGATGTCCAAAACCCGTGTGCTATAGCCTTGGGTTTTGGGCAAAAAATGGGATATTTTTGGGAAAACTAGGGTATTTCTGCGAACGTAACCCAGTTTGTCTCTGTTAGAGCTCAATTTGATTCGTGACCTGCCGTCTGAAGTAGTGGGGCACAGTTCCGGCCAGGTTCTACTATTTTTGGTGATTTTTAGAAAAATACCAAGAAAATTGATTTTTCCCTTATTTTTTGAAAAAAATCAAGAAAAAATCAAACGAAGGTTCGAAACAGACCCGTGCTTCTTCCTGTGGCATCGAGTACCCAGTACGGACGCGTGTCGCACGGCCTTGCATGAAATTGGGTGAAAATTCGGAAGCCACCAAAGAAGTCAAAACCCGTGTCGCTATAGCCTTGGGTTTTGGGCCAAAAATAGGATATTTTGGGAAAACTAGGGTATTCTGCGAGCGTAACCTGGTTTGTCTACTGTTAGAGCCCAATTTGATTCAGTGACCTACAGTACTGAAGTAGTGGGGCACGAGTTCCGGAAGGTTCTACTATTTTTGGTGATTTTTAGAAAAATACCAAGAAAATTGATTTTTCCTTATTTCTTGAAAAAAATCAAGTAAAAATCAAGCGAAGGTTCGAAAGCAGATCCGTGCTTCTTCCTCGTGGCATCGTGTACCCAGTCACGGACGCGTGTTGTACGACCTTGCATGAAATTGGGTGAAAATTCGGAAGCCACCAAAGAAGTCAAAACCAGTGTGCTATAGCCTTGGGTTTTGGGCAAAAATAGGATATTTTTGGGAAAACTAGGGTATTTCTGTGAGCGTAACCCGGTTTGTCTCGTTAGAGCTCAATTTGATTAAGTGACCTCGTCATGCAAGTAGTGGGGCCTGAGTTCCGGCGAGGTTCTACTATTTTTGGTGATTTTTAGAAAAATACCAAGAAAATTGATTTTTCCTTATTTTTGAAAAAATCAAGTAAAAATCAAGCGAAGGTTCGAAAGCAGACCCGTGCTTCTTCACGTGGCATCGAGTACCCAGTCACGGACGCGTGTCGCACGACCTTGCATGAAATTGGGTGAAAATTCGGAAGCCACCAAGAGAAGTCAAAACCCGTGTGCTTATAGCCTTGGGTTTTGGGCAAAAATAGGATATTTTTGGGAAAACTAGGGTATTCTGTGAGCGTAACCCGGTTTGTCTCTGTTAGAGCTCAATTTGATTCGTGACCTGCAAGTACGAAGTAGTGGGGCACTGAGTTCCGGCGAGGTTCTACTATTTTTGGTGATTTTTAGAAAAATACCAAGAAAATTGATTTTTCCTTATTTTTGAAAAAATCAAGTAAAAATCAAGCGAAGGTTGAAAGCAGACCCGTGCTTCTTCCTGTGGCATCGAGTACCCGAGTACGGACGCGTGTCGCACTGACCTTGCATGAAATTGGGTGAAAATTCGGAAGCCACCAAGAGAAGTCAAAACCAGTGTGCTATAGCCTTGGGTTTTGGGCAAAAAATAGGATATTTTTGGGAAAACTAGGGTATTCTGTGAGCGTAACCCGGTTTGTCTCTGTTAGAGCTCAATTTGATTACGTGACCTGCAATGCGAAGTAGTGGGAGCCTGAGTTCCGGGAGGTTCTACTATTTTTGGTGATTTTTAGAAAAATACCAAGAAAATTGATTTTCCCTTATTTTTGAAAAAATCAAGTAAAAATCAAGCGAAGGTTGAAAGCAGAACCAGTGCTTCTTCACTGTGGCATCGAGTACCCAGTCATGGACGCGTGTCGCACGACCTTGCATGAAATTGGGTGAAAATTCGGAAGCCACCAAGAGAAGTCAAAACCCGTGTGCTATAGCCTTGGGTTTTGGGCAAAAATAGGATATTTTTGGGAAAACTAGGGTATTTCTGTGAGCGTAACCCGGTTTGTCTCTGTTAGAGCTCAATTTGATTAAGTGACCTGCCGTACGAAGTAGTGGGGCACTGAGTTCCGGCGAGGTTCTACTATTTTTGGTGATTTTTAGAAAAATACCAAGAAAATTGATTTTTCCTTATTTTTTGAAAAAATCAAGTAAAAATCAAGCGAAGGTTCGAAACAGGACCAGTGCTTCTTCCTGTGGCATCGAGTACCCGAGTCTGGACAGCGTGTCGTACGGCCTTGCATGAAATTGGGTGAAAATTCGGAAGCCACCAAAGAAGTCAAAACCAGTGTGCTATAGCCTTGGGTTTTGGGCAAAAATAGGATATTTTGGGAAAACTAGGGTATTTCTGCGAGCGTAACCCGGTTTGTCTGTTAGAGCTCAATTTGATTACGTGACCTGCACGTACGAAGTAGTGGGGCCTGAGTTCCGGAAGGTTCTACTATTTTTGGTGATTTTTAGAAAAATACCAAGAAAATTGATTTTTCCTTATTTTTGAAAAAAATCAAGTAAAAATCAAGCGAAGGTTGAAAGCAGACCCGTGCTTCTTCCTGTGGCATCGTGTACCCAGTACGGACGCGTGTCGTACGACCTTGCATGAAATTGGGTGAAAATTCGGAAGCCACCAAGAGAAGTCAAAACCCGTGTGCTATAGCCTTGGGTTTTGGGCCAAAAATAGGATATTTTGGGAAAACTAGGGTATTCTGTGAGCGTAACCCGGTTTGTCTCTGTTAGAGCTCAATTTGATTAGTGACCTGCCGTATGCAAGTAGTGGGGCCTGCAGTTCCGGAAGGTTCTACTATTTTTGGTGATTTTTAGAAAAATACCAAGAAAATTGATTTTTCCTTATTTTTTGAAAAAATCAAGTAAAAATCAAGCGAAGGTTCGAAAGCAGGACCAGTGCTTCTTCCTGTGGCATCGTGTACCCGAGTCTGGACGCGTGTCGCACGGCCTTGCATGAAATTGGGTGAAAATTCGGAAGCCACCAAAGAGAAGTCAAAACCGTGTGCTATAGCCTTGGGTTTTGGGCAAAAAATGGGATATTTTTGGGAAAACTAGGGTATTTCTGCGAGCGTAACCCGGTTTGTCTCTGTTAGAGCTCAATTTGATTACGTGACCTGCTGTCATGCAAGTAGTGGGGCCGCAGTTCGGCGAGGTTCTACTATTTTTGGTGATTTTTAGAAAAATACCAAGAAAATTGATTTTCCCTTATTTTTTGAAAAAATCAAGTAAAAATCAAGCGAAGGTTGAAAACGGACCCGTGCTTCTTCACGTGGCATCGAGTACCAGTCACGGACAGCGTGTCATGCGACCTTGCATGAAATTGGGTGAAAATTCGGAAGCCACCAAGAGAAGTCAAAACCCGTGTGCTATAGCCTTGGGTTTTGGGCCAAAATCAGGATATTTTGGGAAAACTAGGGTATTTACTGAGCGTAACCCGGTTTGTCTCTGTTAGAGCTCAATTTGATTAAGTGACCTGCTGTCTGAAGTAGTGGGGCCGCAGTTCCGGAAGGTTCTACTATTTTTGGTGATTTTTTAGAAAAATACCAAGAAAATTGATTTTTCCTTATTTTTGAAAAAATCAAGTAAAAATCAAAGCGAAGGTTCGAAAGCAGACCCGTGCTTCTTCTCGTGGCATCGTGTACCCGATCGCGGACGCGTGTCGCACGACCTTACATGAAATTGGGTGAAAATTCGGAAGCCACCAAGAGAAGTCAAAACCAGTGTGCTATAGCCTTGGGTTTTGGGCAAAATAGGATATTTTGGGAAAACTAGGGTATTTACTGTGAGCGTAACCGGTTTGTCTCTGTTAGAGCTCAATTTGATTCAGTGACCTGCTAGTGCGAAGTAGTGGGGCCACGAGTTCGGCGAGGTTCTACTATTTTTGGTGATTTTTAGAAAAATACCAAGAAAATTGATTTTTCCTTATTTTTTGAAAAAATCAAGAAAAAATCAAGCGAAGGTTCGAAAGCAGACCCGTGCTTCTTCACTGTGGCATCGTGTACCCAGTGCGGACAGCGTGTCGCACGGCCTTGCATGAAATTGGGTGAAAATTCGGAAGCCACCAAGAGAAGTCAAAACCAGTGTCGCTATAGCCTTGGGTTTTGGGCAAAAATAGGATATTTTTGGGAAAACTAGGGTATTTACTGAGCGTAACCCGGTTTGTCTGCATTAGAGCTCAATTTGATTAAGTGACCTGTCGTACGAAGTAGTGGGGCCGCAGTTCCGGCAGGTTCTACTATTTTTGGTGATTTTTAGAAAAATACCAAGAAAATTGATTTTTCCTTATTTTTGAAAAAATCAAGTAAAAATCAAGCGAAGGTTGAAAGCAGACCAGTGCTTCTTCCTGTGGCATCGAGTACCCAGTACGGACGCGTGTCGCACGGCCTTGCATGAAATTGGGTGAAAATTCGGAAGCCACCAAAGAAGTCAAAACCGTGTGCTATAGCCTTGGGTTTTGGGCAAAAATAGGATATTTTGGGAAAACTAGGGTATTTCTGCGAGCGTAACCCGGTTTGTCTCTGTTAGAGCCCAATTTGATTCAGTGACCTGCCGTACGAAGTAGTGGGGCCGCAGTTCCGGAAGGTTCTACTATTTTTGGTGATTTTTTAGAAAAATACCAAGAAAATTGATTTTTCCTTATTTTTGAAAAAATCAAGTAAAAATCAAGCGAAGGTTGAAAGCAGACCAGTGCTTCTTCACTGTGGCATCGTGTACCCGAGTACGGACAGCGTGTCGCATGACCTTGCATGAAATTGGGTGAAAATTCGGAAGCCACCAAGAGAAGTCCAAAACCCGTGTCGCTATAGCCTTGGGTTTTGGGCCAAAAATAGGATATTTTTGGGAAAACTAGGGTATTCTGTGAGCGTAACCAGGTTTGTCTCTGTTAGAGCCCAATTTGGATTAGTGACCTGCCGTATACGAAGTAGTGGGGCACGAGTTCGGGAAGGTTCTACTATTTTTTGGTGATTTTTTAGAAAAAATACCAAGAAAATTGATTTTCCCTTATTTTTTGAAAAAAATAAAGTAAAAATCAAACGAAGGTTCGAAACAGACCCGTGCTTCTTCCTGTGGCATCGTGTACCCAGTACGGACGCGTGTGGCACGGCCTTGCAAGAAATTGGGTGAAAATTCGGAAGCCACCAAAGAGAAGTCCAAAACCCGTGTGCTATAGCCTTGGGTTTTGGGCCAAAAATGGGATATTTTTGGGAAAACTAGGGTATTTCTGCGAACGTAACCCGGTTTGTCTCTGTTAGAGCCCTATTTGATTCGTGACGAGCCGTACGAAGTAGTGGGGCACGAGTTCCGGAAGGTTCTACTATTTTTGGTGATTTTTTAGAAAAATACCAAGAAAATTGATTTTTCCATTATTTTTGAAAAAAATCAAGTAAAAATCAAGCGAAGGTTGAAACAGGACCAGTGCTTCTTCCTGTGGCATCGTGTACCCGAGTCACGGACGCGTGTCGCACGGCCTTGCATGAAATTGGGTGAAAATTCGGAAGCCACCAAGAGAAGTCAAAACCAGTGTCGCTATAGCCTTGGGTTTTGGGCCAAAATAGGATATTTTTGGGAAAACTAGGGTATTTCTGCGAGCGTAACCCGGTTTGTCTCTGTTAGAGCCCAATTTGATTCAGTGACCTGCAGTACTGAAGTAGTGGGGCACGAGTTCCGGAAGGTTCTACTATTTTTGGTGATTTTTTAGAAAAATACCAAGAAAATTGATTTTTCCTTATTTTTTGAAAAAATCAAGTAAAAATCAAGCGAAGGTTCGAAAGCAGACCAGTGCTTCTTCACGTGGCATCGTGTACCCGATCTGCAGACGCGTGTCGCACGACCTTGCATGAAATTGGGTGAAAATTCGGAAGCCACCAAAGAGAAGTCAAAACCCGTGTGCTATAGCCTTGGGTTTTGGGCCAAAAATGGGATATTTTTGGGAAAACTAGGGTATTTCTGCGAACGTAAACCGGTTTGTCTCTGTTAGAGCCCTATTTGATTACGTGACAGCCGTCTGCAAGTAGTGGAGCACTGAGTTCCGGAAGGTTCTACTATTTTTGGTGATTTTTAGAAAAATACCAAGAAAATTGATTTTTCCTTATTTTTGAAAAAATCAAGTAAAAATCAAGCGAAGGTTCGAAAGCAGACCCGTGCTTCTTCCTGTGGCATCGTGTACCCATCACGGACGCGTGTCGCACGACCTTGCAAGAAATTGGGTGAAAATTCGGAAGCCACCAAAGAGAGTCAAAACCGGTGTGCTATAGCCTTGGGTTTTGGGCCAAAAATGGGATATTTTGGGAAAACTAGGGTATTTACTGAGCGTAACTCGGTTTGTCTCTGTTAGAGCCCAATTTGATTCGTGACGTGCCGTCTGAAGTAGTGGGGCACAGTTCCGGAAGGTTCTACTATTTTTGGTGATTTTTTAGAAAAATACCAAGAAAATTGATTTTTCCCTTATTTTTTGAAAAAATCAAGTAAAAATCAAACGAAGGTTCGAAACAGACCCGTGCTTCTTCCTGTGGCATCGTGTACCCGATCGCGGACAGCGTGTCGCACGGCCTTGCATGAAATTGGGTGAAAATTCGGAAGCCACCAAGAGAAGTCAAAACACGTGTGCTATAGCCTTGGGTTTTGGGCCAAAATAGGATATTTTGGGAAAACTAGGGTATTCTGTGACGTAACTCGGTTTGTCTCTGTTAGAGCCCAATTTGATTAGTGACCGAGTCTGAGTAGTGGGGCACGAGTTCCGGAAGGTTCTACTATTTTTTTGTGATTTTTTTGAAAAAATACCAAGAAAATTGATTTTTCTCTTATTTTTTGAAAAAAATCAAGTAAAAATATAACGAAGATTCGAAACAGACCCGTGCCTCTTCCTGTGGCATCGTGTACCCAGATCAGGACAGCGTGTCGTACGACCTTGCATGAAATTGGGTGAAAATTCGGAAGCCACCAAGAGAAGTCAAAACCCGTGTGCTATAGCCTTGGGTTTTGGGCCAAAAATAGGATATTTTTGGGAAAACTAGGGTATTCTGTGACGTTAACCGGTTTGTCTCTGTTAGAGCCCTATTTGGATTAGTGACTGACCGTTTGAAGTAGTGGGGCACTGAGTTCAGGAAGGTTCTACTATTTTTGGTGATTTTTTAGAACAAATACCAACAAAATTGATTTTTCCTTATTTTTTGAAAAAATCAAGTAAAAATATAACGAAGATTGAAAGCAGACCAGTGCCTCTTCACGTGGCATCGTGTACCCAGATGCAGACTGGCGTGTCGCACGGCCTTGCATGAAATTGGGTGAAAATTCGGAAGCCACCAAGAGAAGTCAAAACCAGTGCTGCTATAGCCTTGGGTTTTGGGCCAAAAATAGGATATTTTGGGAAAACTAGGGTATTTCTGTGAGCGTAACTCGGTTTGTCTCGTTAGAGCCCAATTTGATTACGTGACCTGCCGTATACGAAGTAGTGGGGCACGAGTTCCGGAAGGTTCTACTATTTTTGGTGATTTTTTAGAAAAATACCAAGAAAATTGATTTTTCCTTATTTTTTGAAAAAATCAAGTAAAAATATAACGAAGATTGAAAGCAGACCCGTGCCTCTTCACGTGGCATCGTGTACCCAGATGCGGACAGCGTGTCGCATGACCTTGCATGAAATTGGGTGAAAATTCGGAAGCCACCAAGAGAAGTCAAAACCGTGTCGCTATAGCCTTGGGTTTTGGGCCAAAAATAGGATATTTTGGGAAAACTAGGGTATTCTGTGACGTAACCGGTTTGTCTCTGTCAGAGCCCTATTTGGATTCGTGACGAGCTGTCTGAAGTAGTGGGGCACGAGTTCAGGAAGGTTCTACTATTTTTGGTGATTTTTAGAAAAATACCAACAAAATTGATTTTCCCTTATTTTTTGAAAAAATCAAGTAAAAATCAAGCGAAGGTTGAAACAGGACCCGTGCCTCTTCTCGTGGCATCGTGTACCCAGTAACGGACGCGTGTCGCACGACCTTGCATGAAATTGGGTGAAAATTCGGAAGCCACCAAGAGAAGTCCAAAACCCGTGTGCTATAGCCTTGGGTTTTGGGCCAAAAATAGGATATTTTTGGGAAAACTAGGGTATTTACTGAGCGTAACCGGTTTGTCTCTGTTAGAGCCCTATTTGATTACGTGACGGCAAATGCGAAGTAGTGGGGCCTGCAGTTCCGGAAGGTTCTACTATTTTTTGGTGATTTTTAGAAAAATACCAAGAAAATTGATTTTTCCCTTATTTTTTGAAAAAAATCAAGTAAAAATATAACGAAGATTCGAAACAGACCCGTGCCTCTTCCTGTGGCATCGTGTACCAGTATGAGACAGCGTGTCGCACGGCCTTGCATGAAATTGGGTGAAAATTCGGAAGCCACCAAGAGAAGTCAAAACCCGTGTGCTTATAGCCTTGGGTTTTGGGCAAAAATAGGATATTTTTGGGAAAACTAGGGTATTTACTGAGCGTAACCGGTTTGTCTCTGTTAGAGCCCTATTTGGATTAGTGACGAGCCGTATCGAAGTAGTGGGAGCCGCAGTTCGGGAAGGTTCTACTATTTTTTGGTGATTTTTTAGAAAAAATACCAACAAAATTGATTTTTCCCTTATTTTTTGAAAAAATCAAGTAAAAATATAAGCGAAGATTCAAAACAGGACCAGTGCCTCTTCACGTGGCATCGTGTACCCGATGCGGACGGCGTGTCGCACGGCCTTGCATGAAATTGGGTGAAAATTCGGAAGCCACCAAGAGAAGTCCAAAACCGGTGTGCTATAGCCTTGGGTTTTGGGCCAAAAATGGGATATTTTGGGAAAACTAGGGTATTCTATGAGCGTAACTCGGTTTGTCTCTGTTAGAGCCCTATTTGATTAGTGACGAGCATGTCTGAAGTAGTGGAGCACGAGTTCCGGAAGGTTCTACTATTTTTGGTGATTTTTTAGAAAAATACCAAAAAATTGATTTTTCCTTATTTTTGAAAAAATCAAGTAAAAATATAACGAAGATTGAAAGCAGACCCGTGCCTCTTCACGTGGCATCGTGTACGCAGATCAGGACAGCGTGTCGCACGGCCTTGCATGAAATTGGGTGAAAATTCGGAAGCCACCAAAGAGAGTCAAAACCGGTGCTGCTATAGCCTTGGGTTTTGGGCCAAAAATAGGATATTTTGGGAAAACTAGGGTATTCTAGTGACGTTAATCGGTTTGTCTCTGTTAGAGCCCTATTTGGATTAGTGACGAGCCGTTATGAAGTAGTGGGGCCGCAGTTCCGGAAGGTTCTACTATTTTTGGTGATTTTTAGAACAAATACCAACAAAATTGATTTTTCCTTATTTTTGAAAAAATCAAGTAAAAATATAACGAAGATTGAAAGCAGACCAGTGCCTCTTCACGTGGCATCGTGTACCCGATGCGGACAGCGTGTCGCACGACCTTGCATGAAATTGGGTGAAAATTCGGAAGCCACCAAGAGAAGTCAAAACCGGTGCGCTATAGCCTTGGGTTTTGGGCCAAAAATAGGATATTTTGGGAAAACTAGGGTATTTCTGCGAGCGTAACCCGGTTTGTCTCTGTTAGAGCCCAATTTGATTAGTGACTGCCAGTGTGAAGTAGTGGGGCACAGTTCCGGAAGGTTCTACTATTTTTGGTGATTTTTAGAAAAATACCAAGAAAATTGATTTTCCCTTATTTTTGAAAAAATCAAGTAAAAATATAACGAAGATTCGAAAGCAGACCAGTGCCTCTTCACGTGGCATCGTGTACCCGATGCAGGACGGCGTGTCGCCATGGCCTTGCATGAAATTGGGTGAAAATTCGGAAGCCACCAAGAGAAGTCAAAACACGTGCGCTATAGCCTTGGGTTTTGGGCCAAAATAGGATATTTTTGGGAAAACTAGGGTATTTCTGTGACGTAACCGGTTTGTCTCTGTTAGAGCCCTATTTGGATTAGTGACGAGCAGTATGAAGTAGTGGGGCACGAGTTCCGGAAGGTTCTACTATTTTTGGTGATTTTTAGAACAAATACCAACAAAATTGATTTTTCCCTTATTTTTTGAAAAAATCAAGTAAAAATATAGCGAAGATTCGAAAGCAGACCCGTGCCTCTTCACGTGGCATCGTGTACCCGATGCGGACGGCGTGTCGCACGGCCTTGCATGAAATTGGGTGAAAATTCGGAAGCCACCAAGAGAAGTCAAAACACGTGTGCTATAGCCTTGGGTTTTGGGCCAAAAATAGGATATTTTTGGGAAAACTAGGGTATTTCTGCGAACGTAAACCGGTTTGTCTCTGTTAGAGCCCTATTTGGATTAGTGACGAGCCGTCTGAAGTAGTGGGGCACAGTTCCCGGAAGGTTCTACTATTTTTTGGTGATTTTTTAGAACAAATACCAACAAAATTGATTTTTCCCTTATTTTTTGAAAAAAATCAAGTAAAAATATAACGAAGATTCGAAACAGACCCGTGCCTCTTCCTGTGGCATCGTGTACCCAGTACGGACGCGTGTCACACGACCTTGCATGAAATTGGGTGAAAATTCAGAAGCCACCAAAGAGAAGTCCAAAACCGGTGCGCTATAGCCTTGGGTTTTGGGCCAAAAATAGGATATTTTGGGAAAACTAGGGTATTTCTGTGAGCGTAACCGGTTTGTCTCTGTTAGAGCCCAATTTGGATTAGTGACATGCCGTTCGAAGTAGTGGGAGCACTGAGTTCCGGAAGGTTCTACTATTTTTGGTGATTTTTTAGAACAAATACCAAGAAAATTGATTTTTCCCTTATTTTTGAAAAAATCAAGTAAAAATATAACGAAGATTGAAAGCAGACCCGTGCCTCTTCACGTGGCATCGTGTACCCGATGCGGACGGCGTGTCGCCACGACCTTGCATGAAATTGGGTGAAAATTCGGAAGCCACCAAGAGAAGTCCAAAACCGGTGCGCTATAGCCTTGGGTTTTGGGCCAAAAATAGGATATTTTGGGAAAACTAGGGTATTTCTGTGAGCGTAACCGGTTTGTCTCTGTTAGAGCCCTATTTGGATTAGTGACGAGCCGTGCGAAGTAGTGGGGCACGAGTTCCGGAAGGTTCTACTATTTTTGGTGATTTTTAGAAAAATACCAAGAAAATTGATTTTTCCTTATTTTTTGAAAAAATCAAGTAAAAATATAGCGAAGATTCGAAACAGACCGGTGCCTCTTCACGTGGCATCGTGTACCCGATGCAGACGGCGTGTCGTCGCGGCCTTGCATGAAATTGGGTGAAAATTCGGAAGCCACCAAGAGAAGTCCAAAACCCGTGTGCTATAGCCTTGGGTTTTGGGCAAAAATAGGATATTTTTGGGAAAACTAGGGTATTTCTGTGACGTAACCGGTTTGTCTCTGTTAGAGCCCTATTTGGATTAGTGACGAGTCATGCGAAGTAGTGGGGCACGAGTTCCGGAAGGTTCTACTATTTTTGGTGATTTTTAGAACAAATACCAACAAAATTGATTTTTCCCTTATTTTTGAAAAAATCAAGTAAAAATATAAGCGAAGATTCGAAAGCAGACCCGTGCCTCTTCACGTGGCATCGTGTACCCGATGCAGACGGCGTGTCGCACGGCCTTGCATGAAATTGGGTGAAAATTCGGAAGCCACCAAGAGAAGTCAAAACCCGTGTGCTATAGCCTTGGGTTTTGGGCCAAAAATAGGATATTTTGGGAAAACTAGGGTATTTACTGTGACGTAATCGGTTTGTCTCTGTTAGAGCCCTATTTGGATTAGTGACGAGCCGTCTGAAGTAGTGGAGCCGCAGTTCCGGAAGGTTCTACTATTTTTGGTGATTTTTAGAACAAATACCAACAAAATTGATTTTTCCTTATTTTTTGAAAAAATCAAGTAAAAATATAACGAAGATTGAAAGCAGACCCGTGCCTCTTCACGTGGCATCGTGTACCCGATGCGGACGGCGTGTCACACGGCCTTGCATGAAATTGGGTGAAAATTCGGAAGCCACCAAAGAGAGTCCAAAACCGGTGTCGTTATAGCCTTGGGTTTTGGGCCAAAATAGGATATTTTGGGAAAACTAGGGTATTCTGTGACGTAAACCGGTTTGTCTCTGTTAGAGCCCTATTTGGATTAGTGACGAGCCGATGCGAAGTAGTGGGAGCACGAGTTCCGGAAGGTTCTACTATTTTTGGTGATTTTTTAGAACAAATACCAACAAAATTGATTTTCCCTTATTTTTGAAAAAATCAAGTAAAAATATAGCGAAGATTGAAAGCAGACCAGTGCCTCTTCACGTGGCATCGATGTACCCGATGCAGGACAGCGTGTCACCGCGACCTTGCATGAAATTGGGTGAAAATTCGGAAGCCACCAAGAGAAGTCAAAACGAGTGTGCTATAGCCTTGGGTTTTGGGCCAAAAATAGGATATTTTGGGAAAACTAGGGTATTCTGTGACGTAACCGGTTTGTCTCTGTTAGAGCCCTATTTGGATTAGTGACGAGCCGTATGAAGTAGTGGGACACGAGTTCCGGAAGGTTCTACTATTTTTGGTGATTTTTTAGAAAAATACCAAGAAAATTGATTTTTCCTTATTTTTTGAAAAAATCAAGTAAAAATATAGCGAAGATTCGAAACAGACCCGTGCCTCTTCACGTGGCATCGTGTACCCGATGCAGACGGCGTGTCGCCACGGCCTTGCATGAAATTGGGTGAAAATTCGGAAGCCACCAAGAGAAGTCAAAACCCGTGTGCTATAGCCTTGGGTTTTGGGCCAAAAATGGGATATTTTGGGAAAACTAGGGTATTTCTGTGACGTAAACCGGTTTGTCTCTGTTAGAGCCCTATTTGGATTAGTGACGAGCCAGTGCGAAGTAGTGGGGCCGCAGTTCCGGAAGGTTCTACTATTTTTGGTGATTTTTAGAACAAATACCAACAAAATTGATTTTTCCTTATTTTTTGAAAAAATCAAGTAAAAATATAGCGAAGATTCGAAACAGACCCGTGCCTCTTCACGTGGCATCGTGTACCCGATGCGGACAGCGTGTCGCACGGCCTTGCATGAAATTGGGTGAAAATTCGGAAGCCACCAAGAGAAGTCAAAACACGTGTGCTATAGCCTTGGGTTTTGGGCCAAAAATAGGATATTTTTGGGAAAACTAGGGTATTTCTGTGACGTAACCGGTTTGTCTCTGTTAGAGCCCTATTTGGATTAGTGACGAGCCGTCTGAAGTAGTGGGGCACAGTTCCCGGAAGGTTCTACTATTTTTTGGTGATTTTTTAGAACAAATACCAACAAAATTGATTTTTCCCTTATTTTTTGAAAAAAATCAAGTAAAAATATAACGTAGATTCGAAACAGACCCGTGCCTCTTCACGTGGCATCGTGTACCCGATGCAGGACGGCGTGTCGCCACGGCCTTGCATGAAATTGGGTGAAAATTCGGAAGCCACCAAGAGAAGTCCAAAACCGGTGCGCTATAGCCTTGGGTTTTGGGCCAAAATAGGATATTTTGGGAAAACTAGGGTATTCTATGAGCGTAACCGGTTTGTCTCTGTTAGAGCCCTATTTGGATTAGTGACGAGCCGTATGAAGTAGTGGGGCACTGAGTTCCGGAAGGTTCTACTATTTTTGGTGATTTTTAGAAAAATACCAACAAAATTGATTTTTCCTTATTTTTTGAAAAAATCAAGTAAAAATATAGCGAAGATTCGAAACAGACCAGTGCCTCTTCACGTGGCATCGTGTACCCGATGCGGACGGCGTGTCACCACGGCCTTGCATGAAATTGGGTGAAAATTCGGAAGCCACCAAGAGAAGTCAAAACCAGTGTGCTATAGCCTTGGGTTTTGGGCCAAAAATGGGATATTTTTGGGAAAACTAGGGTATTTCTGTGACGTAACCGGTTTGTCTCTGTTAGAGCCCTATTTGGATTAGTGACGAGCAGTGCGAAGTAGTGGGGACACAGTTCCGGAAGGTTCTACTATTTTTGGTGATTTTTAGAACAAATACCAACAAAATTGATTTTTCCTTATTTTTTGAAAAAATCAAGTAAAAATATAACGAAGATTCGAAAGCAGACCCGTGCCTCTTCACGTGGCATCGTGTACCCGATGCGGACGGCGTGTCGCACGGCCTTGCATGAAATTGGGTGAAAATTCGGAAGCCACCAAGAGAAGTCAAAACCGTGTCGCTATAGCCTTGGGTTTTGGGCCAAAATGGGATATTTTGGGAAAACTAGGGTATTTCTGTGACGTAACCGGTTTGTCTCTGTTAGAGCCCTATTTGGATTAGTGACTGCCGTATGCGAAGTAGTGGGGCCGCAGTTCCGGAAGGTTCTACTATTTTTTGGTGATTTTTTAGAACAAATACCAACAAAATTGATTTTTCCCTTATTTTTTGAAAAAAATCAAGTAAAAATATAACGAAGATTCGAAACAGACCCGTGCCTCTTCCTGTGGCATCGTGTACCCGATGCAGGACGGCGTGTCGCACGGCCTTGCATGAAATTGGGTGAAAATTCGGAAGCCACCAAGAGAAGTCCAAAACCGGTGTGCTATAGCCTTGGGTTTTGGGCCAAAAATAGGATATTTTGGGAAAACTAGGGTATTTCTGTGACGTTAATCGGTTTGTCTCTGTTAGAGCCCTATTTGGATTAGTGACGAGCCGTATGAAGTAGTGGGGCCACGAGTTCCGGAAGGTTCTACTATTTTTGGTGATTTTTAGAACAAATACCAACAAAATTGATTTTTCCTTATTTTTGAAAAAATCAAGTAAAAATATAACGAAGATTGAAAGCAGACCGTGCCTCTTCACGTGGCATCGTGTACCCGATGCAGACGGCGTGTCGCACGGCCTTGCATGAAATTGGGTGAAAATTCGGAAGCCACCAAGAGAAGTCCAAAACCGGTGCTGCTATAGCCTTGGGTTTTGGGCCAAAATAGGATATTTTGGGAAAACTAGGGTATTTCTGTGACGTAACCGGTTTGTCTCTGTTAGAGCCCAATTTGGATTAGTGACTGCCAGTATGCGAGTAGTGGGGCACGAGTTCCGGAAGGTTCTACTATTTTTGGTGATTTTTTAGAAAAATACCAAGAAAATTGATTTTTCCTTATTTTTTGAAAAAATCAAGTAAAAATATAACGAAGATTCGAAACAGACCAGTGCCTCTTCACGTGGCATCGTGTACCAGATGCAGACGGCGTGTCGCACGGCCTTACATGAAATTGGGTGAAAATTCGGAAGCCACAAAGAGAGTCAAAACCCGTGCGCTATAGCCTTGGGTTTTGGGCCAAAAATGGGATATTTTTGGGAAAACTAGGGTATTTCAGCGAACGTTAATCGGTTTGTCTCTATTAGAGCCCTATTTGGATTAGTGACGAGCCGTTTGAAGTAGTGGGGCACAGTTCCCGGAAGGTTCTACTATTTTTTGGTGATTTTTTAGAACAAATACCAACAAAATTGATTTTTCCCTTATTTTTTGAAAAAAATCAAGTAAAAATATAACGAAGATTCGAAACAGACCCGTGCCTCTTCCTGTGGCATCGTGTACCCAGTACGGACGCGTGTCGCACGGCCTTGCATGAAATTGGGTGAAAATTCGGAAGCCACCAAAGAGAAGTCCAAAACCCGTGTGCTATAGCCTTGGGTTTTGGGCCAAAAATAGGATATTTTTGGGAAAACTAGGGTATTTCTGCGAACGTAACCCGGTTTGTCTCTGTTAGAGCCCTATTTGGATTAGTGACGAGCCGTCACGAAGTAGTGGGGCCGCAGTTCCGGAAGGTTCTACTATTTTTTGGTGATTTTTAGAAAAATACCAAGAAAATTGATTTTTCCCTTATTTTTTGTAAAAAATCAAGTAAAAATATAACGAAGATTCGAAACAGACCCGCGCCTCTTCCAGTGGCATCGTGTACCCAGTACGGACGCGTGTCGCACGGCCTTGCATGAAATTGGGTGAAAATTCGGAAGCCACCAAGAGAAGTCAAAACACGTGTGCTATAGCCTTGGGTTTTGGGCCAAAAATAGGATATTTTTGGGAAAACTAGGGTATTCTGTGACGTAACCGGTTTGTCTCTGTTAGAGCCCTATTTGGATTAGTGACGAGCCGTCAGAGTAGTGGGGCACGAGTTCCGGAAGGTTCTACTATTTTTGGTGATTTTTAGAAAAATACCAACAAAATTGATTTTTCCTTATTTTTTGAAAAAATCAAGTAAAAATATAACGAAGATTCGAAACGGACCAGTGCCTCTTCACGTGGCATCGTGTACCCGATGCGGACAGCGTGTCGCACGGCCTTGCATGAAATTGGGTGAAAATTCGGAAGCCACCAAGAGAAGTCCAAAACCAGTGCGCTATAGCCTTGGGTTTTGGGCCAAAAATAGGATATTTTGGGAAAACTAGGGTATTTCTGTGACGTAACCCGGTTTGTCTCTGTTAGAGCCCAATTTGGATTAGTGACTGCAGATGTCGAAGTAGTGGGGCCACGAGTTCCGGAAGGTTCTACTATTTTTGGTGATTTTTGAAAAAATACCAAGAAAATTGATTTTCCCTTATTTTTGAAAAAATCAAGTAAAAATATAACGAAGATTGAAAGCAGACCAGTGCCTCTTCACGTGGCATCGTGTACCCAGATGCGGACGGCGTGTCGCCACGGCCTTGCATGAAATTGGGTGAAAATTCGGAAGCCACCAAGAGAAGTCAAAACCGGTGCTGCTATAGCCTTGGGTTTTGGGCCAAAAATAGGATATTTTGGGAAAACTAGGGTATTTCTGTGACGTAAACCGGTTTGTCTCTGTTAGAGCCCTATTTGGATTAGTGACGAGCCAGTGCGAAGTAGTGGGGCCGCAGTTCCGGAAGGTTCTACTATTTTTGGTGATTTTTAGAAAAATACCAACAAAATTGATTTTTCCCTTATTTTTGAAAAAATCAAGTAAAAATCAAGCGAAGGTTCGAAAGCAGACCCGTGCTTCTTCACGTGGCATCGATGTACCCGAGCAGACGGCGTGTCGCTGCGGCCTTGCATGAAATTGGGTGAAAATTCGGAAGCCACCAAGAGAAGTCCAAAACACGTGTGCTATAGCCTTGGGTTTTGGGCAAAAATAGGATATTTTGGGAAAACTAGGGTATTCTATGACGTAACCGGTTTGTCTCTGTTAGAGCCCTATTTGGATTAGTGACGAGCAGTCTGAAGTAGTGGGGCACGAGTTCCGGAAGGTTCTACTATTTTTGGTGATTTTTAGAACAAATACCAACAAAATTGATTTTTCCTTATTTTTTGAAAAAATCAAGTAAAAATATAACGTAGATTCGAAACAGACCCGTGCCTCTTCCTGTGGCATCGTGTACCCAGATGCGGACGCGTGTCGCACGGCCTTGCATGAAATTGGGTGAAAATTCGGAAGCCACCAAGAGAAGTCAAAACCAGTGCTGCTATAGCCTTGGGTTTTGGGCCAAAATAGGATATTTTTGGGAAAACTAGGGTATTTCTGCGAGCGTAACCGGTTTGTCTCTGTTAGAGCCCAATTTGGATTAGTGACCAGCCGTACGAAGTAGTGGGGCCGCAGTTCCGGAAGGTTCTACTATTTTTGGTGATTTTTAGAAAAATACCAAGAAAATTGATTTTTCCTTATTTTTGAAAAAATCAAGTAAAAATATAGCGAAGATTCGAAACAGACCAGTGCCTCTTCACAGTGGCATCGTGTACCCGATGCGGACGGCGTGTCGCACGGCCTTGCATGAAATTGGGTGAAAATTCGGAAGCCACCAAGAGAAGTCAAAACACGTGCGCTATAGCCTTGGGTTTTGGGCCAAAAATAGGATATTTTGGGAAAACTAGGGTATTTCTGCGAGCGTAACCGGTTTGTCTCTGTTAGAGCCCTATTTGGATTAGTGACGAGCCGTGCGAGTAGTGGGGCCACAGTTCCGGAAGGTTCTACTATTTTTTGGTGATTTTTAGAAAAATACCAACAAAATTGATTTTCCCTTATTTTTGAAAAAATCAAGTAAAAATATAACGAAGATTCGAAACAGACCAGTGCCTCTTCACGTGGCATCGTGTACCCAGATGCGGACGGCGTGTCGCACGGCCTTGCATGAAATTGGGTGAAAATTCGGAAGCCACCAAGAGAAGTCCAAAACCGTGTGCTATAGCCTTGGGTTTTGGGCAAAAATAGGATATTTTTGGGAAAACTAGGGTATTTCTGTGACGTAACCAGGTTTGTCTCTGTTAGAGCCCTATTTGGATTAGTGACCAGCCGTACGAAGTAGTGGGGCCGCAGTTCCGGAAGGTTCTACTATTTTTGGTGATTTTTAGAACAAATACCAACAAAATTGATTTTCCCTTATTTTTGAAAAAATCAAGTAAAAATATAAGCGAAGATTCGAAACAGGACCCGTGCCTCTTCACGTGGCATCGTGTACCCGATGCAGGACGGCGTGTCGCACGGCCTTGCATGAAATTGGGTGAAAATTCGGAAGCCACCAAAGAGAGTCAAAACCGGTGTGCTATAGCCTTGGGTTTTGGGCCAAAAATAGGATATTTTTGGGAAAACTAGGGTATTCTATGACGTAACCGGTTTGTCTCTGTTAGAGCCCTATTTGGATTAGTGACGAGCCGTACGAAGTAGTGGGGCCGCAGTTCCGGAAGGTTCTACTATTTTTGGTGATTTTTAGAACAAATACCAACAAAATTGATTTTTCCTTATTTTTTGAAAAAATCAAGTAAAAATATAAGCGAAGATTCGAAACAGACCCGTGCCTCTTCACGTGGCATCGTGTACCCGATGCGGACGGCGTGTCGCACGGCCTTGCATGAAATTGGGTGAAAATTCGGAAGCCACCAAGAGAAGTCAAAACCAGTGTGCTATAGCCTTGGGTTTTGGGCCAAAATAGGATATTTTGGGAAAACTAGGGTATTCTGCGAGCGTAACTCGGTTTGTCTCTGTTAGAGCCCTATTTGGATTAGTGACGTAGCCGTGCGAAGTAGTGGGGCACGAGTTCCGGAAGGTTCTACTATTTTTGGTGATTTTTAGAAAAATACCAAGAAAATTGATTTTTCCCTTATTTTTGAAAAAATCAAGTAAAAATATAAGCGAAGATTCGAAACAGACCGTGCCTCTTCACGTGGCATCGTGTACCCAGATGCGGACGGCGTGTCGCCACGACCTTGAATGAAATTGGGTGAAAATTCGGAAGCCACCAAGAGAAGTCCAAAACCGGTCGTGCTATAGCCTTGGGTTTTGGGCCAAAAATAGGATATTTTTGGGAAAACTAGGGTATTTCTATGACGTAACCGGTTTGTCTCTGTTAGAGCCCTATTTGGATTAGTGACGAGCAGTACGAAGTAGTGGGGCCACAGTTCCGGAAGGTTCTACTATTTTTGGTGATTTTTAGAACAAATACCAACAAAATTGATTTTTCCTTATTTTTTGAAAAAATCAAGTAAAAATATAACGAAGATTCGAAAGCAGACCCGTGCCTCTTCACGTGGCATCGTGTACCCGATGCAGACGGCGTGTCGCACGGCCTTGCATGAAATTGGGTGAAAATTCGGAAGCCACCAAGAGAAGTCAAAACCCGTGTGCTTATAGCCTTGGGTTTTGGGCCAAAATGGGATATTTTTGGGAAAACTAGGGTATTTCTGTGACGTAACCGGTTTGTCTCTGTTAGAGCCCTATTTGGATTAGTGACGAGTCATACGAAGTAGTGGGGCACGAGTTCCGGAAGGTTCTACTATTTTTGGTGATTTTTAGAACAAATACCAACAAAATTGATTTTTCCCTTATTTTTTGAAAAAATCAAGTAAAAATATAACGAAGATTGAAACGAGACCGTGCCTCTTCACGTGGCATCGTGTACCCGATGCAGACGGCGTGTCGCACGGCCTTGCATGAAATTGGGTGAAAATTCGGAAGCCACCAAGAGAAGTCAAAACCCGTGTGCTATAGCCTTGGGTTTTGGGCCAAAAATAGGATATTTTGGGAAAACTAGGGTATTCTACGAGCGTAACCGGTTTGTCTCTGTTAGAGCCCTATTTGGATTAGTGACTGGCAGATGCGAAGTAGTGGGGCCGCAGTTCCGGAAGGTTCTACTATTTTTGGTGATTTTTAGAAAAATACCAAGAAAATTGATTTTCCCTTATTTTTGAAAAAATCAAGTAAAAATATAACGAAGATTCGAAACAGACCCGTGCCTCTTCACGTGGCATCGTGTACCCGATGCGGACGGCGTGTCGCACGGCCTTGACATGAAATTGGGTGAAAATTCGGAAGCCACCAAAGAGAAGTCCAAAACCCGTGCGCTATAGCCTTGGGTTTTGGGCCAAAATAGGATATTTTTGGGAAAACTAGGGTATTCTATGACGTAACCCGGTTTGTCTCTGTTAGAGCCCAATTTGGATTAGTGACTGCCGTACGAAGTAGTGGAGCCGCAGTTCCGGAAGGTTCTACTATTTTTGGTGATTTTTTGAAAAATACCAAGAAAATTGATTTTTCCTTATTTTTGAAAAAATCAAGTAAAAATATAAGCGAAGATTCGAAAGCAGACCCGTGCCTCTTCACGTGGCATCGTGTACCCGATGCGGACGGCGTGTCGCACGGCCTTGCATGAAATTGGGTGAAAATTCGGAAGCCACCAAAGAGAAGTCCAAAACCCGTGTGCTATAGCCTTGGGTTTTGGGCAAAAAATGGGATATTTTTGGGAAAACTAGGGTATTTCTGCGAACGTAAACCGGTTTGTCTCTGTTAGAGCCCTATTTGGATTAGTGACCGGCCAGTACGAAGTAGTGGGGCCGAGTTCCCGGAAGGTTCTACTATTTTTTGGTGATTTTTTAGAACAAATACCAACAAAATTGATTTTTCCCTTATTTTTTGAAAAAAATCAAGTAAAAATATAACGAAGATTCGAAACAGACCCGTGCCTCTTCCTGTGGCATCGTGTACCCGATGCAGACGGCGTGTCGCATGGCCTTGCATGAAATTGGGTGAAAATTCGGAAGCCACCAAGAGAAGTCCAAAACTCGTGTGCTATAGCCTTGGGTTTTGGGCCAAAATAGGATATTTTGGGAAAACTAGGGTATTTCTATGACGTTAATCGGTTTGTCTCTATTAGAGCCCTATTTGGATTAGTGACGAGCCGTTTGAAGTAGTGGGGCACAGTTCCCGGAAGGTTCTACTATTTTTTGGTGATTTTTAGAACAAATACCAACAAAATTGATTTTTCCCTTATTTTTTGAAAAAAATCAAGTAAAAATATAACGAAGATTCGAAACAGACCCGTGCCTCTTCCTGTGGCATCGTGTACCCAGTACGGACGCGTGTCGCACGGCCTTGCATGAAATTGGGTGAAAATTCGGAAGCCACCAAAGAGAAGTCCAAAACCGTGTCGCTATAGCCTTGGGTTTTGGGCCAAAATAGGATATTTTTGGGAAAACTAGGGTATTTCTGTGACGTAACCGGTTTGTCTCTGTTAGAGCCCTATTTGGATTAGTGACAGCCGTATGCAAGTAGTGGGGCACGAGTTCCGGAAGGTTCTACTATTTTTTGGTGATTTTTAGAAAAATACCAAGAAAATTGATTTTTCCCTTATTTTTGAAAAAATCAAGTAAAAATATAAGCGAAGATTCGAAACAGACCCGTGCCTCTTCACGTGGCATCGTGTACCCAGATGCGGACGGCGTGTCGCACGGCCTTGACATGAAATTGGGTGAAAATTCGGAAGCCACCAAGAGAAGTCAAAACCCGTGTGCTATAGCCTTGGGTTTTGGGCCAAAAATAGGATATTTTTGGGAAAACTAGGGTATTTCTATGACGTAATCGGTTTGTCTCTGTTAGAGCCCTATTTGGATTAGTGACGAGCCGATCGAAGTAGTGGGGCACGAGTTCCGGAAGGTTCTACTATTTTTGGTGATTTTTAGAACAAATACCAACAAAATTGATTTTTCCTTATTTTTGAAAAAATCAAGTAAAAATATAACGAAGATTGAAACAGACCGTGCCTCTTCACGTGGCATCGTGTACCCGATGCGGACGGCGTGTCGCACGGCCTTGCATGAAATTGGGTGAAAATTCGGAAGCCACCAAAGAGAGTCAAAACCGTGTCGCTATAGCCTTGGGTTTTGGGCCAAAAATGGGATATTTTGGGAAAACTAGGGTATTCTGTGAGCGTAACCGGTTTGTCTCTGTTAGAGCCCAATTTGGATTAGTGACCGGCAGTACGAGTAGTGGGGCACGAGTTCCGGAAGGTTCTACTATTTTTGGTGATTTTTTGAAAAAATACCAAGAAAATTGATTTTCCCTTATTTTTTGAAAAAATCAAGTAAAAATATAACGAAGATTGAAAGCAGACCAGTGCCTCTTCACGTGGCATCGTGTACCCGATGCGGACAGCGTGTCGCACGGCCTTGCATTAAATTGGGTGAAAATTCGGAAGCCACCAAAGAGAGTCAAAACCAGTGTGCTTATAGCCTTGGGTTTTGGGCCAAAAATAGGATATTTTTGGGAAAACTAGGGTATTCTGTGACGTAACCCGGTTTGTCTCTGTTAGAGCCCAATTTGGATTAGTGACGTGCCAGTACGAAGTAGTGGGGCACAGTTCCCGGAAGGTTCTACTATTTTTTGGTGATTTTTTAGAAAAAATACCAACAAAATTGATTTTTCCTTATTTTTTGAAAAAAATCAAGTAAAAATATAACGAAGATTCGAAACAGAACCGTGCCTCTTCCTGTGGCATCGTGTACCCGATGCGGACAGCGTGTCGCTGCGACCTTGCATGAAATTGGGTGAAAATTCGGAAGCCACCAAAGAAGTCCAAAACCGTGTGCTATAGCCTTGGGTTTTGGGCCAAAAATAGGATATTTTGGGAAAACTAGGGTATTCTATGACGTAACCGGTTTGTCTCTGTTAGAGCCCTATTTGGATTAGTGACGAGCCGTACGAAGTAGTGGGGCACGAGTTCCGGAAGGTTCTACTATTTTTGGTGATTTTTTAGAAAAATACCAACAAAATTGATTTTTCCCTTATTTTTTGAAAAAAATCAAGTAAAAATATAACGAAGATTCGAAACAGAC
Organism: Murraya koenigii; assembly: GCA_025617385.1. Lineage (NCBI taxonomy): Eukaryota > Viridiplantae > Streptophyta > Magnoliopsida > Sapindales > Rutaceae > Murraya > Murraya koenigii. The sequence goes on along the minus strand of CM046814.1, from coordinate 35,359,374 downwards.
CCGTGCCTCTTCCTGTGGCATCGTGTACCCAGTACGGACGCGTGTCGCACGGCCTTGCATGAAATTGGGTGAAAATTCGGAAGCCACCAAAGAGAAGTCCAAAACCCGTGCGCTATAGCCTTGGGTTTTGGGCCAAAAATGGGATATTTTTGGGAAAACTAGGGTATTTCTGCGAACGTAAACCGGTTTGTCTCTGTTAGAGCCCTATTTGGATTAGTGACGAGCCGTCTGAAGTAGTGGGGCACAGTTCTCGGAAGGTTCTACTATTTTTGGTGATTTTTAGAAAAATACCAACAAAATTGATTTTCCCTTATTTTTGAAAAAATCAAGCAAAAATCAAGCGAAGGTTCGAAAGCAGACCCGTGCTTCTTCACGTGGCATCGAGTACCCGATGCAGACGGCGTGTCGCACGGCCTTGCATGAAATTGGGTGAAAATTCGGAAGCCACCAAAGAGAGTCAAAACCGGTGTGCTATAGCCTTGGGTTTTGGGCCAAAAATAGGATATTTTTGGGAAAACTAGGGTATTCTGTGAGCGTAACCGGTTTGTCTCTGTTAGAGCCCTATTTGGATTAGTGACGAGCCGTACGAAGTAGTGGGGCCTGCAGTTCCGGAAGGTTCTACTATTTTTGGTGATTTTTAGAACAAATACCAACAAAATTGATTTTCCCTTATTTTTGAAAAAAATCAAGTAAAAATATAAGCGAAGATTCGAAACAGACCGTGCCTCTTCACGTGGCATCGTGTACCCGATGCGGACGGCGTGTCGCACGGCCTTGCATGAAATTGGGTGAAAATTCGGAAGCCACCAAGAGAAGTCCAAAACCCGTGTGCTATAGCCTTGGGTTTGGGCCAAAATAGGATATTTTTGGGAAAACTAGGGTATTCTATGACGTAACTCGGTTTGTCTCTGTTAGAGCCCTATTTGGATTAGTGACGGCAGTACGAAGTAGTGGGGCACAGGTTCCGGAAGGTTCTACTATTTTTGGTGATTTTTTAGAAAAATACCAAGAAAATTGATTTTCCCTTATTTTTTGAAAAAATCAAGTAAAAATATAAGCGAAGATTGAAACAGGACCGTGCCTCTTCACGTGGCATCGTGTACCCGATGCGGACGGCGTGTCGCACGGCCTTGCATGAAATTGGGTGAAAATTCGGAAGCCACCAAAGAGAAGTCCAAAACCCGTGCGCTATAGCCTTGGGTTTTGGGCCAAAAATGGGATATTTTTGGGAAAACTAGGGTATTTCTGCGAACGTAACCCAGTTTGTCTCTGTTAGAGCCCAATTTGATTCGTGACCTGCCGTCTGAAGTAGTGGGGCACAGTTCCCGGAAGGTTCTACTATTTTTTTGTGATTTTTTTGAAAAAATACCAAGAAAATTGATTTTTCTCTTATTTTTTGAAAAAAATCAAGTAAAAATATAACGAAGATTCGAAACAGACCCGTGCCTCTTCCTGTGGCATCGTGTACCCAGTACGGACGCGTGTCGCACGGCCTTGCATGAAATTGGGTGAAAATTCGGAAGCCACCAAGAGAAGTCCAAAACCCGTGTGCTATAGCCTTGGGTTTTGGGCCAAAAATGGGATATTTTGGGAAAACTAGGGTATTCTATGAGCGTAACTCGGTTTGTCTCTGTTAGAGCCCTATTTGGATTAGTGACCAGCCGTACGAAGTAGTGGGGCACTGAGTTCCGGAAGGTTCTACTATTTTTGGTGATTTTTAGAAAAATACCAAGAAAATTGATTTTTCCTTATTTTTGAAAAAATCAAGTAAAAATATAACGAAGATTCGAAACAGACCCGTGCCTCTTCCTGTGGCATCGTGTACCCAGTACGGACGCGTGTCGCACGGCCTTGCATGAAATTGGGTGAAAATTCGGAAGCCACCAAAGAGAAGTCCAAAACCCGTGCGCTATAGCCTTGGGTTTTGGGCCAAAAATAGGATATTTTTGGGAAAACTAGGGTATTTCTGCGAACGTAAACCGGTTTGTCTCTGTTAGAGCCCTATTTGGATTAGTGACGAGCCGATGCGAAGTAGTGGGGCACAGTTCCGGAAGGTTCTACTATTTTTGGTGATTTTTTAGAAAAAATACCAACAAAATTGATTTTTCCCTTATTTTTTGGAAAAAATCAAGCAAAAATCAAACGAAGGTTCGAAACAGACCCGTGCTTCTTCCTGTGGCATCGAGTACCCAGAACGGACGCGTGTCGCACGGCCTTGCATGAAATTGGGTGAAAATTCGGAAGCCACCAAAGAGAAGTCCAAAACCCGTGTGCTATACCCTTGGGTTTTGGGCAAAAAATGGGATATTTTTGGGAAAACTAGGGTATTTCTGCGAACGTAAACCGGTTTGTCTCTGTTAGAGCCCTATTTGGATTAGTGACGAGCCGTCTGAAGTAGTGGGGCACAGTTCCCGGAAGGTTCTACTATTTTTGGTGATTTTTAGAACAAATACCAACAAAATTGATTTTCCCTTATTTTTGAAAAAATCAAGTAAAAATATAACGAAGATTCGAAAGCAGACCCGTGCCTCTTCACGTGGCATCGTGTACCCAGATGCGGACGGCGTGTCGCACGGCCTTGCATGAAATTGGGTGAAAATTCGGAAGCCACCAAGAGAAGTCAAAACCCGTGTGCTATAGCCTTGGGTTTTGGGCCAAAAATGGGATATTTTTGGGAAAACTAGGGTATTCTATGAGCGTAACCCGGTTTGTCTCTGTTAGAGCCCTATTTGGATTAGTGACAGCCGTACGAAGTAGTGGGGCACGAGTTCCGGAAGGTTCTACTATTTTTTTGTGATTTTTTTGAAAAAATACCAAGAAAATTGATTTTTCCCTTATTTTTTGTAAAAAATCAAGTAAAAATATAACGAAGATTCGAAACAGACCCGCGCCTCTTCCAGTGGCATCGTGTACCCAGTACGGACGCGTGTCGCACGGCCTTGACATGAAATTGGGTGAAAATTCGGAAGCCACCAAAGAGAAGTCCAAAACCGGTGCGCTATAGCCTTGGGTTTTGGGCCAAAATAGGATATTTTTGGGAAAACTAGGGTATTTCTATGACGTAACTCGGTTTGTCTCTGTTAGAGCCCAATTTGGATTAGTGACTGCCGTACGAAGTAGTGGGGCACGAGTTCCGGAAGGTTCTACTATTTTTGGTGATTTTTAGAAAAATACCAAGAAAATTGATTTTTCTCTTATTTTTGAAAAAATCAAGTAAAAATATAAGCGAAGATTCGAAACAGACCCGTGCCTCTTCCTGTGGCATCGTGTACCCAGTACGGACGCGTGTCGCACGGCCTTGCATGAAATTGGGTGAAAATTCGGAAGCCACCAAAGAAGTCCAAAACCCGTGTGCTATAGCCTTGGGTTTTGGGCAAAAATAGGATATTTTGGGAAAACTAGGGTATTCTATGAGCGTAAACGGTTTGTCTCTGTTAGAGCCCTATTTGGATTAGTGACGAGCAGTACGAAGTAGTGGGGCACGAGTTCCGGAAGGTTCTACTATTTTTGGTGATTTTTAGAAAAATACCAACAAAATTGATTTTTCCTTATTTTTGAAAAAATCAAGTAAAAATATAACGAAGATTCGAAACAGACCCGTGCCTCTTCACGTGGCATCGTGTACCCAGATGCAGATCGGCGTGTCGCACGGCCTCGCATGAAATTGGGTGAAAATTCGGAAGCCACCAAGAGAAGTCAAAACCGGTGTGCTATAGCCTTGGGTTTTGGGCAAAAATAGGATATTTTTGGGAAAACTAGGGTATTTCTGTGAGCGTAACCGGTTTGTCTCTGTTAGAGCCCTATTTGGATTAGTGACGAGCCGTCCGAAGTAGTGGGGCACAGTTCCGGAAGGTTCTACTATTTTTGGTGATTTTTAGAAAAATACCAAGAAAATTGATTTTTCCTTATTTCTTGAAAAAATCAAGTAAAAATCAAGCGAAGGTTCTAAACAGATCCGTGCTTCTTCCTGTGGCATCGTGTACCCGAGTGCGGACGCATGTCGCATCGGCCTTGCAAGAAATTGGGTGAAAATTCTGAAGCCACCAAAGAGAAGTCCAAAACCCGTGTGCTTTGGCTTGGGTTTTTGGCAAAAAATGATATATTTTTGGGAAAACTAGAGTATATCTGCGAACATAAATCGGTTTGTCTCTGTTATAGCCCTATTTGGATTAGTGACGAGCCGTCCGAAGTAGTGGGGCACAGTTCCGGAAGGTTCTACTATTTTTGGTGATTTTTAGAAAAATACCAAGAAAATTGATTTTTCCTTATTTATTGAAAAAAATCAAGTAAAAAATCAAGCGAAGGTTCGAGACAGACCCATGCTTCTTCACGTGGCATCGTGTACCACGATGCGGACAGCGTGTCACATGGCCTTGCATGAAATTGGGTGAAAATTCGGAAGCCACCAAAGAGAAGTCCAAAACCGGTGCGCTATAGCCTTGGGTTTTGGGCCAAAATAGGATATTTTGGGAAAACTAGGGTATTTCTGTGAGCGTAAGCTGGTTTGTCTCTGTTAGAGCCCTATTTGGATTAGTGACGAGCCGTACGAAGTAGTGGGGCACAGTTCCGGAAGGTTCTACTATTTTTGGTGATTTTTAGAAAAATACCAAGAAAATTGATTTTTCCTTATTTTTGAAAATAATCAAGTAAAAATCAAGCGAAGGTTCGAAAGCAGACCAGTGCCTCTTCCTGTGGCATCGTGTACGCAGTACGGACGCGTGTCGCACGGCCTTGCAAGAAATTGGGTGAAAATTCGGAAGCCACCAAGAGAAGTCAAAACCCGTGTGCTATAGCCTTGGGTTTTGGGCAAAAATAGGATATTTTTGGGAAAACTAGAGTATTTACTGAACATAACCGGTTTGTCTCTGTTAGAGCCCTATTTGGATTAGTGACGAGCCGTACGAAGTAGTGGGGCACTGGTTCAGGAAGGTTCTACTATTTTTGGTGATTTTTAGAAAAATACCAACAAAATTGATTTTCCCTTATTTTTTGAAAAAAATCAAGTAAAAATCAAACGAAGGTTCGAAACAGACCCGTGCCTCTTCCTGTGGCATCGTGTACGCAGTACGGATGCGTGTCGCATGGCCCTGCAAGAAATTGGGTGAAAATTCCGAAGCCACCAAAGAGAAGTCTAAAACCCGGGTGCTATAGCTTGGGTTTTTGGCCAAATATGGGATATTTTTTGGAAAACTATGGTATTTCTATGACGTAATCGGTTTGTCTCTGTTAGAGCCCTATTTGGATTAGTGACGAGCCGTCTGAAGTAGTGGGGCACAGGTTCCGGAAGGTTCTATTATTTTTGGTGATTTTTAGAAAAAATACCAAGAAAATTGATTTTTCCCTTATTTTTGAAAATAATCAAGTAAAAATCAAACGAAGGTTCGAAACAGATCCAGTACCTCTTCTTGTGGCATCGTGTACGCGATGACGGACGCGTGTTACACGGCCTGCAAGAAATTGGGTGAAAATTCGGAAGCCACCAAAGAGAAGTCCAAAACCCGTGTGCTATAGCCTTGGGTTTTGGGCCGAAAATGGGATATTTTTGGGAAAAGTACAGTATTTCTGCGAACATAACCCGGTTTGTCTCTGTTAGAGCCCAATTTGATTCGTGACGAGCCGTCTGAAGTAGTGGGGCACAGTTCGAGGAAGGTTCTACTATTTTTGGTGATTTTTTAGAAAAAATACCAAGAAAATTGATTTTTCCCTTATTTATTGAAAAAAATCAAGTAAAAATCAAACGAAAGTTCGAGACAGACCCATGCTTCTTCCTGTGGCATCGTGTACACAGTACGGACGCGTGTCACATGGCGTTGCATGAAATTGGGTGAAAATTCGGAAGCCACCAAAGAGAAGTCCAAAACCGGTGCGCTATAGCCTTGGGTTTTGGGCCAAAAATGGGATATTTTTGGGAAAACTAGGGTATTTCTGCGAACGTAAACCGGTTTGTCTCTGTTAGAGCCCTATTTGGATTAGTGACGAGCCGTCTGAAGTAGTGGGGCACAGTTCCCAGAAGGTTCTATTATTTTTGGTGATTTTTTAGAAAAAATACCAAGAAAATTGATTTTTCCCTTATTTTTTGAAAATAATCAAGTAAAAATCAAACGAAGGTTCGAAACAGATCCGTACCTCTTCTTGTGGCATCGTGTATGCAGTACGGACGCGTGTTACACGACCTGCAAGAATTTGGGTGAAAATTCGGAAGCCACCAAAGAGAAGTCCAAAACCCGTGTGCTATAGCCTTGGGTTTTGGGCCGAAAATGGGATATTTTTGGGAAAAGTACAGTATTTCTGCGAACATAACCCGGTTTGTCTCTGTTAGAGCCCAATTTGATTCGTGACGAGCCGTCCGAAGTAGTGGGGCACAGTTCGAGGAAGGTTCTACTATTTTTGGTGATTTTTAGAAAAAATACCAAGAAAAATGTTTTTTCCCTTATTTTCTGAAAAAAATCAAGTAAAAATCAAACGAAGGTTCGAAACAGACCCATGCTTCTTCCTGTGGCATCGTGTACACCAGTACGGACGCGTGTCACATGGCGCTGCATGAAATTGGGTGAAAATTCGGAAGCCACCAAAGAGAAGTCCAAAACCCGTGTGCTATAGCCTTGGGTTTTGGGCCAAAATGGGATATTTTTGGGAAAACTAGGGTATTTCTGTGAACGTAAACCGGTTTGTCTCTGTTAGAGCCCTATTTGGATTAGTGACGAGCCGTCCGAGTAGTGGGGCACAGTTCCGGAAGGTTCTATTATTTTTGGTGATTTTTTAGAAAAAATACCAAGAAAATTGATTTTTCCCTTATTTTTTGAAAATAATCAAGTAAAAATCAAACGAAGGTTCGAAACAGATCCGTACCTCTTCTTGTGGCATCGTGTATGCAGTACGGACGCGTGTTACACGGCCTTGCAAGAATTTGGGTGAAAATTCGGAAGCCACCAAAGAGAAGTCCAAAACCCGTGTGCTATAGCCTTGTGTTTTGGGCCGAAAATGAGATATTTTTGGGAAAAGTACAGTATTTCTGCGAACATAAACCGGTTTGTCTCTGTTATAGCCCTATTTGGATTAGTGACGAGCCGTCCGAAGTAGTGGGGCACAGTTCCCGGAAGGTTCTACTATTTTTGGTGATTTTTTAGAAAAAATACCAAGAAAATTGATTTTTCCCTTATTTATTGAAAAAAATCAAGTAAAAATCAAACGAAAGTTCGAGACAGACCCATGCTTCTTCCTGTGGCATCGTGTACACAGTACGGACGCGTGTCACATGGCGTTGCATGAAATTGGGTGAAAATTCGGAAGCCACCAAAGAGAAGTCCAAAACCGGTGCGCTATAGCCTTGGGTTTTGGGCCAAAAATGGGATATTTTTGGGAAAACTAGGGTATTTCTGCGAACGTAAACTGGTTAGTCTCTGTTAGAGCCCTATTTGGATTAGTGACGAGCCGTCTGAAGTAGTGGGGCACAGTTCCCAGAATGTTCTATTATTTTTGGTGATTTTTTAGAAAAAATACCAAGAAAATTGATTTTTCCCTTATTTTTTGAAAATAATCAAGTAAAAATCAAACGAAGGTTCGAAACAGATCCGTACCTCTTCTTGTGGCATCGTGTATGCAGTACGGACGCGTGTTACACGGCCTTGCAAGAATTTGGGTGAAAATTCGGAAGCCACCAAAGAGAAGTCCAAAACCCGTGTGCTATAGCCTTGGGTTTTGGGCCGAAAATGGGATATTTTTGGGAAAAGTACAGTATTTCTGCGAACATAACCCGGTTTGTCTCTGTTAGAGCCCAATTTGATTCGTGACGAGCCGTCTGAAGTAGTGGGGCACAGTTCGAGGAAGGTTCTACTATTTTTGGTGATTTTTTAGAAAAAATACCAATAAAATTGATTTTTCCCTTATTTTTTTGAAAAAAATCAAGTAAAAAACAAACGAAGGTTCGAAACAGACCCGTGCCTCTTCTTGTGGCATTGTGTACGCAGTACGGATGCGTGTCGCATGGCCCTGCAAGAAATTGGGTGAAAATTCCGAAGCCACCAAAGAGAAGTCTAAAACCCGGGTGCTATAGCTTGAGTTTTTGGCCAAATATGGGATATTTTTGAGAAAACTAGGGTATTTCTGCGAACGTAAACCGGTTTGTCTCTGTTAGTGCCCTATTTGGATTAGTGACGAACCGTCTGAAGTAGTGGGGTACAGTTCTCAGAAGGTTCTACTATTTTTTGGTAAATTTTTTAGAAAAAATACCAACAAAATTGATTTTTCTCTTATTTTTTGAAAAAAATCAAGTAAAAATTAAACGAAGGTTCGAAACAGACCCGTCCCTCTTCTTGTGGCATCGTGTACGCAGTATGGACGCGTGTCGCATGGCCCTGCAAGAAATTGGGTGAAAATTCGGAAGCCACCAAAGAGAAGTCCAAAACCCGTGTGCTATACCCTTGGGTTTTGGGGAAAAAATGGGATACTTTTGGGAAAACTCGGGTATTTCTACGAACGTAAACCGGTTTGTCTCTGTTAGAGCCCTATTTGGATTAGTGACGAGCCGTCTGAAGTAGTGGGGCTTAGTTCCCATAAGGTTCTACTATTTTTTGGTCAATTGTTTAGAAAAATTACCAACAAAATTGATTTTTCCCTTATTTTTTGAAAAAAATCAAGTAAAAATTAAACGAAGGTTCGAAACAGACCCGTGCCTTTTCTTGTGGCATCGTGTATGCAGTACGGACGCGTGTCGCACGGCCTTGCAAAAAATTGGGTGAAAATTCAGAAGCCACCAAAGAGAAGTCCAAAACCCGTGGGCTATAGCCTTGGGTTTTGGGCCGAAAATGGGATATTTTTGGGAAAACTAGAGTATTTCTGCGAACGTAACCCGGTTTGTCTCTGTTAGAGTCCAATTTGATTCATGACGAGCTGTCTGAAGTAGTGGGACACAGTTCCAGGAAGGTTCTGTTGGGATTATGTGCTCTTTAAAGCATATTGATTTTCTGATTAATAAAATATTTCAAATATTTATTCAGATATTTTGAATTGCATTAATATTTTGAGCAAAGTCCATTTAATCATATTATATGTATTTATGCGATCACCATGTGGATTCGCAGAAGACATAAATACAAGTTATCTTATGATTAAATAAGTTAAGTTCGCAGTTGATAAATAAAGTTGGGCACTTTATTTAGGTATAGACTGTAATAAATTCATTGAGTGATTTGTCTTAATCATATATGAATTTATTGATGTAGTTTGTCTACATTGAACTGGATCACATATGAGATTTAATTAACCTAGTAATAACTGTCAGACTTATTAAATCTCATAGGCATTGATTTACTGTAATCTTAATCTTGAGTTAGTTATGATTTCATGATTGTAGTTGTTATTTCATTTGAGTTACCAATGGGCATGACATACACATGTAGTCTATATTACCCGGTATCTTGGTGGGAGCAATTACAAGTATTGAATTTGTAGATTAACAATATAGAATTTGTACGACACATCTCTTGATGGGTTTTCAGTACTTGAACATAGAAATTCTCTGGCCAGAGTGTCTCAACATAAATAAGTATGTTGAAAATGATCATTAGAGAAAACTAGTAAGTATCAAGGAAAAAGATGTAATTAAATTGATTGGACAGTTGAGATATCAATTTAAATTAACGATGTGGTACAAAGGATTGTGCAGTAAAGAAATCAATGTGGCTTGGGCGAATTATATTCGAGCATACAATTATGGAGGTCGGTTCAATCTTATAGTGGAGTAGAATTGGAATTAAATAATTATATTTGTTTAATTACAAATTTAATTATTGTAGCCACTATTGTATGTTCCCAAATGATCCCGGGTTAGCTCATTTAATTGACAACACCATCACTGGACCCAAAAGCAAGAAAAACTGGCATATTAGATGAAAATTATAATTATAATATTTGTTAAGGCCTAGTATGTTATATTAAAGTGTAAATGGGGGGCTTGTAATGCTTTACAAGGTGGTCTCCTAGTTTGTTACACATTCTTTCCACTTTTAGGTAAGTGGAGAGATAGTTAAAAGAGGAATTCTATTTTAAATAGAAATCCAAATCCTAACATACTAGGGTTTTTCATAAGATATTATAAAAGGGGCTTTATACTCTTAAATTGAGAAAGAGAGGAGAACCCCAGGGTTTTTAAGAAAAATAAAAGAAGACATCTAAGAGGTGCTAGTTACAATTTTGGGGAGTGGTGAAACAGACGCCCACACGTCCAGTGTTGATCAAACTTGAGTCATAGCCTGGAAGATCGTTTGGAGGCGGATCTACAACTCTCAATTGTTCATCTTCTCAAAATATCAAGGTATGAATTTCTAGATTACTTAATTCTTATATGTTGTATGAGATCGGTCCTAAAAGGTTTTAATTTAAAAATTGAAAAACCTAGTTTATTTTCCCTTCAGTTTCTACTATTTTTGGTGATTTTTAGAAAAAATACCAAGAAAATTGATTTTTCCCTTATTTTTTGAAAAAAATCAAGTAAAAATTAAACGAAGGTTCGAAACAGACCCGTGCCTATTCTTGTGGCATCGTGTACGCAGTACAGACACGTTTCGCACGGCCTTGCAAGAAATTGGGTGAAAATTCGGAAGCCACCAAAGAGAAGTCCAAAACCCGTGTGCTATAGCTTGGGTTTTGGGCAAAAAATGGGATATTTTTGGGAAAACTAGGGTATTTCTGCGACGTAAACCGGTTTGTCTTTGTTAGAGCCCTATTTGGATTAGTGACGAGTCAGTCACGAAGTAGTGGGGCCTGCAGTTCCGGAAGGTTCTACTATTTTTGGTGATTTTTAGAAAAATACCAAGAAAATTGATTTTCCCTTATTTTTTGAAAAAATCAAGTAAAAATCAAACAAAGGTTCGAAACAGACCCGTGCTTCTTCCTGTGGCATCGTGTACCCAGTACGGACGCGTGTTGCATTTCCTTGCACGAAATTGGGTGAAAATTTGGAAGCCACCAAAGAGAAGTCCAAAACCCGTGCGCTATAGCCTTGGGTTTTGGGCTGAAAATGGGATATTTTTGGGAAAACTAGGGTATTTCTACGAACGTAAACCGGTTTGTCTCTGTTAGAGCCCTATTTGGATTAGAGACGAGCTGTCTGAAGAAGTGGGGCACAGTTCCCAGAAGGTTCTACTATTTTTTGGTAAATTTTTTAAAAAAAATACCAAGAAAATTGATTTTTCCCTTATTTTTTGAAAAAATCAAGTAAAAATCAAATGAAGGTTCGAAACAGACCCGTGCTTCTTCCTCTGGCATCGTGTACCCAGTACAGACGCATTTGACAAAGCCTTGCAAGAAATTGGGTGAAAATTCGGAAGCCACCAAAGAGAAGTCCAAAACCCGTGTGCTATAGCCTTGGGTTTTGGGCAAAAAATGGGATATTTTTGGGAAAAATAGAGTATTTCTGCGAACATAACCCGGTTTGTCTCTGTTAGAGCCCTATTTGGATTAGTGACGAGCCGTCTGAAGTAGTGGGGCACAGTTCCCGGAAGGTTTCACGATTCTTTGGTGATTTTTTAGAAAAAATACCAACAAAATTTATTTTTCCCTTATTTTTTGAAAAAAATCAAGTAAAAATATAACGAAGAATCGAAACAGACCCGTGCCTCTTCTTGTGGCATCCTGTATGCAGTACGGATGCGTGTCGCACGGCCCTGCAAGAAATTGGGTGAAAATTCAGAATCCACCAAAGAGAAGTGCAAAACCCGTGTGCTATAGCCTTGGGTTTTGGGCCGAAAATGGGATATTTTTGGGAAAACTAGAGTATTCTACTGAGCGTAACTCGGTTTGTCTCTGTTAGAGCCCAATTTGATTCAGTGACGAGCTATGCGAAGTAGTGGGGCACGAGTTCTCGGAAGGTTCTATTATTTTTGGTGATTTTTAGAAAAATACCAACAAAATTGATTTTTCAGCTTATTTTTTGAAAAAATCAAGTAAAAATCAAGCGAAGGTTCAAAGCAGACCGGTGCCTCTTCTTACGGCATCGTGTGCACGATACGGATGCGTGTCGCACGGCCCTGCAAGAAATTGGGTGAAAATTCAGAATCCACCAAAGAGAAGTCCAAAACCCGTGTGCTATAGCCTTGGGTTTTGGGCCGAAAATGGGATATTTTTGGGAAAACCATAGTATTTCTGCGAATGTAACCCGGTTTGTCTCTGTTAGAGCCCAATTTGATTCGTGACGAGCCGTCTGAAGTAGTGGGGCACAGTTCCCTGAAGGTTCTACTATTTTTGGTGATTTTTTAGAAAAAATACCAAGAAAATTGATTTTTCCCTTATGTTTTGAAAAAAATCAAGTAAAAATCAAACGAAGGTTCGAAACAGACTCGTGCTTCTTCCTCTGGCATCGTGTACCCAGTACGGACACATTTGGGACAATAATGGGATATTTTTGGGAAAACTAGGGTATTTCTGCGAACGTTAATCAGTTTGTCTCTGTTAGAGCCCTATTTGGATTAGTGACGAGCTGTCTGAAGTAGTAGGGCACAGTTCCCGGAAGGTTCTACTATTTTTTGGTGATTTTTTAGAAAAAAATACCAAGAAAATTGATTTTTCCCTTATTTTTTGAAAAAAATCAAGTAAAAATGAAACGAAGGTTCGAAACAGACCCGTGCTTCTTCCTATGGCATCGTGTACCCAGTACAGACGCATTTGGCATGGCCTTGCAAGAAATTGGGTGAAAATTCAGAAGCCACCAAAGAGAAGTCCAAAACCCGTGTGCTATAGCCTTGGGTTTTGGGCAAAATAGGATATTTTTGGGAAAACTAGAGTATTTGCTGAGCGTAACCCGGTTTGTCTCTGTTAGAGCCCAATTTGATTCAGTGACGTAGCCGTTTGAAGTAGTGAGGCTGCAGTTCCTAGAAGGTTCTACTATTTTTGGTGATTTTTAGAAAAATACCAAGAAAATTGACTTTTCCCTTATTTTTGAAAAAATCAAGTAAAAATCAAGCGAAGGTTCGAAACAGGACTCAGTGCTTCTTCCTACGGCATCGTGTACCCGATGAGACGCGTGTGGCATGGCCTTGCAAGAAATTGGGTGAAAATTCGGAAGCCACCAAGAGAAGTCAAAACCCGTGTGCTTATAGCCTTGGGTTTTGGGCCAAAAATGGGATATTTTTGGGAAAACTAGAGTATTTCTGTGAACGTAACCTGGTTTGTCTCTGTTAGAGCCCAATTTGGTTCGTGACGAGCCGTCTGAAGTAGTGGGTACGATGTTCCGGAAGGTTCTACTATTTTTGTTGATTTTTAGAAAAATGCCAAGAAAATTGATTTTCCCTTATTTTTGAAAAAATCAAGTAAAAATCAAACGAAGGTTCGAAACAGACCCGTGCTTCTTCATGTGGCATCGTGTACCCAGTACGGACGCGTGTCGCATTTCCTTGCATGAAATTGGGTGAAAATTCAGAAGCCACCAAAGAGAAGTCCAAAACCCATGTGCTATAGCCTTGGGTTTTGGGCCGAAAATGGGATATTTTTGGGAAAACTAAAGTATTTCTGCGAACGTAATCCGGTTTGTCTCTGTTAGAGCCCAATTTGAGTCGTGACGAGCCGTGTGAAGTAGTGGGGCAGAGTTCCCAGAAGGTACTACTATTTTTGTTGATTTTTTAGAAAAAATGCCGAGAAAACTGATTTTTCCCTTATTTTTTGAAAAAAATCAAGTAATAATCAAACGAAGGTTCGAAAGCAGACCGTGCTTCTTCCTGCGGCATCGTGTACCCGATGACGGACGCACTTGGCATGGCCTTGCAAGAAATTGGGTGAAAATTCGGAAGCCACCAAGAGAAGTCCAAAACCCGTGTGCTATAGCCTTGGGTTTTGGGCCAAAATAGGATATTTTTGGGAAAACTAGAGTATTTCTGCGAGCGTAACCTGGTTTGTCTCTGTTAGAGCCCAATTTGGTTACGTGACGAGCCGTCTGCAAGTAGTGGGGCAGTGTTCCGGAAGGTTCTACTATTTTTGTTGATTTTTAGAAAAATGCCAAGAAAACTGATTTTTCCCTTATTTTTGAAAAAATCAAGTAAAAATCAAGCGAAGGTTCGAAAGCAGACCGGTGCTTCTTCATGTGGCATCGTGTACCCGATACGGACGCGTGTCGCATTTCCTTGCATGAAATTGGGTGAAAATTCGGAAGCCACCAAATAGAAGTCCAAAACCGTGCGTGATAGCCTTGGGTTTTGGGTAGAAATAGGATATTTTTGGGAAAACTAAGGTATTCTGCGAACGTAAACCGGTTTGTCTCGGTTGGAGCTCATTATGATTCGTGACGAGCCGTGCGAGTAGTGGGGTAGAGTTCCGGAAGGTTCTACTACTTTTGGTGATTTTTAGAAAAAATACCAACAAAATTGACTTTTCCCTTATTTTTGAAAAAATCAAGTAAAAATCAAGCGAAGGTTCGAAAGCAGACCCGTGCTTCTTCCTGCGGCATCGTGTACCCAGATACAGACGCGCTTGGCATGGCCTTGCAAGAAATTGGGTGAAAATTCAGAAGCCACCAAGAGAAGTCCAAAACCCGTGTGCTATAGCCTTGGGTTTTGGGCAAATAGGATATTTTGGGAAAACTAGAGTATTTGTCTGAGCGTAACCCGGTTTGTCTCTAGTTAGATCCGTGACATGCGAAGTAGTGGGGCGATGTTCCGGAAGGTTCTACTATTTTTGGTGATTTTTAGAAAAATACCAAGAAAATTGATTTTCCCTTATTTTTGAAAAAATCAAGTAAAAATCAAGCGAAGGTTGAAACAGACCCGTGCTTCTTCCTGTGGCATCGAGTACCCAGAGTACGGACGCGTGTCGCACGGCCTTGCATGAAATTGGGTGAAAATTCGGAAGCCACCAAAGAGAAGTGCAAAACCCGTGAGCTATAGCCTTGGGTTTTGGGCAAAAAATGGGATATTTTTGGGAAAACTAGAGTATTTACTGAGCGTAACCTGGTTTGTCTCTGTTAGAGCCCAATTTGGTTCGTGACGAGCCGTGCGAAGTAGTGGGGCAGTGTTCCGGAAGGTTCTACTATTTTTGTTGATTTTTAGAAAAATGCCAAGAAAACTGATTTTTCCCTTATTTTTGAAAAAATCAAGTAAAAATCAAGCGAAGGTTCAAAGCAGACCGATGCTTCTTCATGTGGCATCGTGTACCCAGTACGGACGCGTGTCGCATTTCCTTGCATGAAATTGGGTGAAAATTCGGAAGCCACCAAAGAGAAGTCCAAAACCCGTGAGCTATAGCCTTGGGTTTTGGGCCAAAAATGGGATATTTTTTGGAAAACCAGAGTATTTCTGCGAACGTAACCCGGTTTGTCTCTGTTAGAGCCCAATTTGATTCGTGACGAGCCGTCTGAAGTAGTGGGGTACAGTTCCTAGAAGGTTCTACTACTTTTTGGTGATTTTTTAGAAAAAATACCAAGAAAATTGACTTTTCCCTTATTTTTTGAAAAAAATCAAGTAAAAATCAAACGAAGGTTCGAAACAGACCCGTGCTTCTTCCTCTGGCATCATGTACCCAGATGCGGACGCACTTGGCATGGCCTTGCAAGAAATTGGGTGAAAATTCGGAAGCCACCAAAGAAGTCAAAACCCGTGTGCTATAGCCTTGGGTTTGGGTCAAAATAGGATATTTTTGGGAAAACTAGAGTATTTACTGCGAGCGTAACCGGTTTGTCTCTGTTAGAGCCCAATTTGGTTCGTGACGAGCCGTCTGAAGTAGTGGGGCAGTGTTCCCGGAAGGTTCTACTATTTTTGTTGATTTTTTAGAAAAAATGCCAAGAAAACTGATTTTTCCCTTATTTTTCGAAAAAAATCAAGTAAAAATCAAACGAAGGTTCGAAACAGACCAGTGCTTCTTCATGTGGCATCGTGTACCCAGTACGGACGCGTGTCGCATTTCCTTGCATGAAATTGGGTGAAAATTCGGAAGCCACCAAAGAGAAGTCCAAAACCCGTGAGCTATAGCCTTGGGTTTTGGGCCAAAATAGGATATTTTTGGAAAACCAGAGTATTTCTGCGAGCGTAACCGGTTTGTCTCAGTTAGAACCCAATTTGATTCAGTGACGAGCCAGTGCGAAGTAGTGGAGTCAGAGTTCTAGAAGGTTCTACTACTTTTGGTGATTTTTAGAAAACATACCAAGAAAATTGACTTTTCCCTTATTTTTTGGAAAAAATCAAGTAAAAATCAAACGAAGGTTCGAAACAGACCCGTGCTTCTTCCTCTGGCATCATGTACCCGAGTACAGACGCACTTGGCATGGCCTTGCAAGAAATTGGGTGAAAATTCAGAAGCCACCAAAGAGAAGTCCAAAACCCGTGTGCTATAGCCTTGGGTTTTGGGCCGAAAATGGGATATTTTTGGGAAAACTAGAGTATTTGTACGAACGTAACCTGGTTTGTCTCGTTAGAGCTCAATTTGATTCGTGACGAAGTAGTGGGGCACGAGTTCCGGAAGGTTCTACTATTTTTGGTGATTTTTAGAAAAAATACCAAGAAAATTGATTTTTCCCTTATTTTTTGAAAAAAATCAAGTAAAAATCAAACGAAGGTTCGAAACAGACCCGTGCTTCTTCCTGTGGCATCGTGTACCCAGTACAGACGCGTGTCGCACGGCCTTGCATGAAATTGGGTGAAAATTCGGAAGCCACCAAAGAGAAGTGCAAAACCCGTGAGCTATAGCCTTGGGTTTTGGGCAAAAAATGGGATATTTTTGGGAAAACTAGAGTATTTCTGCGAACGTAACCCGGTTTGTCTCTGTTAGAGCCCATTATGATTCGTGACGAGCCGTCTGAAGTAGTGGAGTACAGTTCCTGGAAGGTTCTACTACTTTTTGGTGATTTTTTAGAAAAAATACCAACAAAATTGATTTTTCCTTTATTCTTTTGAAAAAAATCAAGTAAAAATCAAACGAAGTTTCAAAACAGACCCATGCTTCTTCCTCTGGCATCGTGTACCCAGTACGGACGCATTTGGCACGGCCTTGCAAGAAATTGGGTGAAAATTCAGAAGCCACCAAAGAGAAGTCCAAAACCCATGTGCTATAGCCTTGGGTTTTGGTAGCAATCAGGATATTTTGGGAAAACTAGAGTATTTCTGCGAGCGTAATCCGGTTTGTCTCGTTAGAGCCCAATTTGAGTTCGTGACGAGCCGTGTGAAGTAGTGGGGCAGAGTTCCCGGAAGGTACTACTATTTTTGTTGATTTTTTAGAAAAAATGCCGAGAAAACTGATTTTTCCCTTATTTTTTGAAAAAAATCAAGTAAAAATCAAACGAAGGTTCGAAACAGACCCGTGCTTCTTCATGTGGCATCGTGTACCCAGATCTGACGGACGTGTCGCATTTCCTTGCATGAAATTGGGTGAAAATT
Source organism: Murraya koenigii (assembly GCA_025617385.1). Taxonomy (NCBI): domain Eukaryota; kingdom Viridiplantae; phylum Streptophyta; class Magnoliopsida; order Sapindales; family Rutaceae; genus Murraya; species Murraya koenigii. Next base: position 35,342,023 of record CM046814.1, on the reverse strand, counting down.
CGGAAGCCACCAAATAGAAGTCCAAAACCCGTGCGCAATAGCCTTGGGTTTTGGGCCGAAAATGGGATATTTTTGGGAAAACTAGGGTATTTCTGCGAACGTAAACCGGTTTGTCTCAGTTGGAGCTCATTATGATTCGTGACGAGCCGTCTGAAGTAGTGGGGTAGAGTTCCTGGAAGGTTCTACTACTTTTTGGTGATTTTTGAAAAAATACCAACAAAATTGATTTTTCCTTATTTTTGAAAAAATCATGTAAAAATCAAACGAAGGTTCGAAACAGACCCGTGCCTCTTCTTGTGGCATCGTGTACGCAGTACGGATGCGTGTCGCACGGCCCTGCAAGAAATTGGGTGAAAATTCAGAATCCACCAAAGAGAAGTCCAAAACCCGTGAGCTATAGCCTTGGGTTTGGGCAAAAATAGGATATTTTTGGAAAAGCGAGTATTTACTGGAGCGTAACCGGTTTGTCTCTGTTAGAGCCCAATTTGATTCAGTGACGAGCCAGTCGAAGTAGTGGGGTACAGTTCCTAGAAGGTTCTACTACTTTTTGGTGATTTTTTAGAAAAAATACCAAGAAAATTGACTTTTCCCTTATTTTTTGAAAAAAATCAAGTAATAATCAAACGAAGGTTCGAAACAGACCCGTGCTTCTTCCTCTGGCATCGTGTACCCAGTACAGACGCACTTGGCATGGCCTTGCAAGAAATTGGGTGAAAATTCAGAAGCCACCAAAGAGAAGTCCAAAACCCGTGTGCTATAGCCTTGGGTTTTGGGCCAAAAATGGGATATTTTTGGGAAAACTAGAGTATTTCTGCGAACGTAACCCGGTTTGTCTCTGTTAGAGCCCAATTTGGTTCGTGGCGAGCCGTCTGAAGTAGTGGGGCAGTGTTCCCGGAAGGTTCTACTATTTTTGTTGATTTTTTAGAAAAAATGCCAAGAAAACTGATTTTTCCCTTATTTTTTGAAAAAAATCAAGTAAAAATCAAACGAAGGTTCGAAACAGACCCGTGCTTCTTCATGTGGCATCGTGTACCCAGAGTACGGACGCGTGTCGCATTTCCTTGCATGAAATTGGGTGAAAATTCGGAAGCCACCAAATAGAAGTCCAAAACCCGTGCGCAATAGCCTTGGGTTTTGGGCCGAAAATGGGATATTTTTGGGAAAACTAAGGTATTTCTGCGAACATAAACCGGTTTGTCTCAGTTGGAGCTCATTATGATTCGTGACGAGCCGTCTGAAGTAGTGGGGTAGAGTTCTCGGAAGGTTCTACTACTTTTGGTGATTTTTAGAAAAATACCAATAAAATTGATTTTTCCCTTATTTTTTGGAAAAAATCATGTAAAAATCAAACGAAGGTTCGAAACAGATCCGTGCCTCTTCTTGTGGCATCGTGCACGCGATGACGGATGCGTGTCGCACGACCCTGCAAGAAATTGGGTGAAAATTCAGAATCCACCAAAGAGAAGTCCAAAACCCGTGAGCTATAGCCTTGGGTTTGGGCCAAAATAGGATATTTTTGGAAAACCGAGTATTTACGGGAGCGTAACTCGGTTTGTCTCGTTAGAGCCCAATTTGATTCGTGACGAGCCAGTCCGAAGTAGTGGGGTACAGTTCCTAGAAGGTTCTACTACTTTTGGTGATTTTTAGAAAAATACCAAGAAAATTGACTTTTCCCTTATTTTTGAAAAAATCAAGTAATAATCAAGCGAAGGTTCGAAAGCAGACCGTGCTTCTTCCTCCGGCATCGTGTACCCGAGTCTGAGACGCACTTGGCATGGCCTTGCAAGAAATTGGGTGAAAATTCGAAGCCACCAAGAGAAGTCCAAAACCCGTGTGCTATAGCCTTGGGTTTTGGGCCAAAATCAGGATATTTTGGGAAAACTAGAGTATTTCTGCGAGCGTAACTCGGTTTGTCTCTGTTAGAGCCCAATTTGGTTCAGTGGCGAGCCGTCTGAAGTAGTGAGGCGGTGTTCCGGAAGGTTCTACTATTTTTGTTGATTTTTAGAAAAATGCCAAGAAAACTGATTTTTCCCTTATTTTTGAAAAAATCAAGTAAAAATCAAGCGAAGGTTCGAAACAGACCGTGCTTCTTCATGTGGCATCGTGTACCCAGTACGGACGCGTGTCGCATTTCCTTGCATGAAATTGGGTGAAAATTCGGAAGCCACCAAATAGAAGTCCAAAACCCGTGCGCAATAGCCTTGGGTTTTGGGCCGAAAATGGGATATTTTTGGGAAAACTAAGGTATTTCTGCGAACATAAACCGGTTTGTCTCAGTTGGAGCTCATTATGATTCGTGACGAGCCGTCTGAAGTAGTGGGGTAGAGTTCCTGGAAGGTTCTACTACTTTTTGGTGATTTTTTAGAAAAAATACCAATAAAATTGATTTTTCCCTTATTTTTTGAAAAAAATCATGTAAAAATCAAACGAAGGTTCGAAACAGACCCGTGCCTCTTCTTGTGGCATCGTGCACGCAGTACGGATGCGTGTCGCACGGCCCTGCAAGAAATTGGGTGAAAATTCAGAATCCACCAAAGAGAAGTCCAAAACCCGTGAGCTATAGCCTTGGGTTTTGGGCCAAAAATGGGATATTTTTTGGAAAACCAGAGTATTTACTGGAGCGTAACTCGGTTTGTCTCGTTAGAGCCCAATTTGATTCAGTGACGAGCCGTCTGAAGTAGTGGGGTACAGTTCCTCGAAGGTTCTACTACTTTTTGGTGATTTTTTAGAAAAAATACCAAGAAAATTGACTTTTCCCTTATTTTTTGAAAAAAATCAAGTAATAATCAAACGAAGGTTCGAAACAGACCCGTGCTTCTTCCTCTGGCATCGTGTACCCAGTACAGACGCACTTGGCATGGCCTTGCAAGAAATTGGGTGAAAATTCAGAAGCCACCAAAGAGAAGTCCAAAACCCGTGTGCTATAGCCTTGGGTTTTGGGCCAAAAATGAGATATTTTTGGGAAAACTAGAGTATTTCTGCGAACGTAACCCGGTTTGTCTCTGTTAGAGCCCAATTTGGTTCGTGGCGAGCCGTCTGAAGTAGTGGGGCAGTGTTCCCGGAAGGTTCTACTATTTTTGTTGATTTTTTAGAAAAAATGCCAAGAAAACTGATTTTTCCCTTATTTTTTGAAAAAAATCAAGTAAAAATCAAACGAAGGTTCGAAACAGACCCGTGCTTCTTCATGTGGCATCGTGTACCCAGTACGGACGCGTGTCGCATTTCCTTGCATGAAATTGGGTGAAAATTCGGAAGCCACCAAATAGAAGTCCAAAACCCGTGCGCAATAGCCTTGGGTTTTGGGCCGAAAATGGGATATTTTTGGGAAAACTAAGGTATTTCTGCGAACGTAAACCGGTTTGTCTCAGTTGGAGCTCATTATGATTCGTGACGAGCCGTCTGAAGTAGTGGGGTAGAGTTCCTGGAAGGTTCTACTACTTTTGGTGATTTTTAGAAAAATACCAATAAAATTGATTTTTCCCTTATTTTTTGGAAAAAATCATGTAAAAATCAAACGAAGGTTCGAAACAGACCCGTGCCTCTTCTTGTGGCATCGTGCACGCGATCACGGATGCGTGTCGCATGACCACGCAAGAAATTGGGTGAAAATTCAGAATCCACCAAAGAGAGTCCAAAACCGTGAGCTATAGCCTTGGGTTTGGGCCAAAATAGGATATTTTTGGAAAACCGAGTATTTACTGGAGCGTAACCCGGTTTGTCTCGTTAGAGCCCAATTTGATTCGTGACGAGCCAGTACGAAGTAGTGAGGCTGCAGTTCCTAGAAGGTTCTACTACTTTTTGGTGATTTTTAGAAAAATACCAAGAAAATTGACTTTTCCCTTATTTTTTGAAAAAATCAAGTAATAATCAAGCGAAGGTTCGAAACAGGACCGTGCTTCTTCCTCACGGCATCGTGTACCCGAGTCTGGACGCACTTGGCATGGCCTTGCAAGAAATTGGGTGAAAATTCGGAAGCCACCAAGAGAAGTCCAAAACCCGTGTGCTATAGCCTTGGGTTTTGGGCCAAAATGGGATATTTTTGGGAAAACTAGAGTATTCTATGAGCGTAACTTGGTTTGTCTCGTTAGAGCCCAATTTGGTTCGTGGCGAGCCGTCGAAGTAGTGGGGCAGTGTTCCGGAAGGTTCTACTATTTTTGTTGATTTTTAGAAAAATGCCAAGAAAGCTGATTTTTCCCTTATTTTTGAAAAAAATCAAGTAAAAATCAAGCGAAGGTTCGAAAGCAGACCCGTGCTTCTTCATGTGGCATCGTGTACCCAGATCCGGACGCGTGTCGCATTTCCTTGCATGAAATTGGGTGAAAATTCGGAAGCCACCAAATAGAAGTCAAAACCCGTGCGCATGATAGCCTTGGGTTTTGGTAGCATCAGGATATTTTTGGGAAAACTAAGGTATTCTGCGAACATAAACCGGTTTGTCTCGGTTGGAGCTCATTATGATTCAGTGACGAGTCATGCGAAGTAGTGGGGTAGAGTTCACGGAAGGTTCTACTACTTTTGGTGATTTTTAGAAAAATACCAATAAAATTGATTTTTCCTTATTTTTGAAAAATCATGTAAAAATCAAGCGAAGGTTCGAAACAGACCCGTGCCTCTTCTTGTGGCATCGTGTACGCATGATCCGGATGCGTGTCGCATGACCACTGCAAGAAATTGGGTGAAAATTCAGAATCCACCAAAGAAGTCCAAAACCCGTGAGCTATAGCCTTGGGTTTGGGCCAACATGGGATATTTTTGGAAAACCAGAGTATTTACTGGAGCGTAACTCGGTTTGTCTCGTTAGAGCCCAATTTGATTAGTGACGAGCCAGTCCGAGTAGTGAGGTGCGAGTTCCTAGAAGGTTCTACTACTTTTGGTGATTTTTAGAAAAATACCAAGAAAATTGACTTTTCCCTTATTTTTTGAAAAAATCAAGTAATAATCAAGCGAAGGTTCGAAACAGGACCCGTGCTTCTTCCTCCGGCATCGTGTACCCGATACTGGACGCACTTGGCATGGCCTTGCAAGAAATTGGGTGAAAATTCAGAAGCCACCAAGAGAAGTCCAAAACCCGTGTGCTATAGCCTTGGGTTTTGGGCCAAAATGGGATATTTTGGGAAAACTAGAGTATTCTGCTGAGCGTAACTTGGTTTGTCTCTGTTAGAGCCCAATTTGGTTCAGTGGCGAGCCGTCGAAGTAGTGGGGCAGTGTTCCGGAAGGTTCTACTATTTTTGTTGATTTTTAGAAAAATGCCAAGAAAACTGATTTTTCCCTTATTTTTGAAAAAATCAAGTAAAAATCAAGCGAAGGTTCGAAAGCAGACCCGTGCTTCTTCATGTGGCATCGTGTACCCAGTCTGAGACGCGTGTCGCATTTCCTTGCATGAAATTGGGTGAAAATTCGGAAGCCACCAAATAGAAGTCAAAACCCGTGCGTAATAGCCTTGGGTTTTGGTGAAAATCAGGATATTTTGGGAAAACTAAGGTATTTCTGCGAACATAAACCGGTTTGTCTCGGTTGGAGCTCATTATGATTACGTGACGAGTCAGTGCGAAGTAGTGGGGTAGAGTTCCGGAAGGTTCTACTACTTTTTGGTGATTTTTAGAAAAATACCAATAAAATTGATTTTTCCTTAGTTTTTGAAAAAATCATGTAAAAATCAAGCGAAGGTTCGAAAGCAGACCCGTGCCTCTTCTTGTGGCATCGTGTGCAGTGATGCGGATGCGTGTCGCACGGCCCTGCAAGAAATTGGGTGAAAATTCAGAATCCACCAAAGAGAAGTCCAAAACCCGTGAGCTATAGCCTTGGGTTTTGGGCCGAAAATGGGATATTTTTTGGAAAACCAGAGTATTTACTGAGCGTAACCGGTTTGTCTCTGTTAGAGCCCAATTTGATTCGTGACGAGCAAGTCGAAGTAGTGGGGTACAGTTCCTAGAAGGTTCTACTACTTTTGGTGATTTTTAGAAAAATACCAAGAAAATTGACTTTTCCTTATTTTTTGAAAAAATCAAGTAAAAATCAAGCGAAGGTTCGAAACAGGACCGTGCTTCTTCCTCCGGCATCGTGTACCCGAGTCTGAGACGCACTTGGCATGGCCTTGCAAGAAATTGGGTGAAAATTCAGAAGCCACCAAAGAGAAGTCCAAAACCCGTGTGCTATAGCCTTGGGTTTTGGGCCAAAAATGGGATATTTTTGGGAAAACTAGAGTATTTCTGTGAGCGTAACTCGGGTTTGTCTCTGTTAGAGCCCAATTTGGTTCGTGGCGAGCCGTCTGAAGTAGTGGGGCAGTGTTCCCGGAAGGTTCTACTATTTTTGTTGATTTTTTAGAAAAAATGCCAAGAAAACTGATTTTTCCCTTATTTTTTGAAAAAAATCAAGTAAAAATCAAACGAAGGTTCGAAACAGACCCGTGCTTCTTCATGTGGCATCGTGTACCCAGTACGGACGCGTGTCGCATTTCCTTGCATGAAATTGGGTGAAAATTCGGAAGCCACCAAATAGAAGTCCAAAACCCGTGCGCAATAGCCTTGGGTTTTGAGTAAATCAGGATATTTTGGGAAAACTAAGGTATTTCTGCGAACGTAAACCGGTTTGTCTCGGTTGGAGCTCATTATGATTCGTGACGAGCCGTACGAAGTAGTGGGGTAGAGTTCACGGAAGGTTCTACTACTTTTTGGTGATTTTTAGAAAAATACCAATAAAATTGATTTTTCCCTTATTTTTGAAAAAATCATGTAAAAATCAAGCGAAGGTTCGAAAGCAGACCGTGCCTCTTCTTGTGGCATCGTGCACGCGATGCGGATGCGTGTCGCACGACCTGCAAGAAATTGGGTGAAAATTCGAGAATCCACCAAGAGAAGTCCAAAACCCGTGAGCTATAGCCTTGGGTTTTGGGCCAAAATCAGGATATTTTTGGAAAACCGAGTATTTACTGAGCGTAACTCGGTTTGTCTCAGTTAGAGCCCAATTTGATTCGTGACGAGCCAGTCCGAAGTAGTGGAGTCGCAGTTCTAGAAGGTTCTACTACTTTTGGTGATTTTTTAGAAAAATACCAAGAAAATTGACTTTTCCTTATTTTTTGAAAAAATCAAGTAAAAATCAAGCGAAGGTTCGAAACAGGACCGTGCTTCTTCCTCCGGCATCGTGTACCCGGTACTGGACGCACTTGGCATGGCCTTGCAAGAAATTGGGTGAAAATTCGGAAGCCACCAAGAGAAGTCAAAACCCGTGTGCTATAGCCTTGGGTTTTGGGCCAAAATAGGATATTTTTGGGAAAACTAGAGTATTTCTATGACGTAACTCGGTTTGTCTCGTTAGAGCCCAATTTGGTTCGTGGCGAGCCGTCGAAGTAGTGGGGCAGTGTTCCGGAAGGTTCTACTATTTTTGTTGATTTTTAGAAAAATGCCAAGAAAACTGATTTTTCCCTTATTTTTGAAAAAAATCAAGTAAAAATCAAGCGAAGGTTCGAAAGCAGACCGTGCTTCTTCATGTGGCATCGTGTACCCGATGCGGACGCGTGTCGCATTTCCTTGCATGAAATTGGGTGAAAATTCGGAAGCCACCAAATAGAAGTCCAAAACCCGTGCTGTAATAGCCTTGGGTTTTGGTGAAATCAGGATATTTTGGGAAAACTAAGGTATTTCTGCGAACGTAAACCGGTTTGTCTCGGTTGGAGCTCATTATGATTCAGTGACGGCCAGTCCGAAGTAGTGGGGTAGAGTTCACGGAAGGTTCTACTACTTTTGGTGATTTTTAGAAAAATACCAACAAAATTGATTTTTCCTTATTTTTTGAAAAAATCATGTAAAAATCAAACGAAAGTTCGAAACAGACCCGTGCCTCTTCTTGTGGCATCGTGTACGCAGTACGGATGCGTGTCGCACGGCCCTGCAAGAAATTGGGTGAAAATTCAGAATCCACCAAAGAGAAGTCCAAAACCCGTGAGCTATAGCCTTGGGTTTTGGGCCAAAAATAGGATATTTTTTGGAAAACCAGAGTATTTCTGCGAACGTAACCCGGTTTGTCTCTGTTAGAGCCCAATTTGATTCGTGACGAGCCGTCTGAAGTAGTGGAGTACGAGTTCTAGAAGGTTCTACTACTTTTGGTGATTTTTAGAAAAATACCAAGAAAATTGATTTTTCCTTATTTTTGAAAAAATCAAGTAAAAATCAATCGAAGGTTCGAAACAGACCCGTGCTTCTTCCTCTGGCATCGTGTACCCGAGTCTGGACGCACTTGGCATGGCCTTGCAAGAAATTGGGTGAAAATTCAGAAGCCACCAAAGAGAAGTCCAAAACCCGTGTGCTATAGCCTTGGGTTTTGGGCCAAATAGGATATTTTTGGGAAAACTAGAGTATTCTGCGAGCGTAACTCGGTTTGTCTGTTAGAGCCCAATTTGGTTACGTGGCGAGCCGTCTGAAGTAGTGGGGCAGTGTTCCCGGAAGGTTCTACTATTTTTGTTGATTTTTAGAAAAAATGCCAAGAAAACTGATTTTTCCCTTATTTTTTGAAAAAAATCAAGTAAAAATCAAACGAAGGTTCGAAACAGACCCGTGCTTCTTCATGTGGCATCGTGTACCCGATACGGACGCGTGTCGCATTTCCTTGCATGAAATTGGGTGAAAATTCGGAAGCCACCAAATAGAAGTCAAAACCCGTGCTGTGATAGCCTTGGGTTTTGGTGAAAATAGGATATTTTGGGAAAACTAGGGTATTTCTGTGACGTAAACCGGTTTGTCTCAGTTGGAGCTCATTATGATTACGTGACGAGCCGTGCGAGTAGTGGGGTAGAGTTCACGGAAGGTTCTACTACTTTTGGTGATTTTTGAAAAAATACCAACAAAATTGATTTTTCCCTTATTTTTGAAAAAATCATGTAAAAATCAAGCGAAGGTTCGAAAGCAGACCCGTGCCTCTTCTTGTGGCATCGTGTCACGCGATGCGGATGCGTGTCGCACTGACCTGCAAGAAATTGGGTGAAAATTCAGAATCCACCAAAGAGAGTCCAAAACCCGTGAGCTATAGCCTTGGGTTTTGGTGCAAATAGGATATTTTTGGAAAACCAGAGTATTCTACTGAGCGTAACTCGGTTTGTCTCTGTTAGAGCCCAATTTGATTCAGTGACGAGCCAGTCTGAAGTAGTGGGGTCAGAGTTCCTAGAAGGTTCTACTACTTTTTGGTGATTTTTAGAAAAATACCAAGAAAATTGATTTTTCCCTTATTTTTGAAAAAATCAAGTAAAAATCAAGCGAAGGTTCGAAACAGACCCGTGCTTCTTCCTCCGGCATCGTGTACCCGAGTCTGGACGCACTTGGCATGGCCTTGCAAGAAATTGGGTGAAAATTCGGAAGCCACCAAGAGAAGTCAAAACCCGTGTGCTATAGCCTTGGGTTTTGGGCCAAATCAGGATATTTTTGGGAAAACTAGAGTATTCTGTGAGCGTAACTCGGTTTGTCTCGTTAGAGCCCAATTTGGTTCAGTGGCGAGCCGTCTGAAGTAGTGGGGCAGTGTTCCGGAAGGTTCTACTATTTTTGTTGATTTTTAGAAAAATGCCAAGAAAACTGATTTTTCCCTTATTTTTGAAAAAATCAAGTAAAAATCAAGCGAAGGTTCGAAAGCAGACCCGTGCTTCTTCATGTGGCATCGTGTACCCGATGCGGACGCGTGTCGCATTTCCTTGCATGAAATTGGGTGAAAATTCGGAAGCCACCAAATAGAAGTCCAAAACCGTGCTGCTAATAGCCTTGGGTTTTGGGTAAAATCAGGATATTTTTGGGAAAACTAGGGTATTTCTATGAGCGTAAACCGGTTTGTCTCGGTTGGAGCTCATTATGATTCGTGACGAGCAGTCTGAAGTAGTGGGGTAGAGTTCACGGAAGGTTCTACTACTTTTGGTGATTTTTTGAAAAAATACCAACAAAATTGATTTTTCCTTATTTTTTGAAAAAATCATGTAAAAATCAAGCGAAGGTTCGAAACAGGACCCGTGCCTCTTCTTGTGGCATCGTGCACGCGATGCGGATGCGTGTCGCACGACCACTGCAGAAGTTGGGTGAAAATTCAGAATCCACCAAGAGAAGTCCAAAACCCGTGAGCTATAGCCTTGGGTTTTGGGCCAAAATAGGATATTTTTGGAAAACCGAGTATTTACTGAGCGTAACTCGGTTTGTCTCTGTTAGAGCCCAATTTGATTCGTGACGAGCAAGTCCGAAGTAGTGGGTGCAGGTTCTAGAAGGTTCTACTACTTTTGGTGATTTTTAGAAAAATACCAAGAAAATTGACTTTTCCCTTATTTTTTGAAAAAATCAAGTAATAATCAAGCGAAGGTTCGAAAGCAGACCCGTGCTTCTTCCTCCGGCATCGTGTACCCGAGTCTGAGACGCACTTGGCATGGCCTTGCAAGAAATTGGGTGAAAATTCGGAAGCCACCAAGAGAAGTCCAAAACCCGTGTGCTATAGCCTTGGGTTTTGGGCCAAAATGGGATATTTTTGGGAAAACTAGAGTATTTCTGTGAGCGTAACTCGGTTTGTCTCTGTTAGAGCCCAATTTGGTTCAGTGGCGAGCCGTCGAAGTAGTGGGGCGAGTGTTCCGGAAGGTTCTACTATTTTTGTTGATTTTTAGAAAAATGCCAAGAAAATCGATTTTTCCCTTATTTTTGAAAAAATCAAGTAAAAAATCAAGCGAAGGTTCGAAAGCAGACCCGTGCTTCTTCATGTGGCATCGTGTACCCGATGCGGACGCGTGTCGCATTTCCTTGCATGAAATTGGGTGAAAATTCGGAAGCCACCAAATAGAAGTCCAAAACCGTGCGTAATAGCCTTGGGTTTTGGTAACATCAGGATATTTTTGGGAAAACTAGGGTATTTCTGTGAGCGTAAACCGGTTTGTCTCGGTTGGAGCTCATTATGATTCGTGACGAGCCAAGTGCGAAGTAGTGGGGTAGAGTTCACGGAAGGTTCTACTACTTTTGGTGATTTTTTGAAAAAATACCAACAAAATTGATTTTTCCCTTATTTTTGAAAAAATCATGTAAAAATCAAGCGAAGGTTCGAAACAGGACCCGTGCCTCTTCTTGTGGCATCGTGTACGCAGATGCGGATGCGTGTCGCACTGACCTGCAAGAAATTGGGTGAAAATTCAGAATCCACCAAAGAGAAGTCCAAAACCAGTGAGCTATAGCCTTGGGTTTTGGGCCAAATAGGATATTTTTGGAAAAGCAGAGTATTCTACTGAGCGTAACTCGGTTTGTCTCTGTTAGAGCCCAATTTGATTCAGTGACGAGTCAGTCGAAGTAGTGAGGTCAGAGTTCCTAGAAGGTTCTACTACTTTTTGGTGATTTTTAGAAAAATACCAAGAAAATTGATTTTTCCCTTATTTTTGAAAAAATCAAGTAAAAATCAAGCGAAGGTTGAAAGCAGACCCGTGCTTCTTCATGTGGCATCGTGTACCCGATGCGGACGCGTGTCGCATTTCCTTGCATGAAATTGGGTGAAAATTTGGAAGCCACCAAATAGAAGTCCAAAACCCGTGTGCTAATAGCCTTGGGTTTTGGGCAAATCGGATATTTTGGGAAAACTAGAGTATTCTGCTGAGCGTAACCCGGTTTGTCTCAGTTGGAGCTCATTATGATTCGTGACGAGCCGTGCGAAGTAGTGGGGTAGAGTTCACGGAAGGTTCTACTACTTTTGGTGATTTTTAGAAAAAATACCAAGAAAATTGATTTTTCCTTATTTTTGAAAAAATCATGTAAAAATCAAACGAAGGTTCGAAACAGACCCGTGCCTCTTCTTGTGGCATCGTGTACGCAGTACGGATGCGTGTCGCACGGCCCTGCAAGAAATTGGGTGAAAATTTAGAATCCACCAAAGAGAAGTCCAAAACCCGTGAGCTATAGCCTTGGGTTTTGGGCCGAAAATGGGATATTTTTGGAAAGCTAGAGTATTTACTGAGCGTAACTCGGTTTGTCTCTGTTAGAGCCCAATTTGATTCAGTGACGGCAAGTGCGAAGTAGTGGGGTACAGTTCCTAGAAGGTTCTACTACTTTTTGGTGATTTTTTAGAAAAAATACCAAGAAAATTGATTTTTCCCTTATTTTTTGAAAAAAATCAAGTAAAAATCAAACGAAGGTTCGAAACAGACCCGTGCTTCTTCCTCTGGCATCGTGTACCCAGTACAGACGCACTTGGCATGGCCTTGCAAGAAATTGGGTGAAAATTCAGAAGCCACCAAAGAGAAGTCCAAAACCCGTGTGCTATAGCCTTGGGTTTTGGGCCAAAAATGGGATATTTTTGGGAAAACTAGAGTATTTCTGCGAACGTAACCCGGTTTGTCTCTGTTAGAGCCCAATTTGGTTCGTGACGAGCCGTCTGAAGTAGTGGGGCAGAGTTCCCGGAAGGTTCTACTATTTTTGTTGATTTTTTAGAAAAAATGCCAAGAAAACTGATTTTTCCCTTATTTTTTGAAAAAAATCAAGTAAAAATCAAACGAAGGTTCGAAACAGACCCGTGCTTCTTCATGTGGCATCGTGTACCCAGTACGGACGCGTGTCGCATTTCCTTGCATGAAATTGGGTGAAAATTCGGAAGCCACCAAATAGAAGTCCAAAACCCGTGCGCAATAGCCTTGGGTTTTGGGCCGAAAATGGGATATTTTTGGGAAAACTAGGGTATTTCTGCGAACGTAAACCGGTTTGTCTCAGTTGGAGCTCATTATGATTCAGTGACGAGTCAAGTGCGAAGTAGTGGGGTAGAGTTCCTGGAAGGTTCTACTACTTTTTGGTGATTTTTAGAAAAATACCAACAAAATTGATTTTTCCCTTATTTTTTGAAAAAAATCATGTAAAAATCAAACGAAGGTTCGAAACAGACCCATGCCTCTTCTTGTGGCATCGTGCACGCAGTACGGATGCGTGTCGCACGGCCCTGCAAGAAATTGGGTGAAAATTCAGAATCCACCAAAGAGAAGTCCAAAACCCGTGAGCTATAGCCTTGGGTTTTGGGCCGAAAATGGGATATTTTTTGGAAAACCAGAGTATTTCTGCGAACGTAACCCGGTTTGTCTCTGTTAGAGCCCAATTTGATTCGTGACGAGCCGTCTGAAGTAGTGGGGTACAGTTCCTAGAAGGTTCTACTACTTTTTGGTGATTTTTTAGAAAAAATACCAAGAAAATTGACTTTTCCCTTATTTTTTGAAAAAAATCAAGTAATAATCAAACGAAGGTTCGAAACAGACCCGTGCTTCTTCCTCTGGCATCGTGTACCCAGTACAGACGCACTTGGCATGGCCTTGCAAGAAATTGGGTGAAAATTCAGAAGCCACCAAAGAGAAGTCCAAAACCCGTGTGCTATAGCCTTGGGTTTTGGGCCAAAAATGGGATATTTTTGGGAAAACTAGAGTATTCTATGAGCGTAACTTGGTTTGTCTCTGTTAGAGCCCAATTTGGTTCAGTGGCGAGCCGTCGAAGTAGTGGGGCGAGTGTTCCGGAAGGTTCTACTATTTTTGTTGATTTTTTAGAAAAAATGCCAAGAAAACTGATTTTTCCCTTATTTTTAAAAAAATCAAGTAAAAATCAAACGAAGGTTCGAAACAGACCCGTGCTTCTTCATGTGGCATCGTGTACCCAGTACGGACGCGTGTCGCATTTCCTTGCATGAAATTGGGTGAAAATTCGGAAGCCACCAAATAGAAGTCCAAAACCCGTGCTGTAATAGCCTTGGGTTTTGGTGAAATCAGGATATTTTGGGAAAACTAGGGTATTTCTGCGAGCGTAAACCGGTTTGTCTCGGTTGGAGCTCATTATGATTACGTGACGAGTCGTCGAAGTAGTGGGGTAGAGTTCACGGAAGGTTCTACTACTTTTGGTGATTTTTTGAAAAATACCAACAAAATTGATTTTTCCCTTATTTTTGAAAAAATCATGTAAAAATCAAGCGAAGGTTCGAAACAGGACCCGTGCCTCTTCTTGTGGCATCGTGTGCATGATCTGGATGCGTGTCGCATGACCACTGCAAGAAATTGGGTGAAAATTCAGAATCCACCAAAGAGAAGTCAAAACCCGTGAGCTATAGCCTTGGGTTTTGGGCCAAAATAGGATATTTTTGGAAAAGCGAGTATTTACTACGAGCGTAACTCGGTTTGTCTCGTTAGAGCCCAATTTGATTCGTGACGAGCAAGTCGAAGTAGTGGAGTACGAGTTCCTAGAAGGTTCTACTACTTTTTGGTGATTTTTTAGAAAAAATACCAAGAAAATTGATTTTTCCCTTATTTTTTGAAAAAAATCAAGTAAAAATCAAACGAAGGTTCGAAACAGACCCGTGCTTCTTCCTCTGGCATCGTGTACCCGATCTGAGACGCACTTGGCATGGCCTTGCAAGAAATTGGGTGAAAATTCAGAAGCCACCAAAGAGAAGTCCAAAACCCGTGTGCTATAGCCTTGGGTTTTGGGCCAAAAATGGGATATTTTTTGGGAAAACTAGAGTATTTCTGCGAACGTAACCCGGTTTGTCTCTGTTAGAGCCCAATTTGGTTCGTGACGAGCCTTCTGAAGTAGTGGGGCAGAGTTCCCGGAAGGTTCTACTATTTTTGTTTATTTTTTAGAAAAAATGCCAAGAAAACTGATTTTTCCCTTATTTTTTGAAAAAAATCAAGTAAAAATCAAACGAAGGTTCGAAACAGATCCGTGCTTCTTCATGTGGCATCGTGTACCTAGTACGGACGCGTGTCGCATTTCCTTGCATGAAATTGGGTGAAAATTCGGAATCCACCAAATAGAAGTCCAAAACCCGTGCGCAATAGCCTTGGGTTTTGGGCCGAAAATGGGATATTTTTGGGAAAACTAGGGTATTTCTGCGAACGTAAACCGGTTTGTCTCAGTTGGAGCTCATTATGATTCGTGACGAGCCGTCTGAAGTAGTGGGGTAGAGTTCTGGAAGGTTCTACTACTTTTGGTGATTTTTTGAAAAATACCAACAAAATTGATTTTTCCTTATTTTTTGAAAAAATCATGTAAAAATCAAGCGAAGGTTCGAAACAGACCCAGTGCCTCTTCTTGTGGCATCGTGTACGCAGATGCGGATGCGTGTCGCATGACCTGCAAGAAATTGGGTGAAAATTCAGAATGCCACCAAAGAGAGTCAAAACCCGTGAGCTATAGCCTTGGGTTTTGGGCCAAATCAGGATATTTTTGGGAAAACTAGAGTATTTCTGCGAGCGTAACTTGGTTTGTCTCGTTAGAGCCCAATTTGATTACGTGACGAGCAGTGCGAGTAGTGGGGCAGAGTTCCGGAAGGTTCTACTATTTTTGTTGATTTTTAGAAAAATGCCAAGAAAACTGATTTTCCCTTATTTTTCGAAAAAATCAAGTAAAAATCAAGCGAAGGTTCGAAACAGGACCCGTGCTTCTTCATGTGGCATCGTGTACCCGATGCGGACGCGTGTCGCATTTCCTTGCATGAAATTGGGTGAAAATTCGGAAGCCACCAAATAGAAGTCCAAAACCCGTGTGCAATAGCCTTGGGTTTTGGTAGCATCAGGATATTTTTGGGAAAACTAGGGTATTTCTGCGAGCGTAAACCGGTTTGTCTCGTTGGAGCTCATTATGATTCGTGACGAGCCGTGCTGAAGTAGTGGGGTAGAGTTCACGGAAGGTTCTACTACTTTTGGTGATTTTTTAGAAAAATACCAACAAAATTGATTTTTCCCTTATTTTTTGAAAAAATCATGTAAAAATCAAGCGAAGGTTCGAAAGCAGACCCGTGCCTCTTCTTGTGGCATCGTGTACGCATGATCCGGATGCGTGTCGCACTGACCTGCAAGAAATTGGGTGAAAATTCAGAATCCACCAAGAGAAGTCAAAACCCGTGAGCTATAGCCTTGGGTTTTGGGCAAATAGGATATTTTTGGAAAAGCAGGTATTTCTATGAGCGTAACTCGGTTTGTCTCGTTAGAGCCCAATTTGATTCAGTGACGAGCCAGTGCGAAGTAGTGGGAGTACAGTTCCTGGAAGGTTCTACTACTTTTTGGTGATTTTTAGAAAAATACCAAGAAAATTGATTTTTCCCTTATTTTTGAAAAAATCAAGTAAAAATCAAGCGAAGGTTCGAAAGCAGACCCGTGCTTCTTCCTACGGCATCGTGTACCAGTCTGAGACGCACTTGGCATGGCCTTGCAAGAAATTGGGTGAAAATTCGGAAGCCACCAAGAGAAGTCCAAAACCCGTGTGCTATAGCCTTGGGTTTTGGGCCAAAATCAGGATATTTTTGGGAAAACTAGAGTATTTCTGTGAGCGTAACTCGGTTTGTCTCGTTAGAGCCCAATTTGGTTCGTGACGAGCCGTCGAAGTAGTGGGGCAGAGTTCCGGAAGGTTCTACTATTTTTGTTGATTTTTAGAAAAATGCCAAGAAAACTGATTTTTCCCTTATTTTTGAAAAAATCAAGTAAAAATCAAGCGAAGGTTCGAAACGAGATCCGTGCTTCTTCATGTGGCATCGTGTACCTAGTATGCGGACGCGTGTCGCATTTCCTTGCATGAAATTGGGTGAAAATTCGGAATCCACCAAATAGAAGTCCAAAACCCGTGTGCTAATAGCCTTGGGTTTTGGTAGAAATAGGATATTTTTGGGAAAACTAGGGTATTCTATGAGCGTAAACCGGTTTGTCTCGGTTGGAGCTCATTATGATTCGTGACGAGTCATGCGAGTAGTGGGGTAGAGTTCTCGGAAGGTTCTACTACTTTTGGTGATTTTTAGAAAAATACCAACAAAATTGATTTTTCCCTTATTTTTGAAAAAATCATGTAAAAATCAAGCGAAGGTTCGAAACAGACCCATGCCTCTTCTTGTGGCATCGTGCACGCAGATGCGGATGCGTGTCGCATGACCTGCAAGAAATTGGGTGAAAATTCAGAATGCCACCAAAGAAGTCCAAAACCCGTGAGCTATAGCCTTGGGTTTTGGTAGACATCAGGATATTTTTGGAAAACTAGAGTATTTCTGCGAACGTAACCGGGTTTGTCTCTGTTAGAGCCCAATTTGATTCAGTGACGAGCCGTACGAAGTAGTGGGGCAGAGTTCCGGAAGGTTCTACTATTTTTGTTGATTTTTAGAAAAATGCCAAGAAAATCGATTTTTCCTTATTTTTTGAAAAAAATCAAGTAAAAATCAAGCGAAGGTTGAAAGCAGACCCGTGCTTCTTCATGTGGCATCGTGTACCCGATGCTGGACGCGTGTCGCATTTCCTTGCATGAAATTGGGTGAAAATTCGGAAGCCACCAAATAGAAGTCCAAAACCCGTGCGCAATAGCCTTGGGTTTTGGGCCGAAAATCGGATATTTTTGGGAAAACTAGGGTATTTCTGCGAACGTAAACCGGTTTGTCTCAGTTGGAGCTCATTATGATTCGTGACGAGCCGTCTGAAGTAGTGGGGTAGAGTTCCTGGAAGGTTCTACTACTTTTTGGTGATTTTTTTGAAAAAATACCAACAAAATTGATTTTTCCCTTATTTTTTGAAAAAAATCATGTAAAAATCAAACGAAGGTTCGAAACAGACCCGTGCCTCTTCTTGTGGCATCGTGTACGCAGTACGGATGCGTGTCGCACGGCCCTGCAAGAAATTGGGTGAAAATTTAGAATCCACCAAAGAGAAGTCCAAAACCCGTGAGCTATAGCCTTGGGTTTTGGGCCGAAAATGGGATATTTTTTGGAAAAGCAGAGTATTTCTACGAACGTAACCCGGTTTGTCTCTGTTAGAGCCCAATTTGATTCGTGACGAGCCGTCTGAAGTAGTGGGGTACAGTTCCTTGAAGGTTCTACTACTTTTTGGTGATTTTTTAGAAAAAATACCAAGAAAATTGATTTTTCCCTTATTTTTTGAAAAAAATCAAGTAAAAATCAAACGAAGGTTCGAAACAGACCCGTGCTTCTTCCTCTGGCATCGTGTACCCGATCTGAGACGCACTTGGCATGGCCTTGCAAGAAATTGGGTGAAAATTCAGAAGCCACCAAGAGAAGTCCAAAACCGTGTGCTATAGCCTTGGGTTTTGGGCCAAAATCAGGATATTTTTGGGAAAACTAGAGTATTCTGCGAGCGTAACCTGGTTTGTCTCGTTAGAGCCCAATTTGGTTACGTGACGAGCCGTCGAAGTAGTGGGGCAGAGTTCCGGAAGGTTCTACTATTTTTGTTGATTTTTAGAAAAAATGCCAAGAAAACTGATTTTTCCCTTATTTTTTGGAAAAAATCAAGTAAAAATCAAACGAAGGTTCGAAAGAGATCCGTGCTTCTTCATGTGGCATCGTGTACCTAGATACGGACGCGTGTCGCATTTCCTTGCATGAAATTGGGTGAAAATTCGGAATCCACCAAATAGAAGTCCAAAACCCGTGCTGTAATAGCCTTGGGTTTTGGTGAAATCAGGATATTTTGGGAAAACTAGGGTATTCTGTGAGCGTAAACCGGTTTGTCTCGGTTGGAGCTCATTATGATTCAGTGACGAGCCGTGCGAAGTAGTGGGGTAGAGTTCCGGAAGGTTCTACTACTTTTTGGTGATTTTTAGAAAAATACCAACAAAATTGATTTTTCCTTATTTTTGAAAAAATCATGTAAAAATCAAGCGAAGGTTCGAAACAGAACCCATGCCTCTTCTTGTGGCATCGTGCACGCTGATGCGGATGCGTGTCGCACGACCTGCAAGAAATTGGGTGAAAATTCAGAATCCACCAAGAGAAGTCAAAACCCGTGAGCTATAGCCTTGGGTTTTGGGCAAAATAGGATATTTTTGGAAAACCGGAGTATTTACTGAATGTAACCCGGTTTGTCTCGTTAGAGCCCAATTTGATTCGTGACGAGCCGTCTGAAGTAGTGGGGCAGAGTTCCCGGAAGGTTCTACTATTTTTGTTGATTTTTTAGAAAAAATGCCAAGAAAACTGATTTTTCCCTTATTTTTTGAAAAAAATCAAGTAAAAATCAAACGAAGGTTCGAAACAGACCCGTGCTTCTTCATGTGGCATCGTGTACCCAGTACGGACGCGTGTCGCATTTCCTTGCATGAAATTGGGTGAAAATTCGGAAGCCACCAAATAGAAGTCCAAAACCCGTGTGCTATAGCCTTGGGTTTTGGTAGAAATCGGATATTTTTGGGAAAACTAGGGTATTTCTGCGAGCGTAAACCGGTTTGTCTCTGTTGGAGCTCATTATGATTCAGTGACGAGCAGTGCGAAGTAGTGGGGTAGAGTTCACGGAAGGTTCTACTACTTTTGGTGATTTTTAGAAAAATACCAACAAAATTGATTTTTCCTTATTTTTTGAAAAAATCATGTAAAAATCAAGCGAAGGTTCGAAAGCAGACCCGTGCCTCTTCTTGTGGCATCGTGTACGCGATGCGGATGCGTGTCGCATGACCACTGCAAGAAATTGGGTGAAAATTTAGAATCCACCAAAGAGAAGTCCAAAACCCGTGAGCTATAGCCTTGGGTTTTGGGCCGAAAATGGGATATTTTTTGGAAAAGCAGAGTATTTCTACGAACGTAACCCGGTTTGTCTCTGTTAGAGCCCAATTTGATTAAGTGACGAGCCATCTGAAGTAGTGAGGTCACAGTTCCTGGAAGGTTCTACTACTTTTTGGTGATTTTTAGAAAAATACCAAGAAAATTGATTTTTCCCTTATTTTTGAAAAAATCAAGTAAAAATCAAGCGAAGGTTCGAAACGAGACCAGTGCTTCTTCCTCGCGGCATCGTGTACCCAGTGCTGGATGCACTTGGCATGGCCTTGCAAGAAATTGGGTGAAAATTCGAAGCCACCAAAGAAGTCAAAACCGGTGTGCTATAGCCTTGGGTTTTGGGCCAATCAGGATATTTTTGGGAAAACTAGAGTATTTCTATGAGCGTAACTTGGTTTGTCTCTGTTAGAGCCCAATTTGGTTCGTGATGAGCCTGTCGAAGTAGTGGGGCAGAGTTCCGGAAGGTTCTACTATTTTTGTTGATTTTTAGAAAAATGCCAAGAAAACTGATTTTCCCTTATTTTTGAAAAAATCAAGTAAAAATCAAGCGAAGGTTCGAAAGCAGACCCGTGCTTCTTCATGTGGCATCGTGTACCAGATGCGGACGCGTGTCGCATTTCCTTGCATGAAATTGGGTGAAAATTCGGAAGCCACCAAATAGAAGTCAAAACCGTGTGCTGATAGCCTTGGGTTTTGGGTAAAATCGGATATTTTTGGGAAAACTAGGGTATTTCTGTGAACGTAAACCGGTTTGTCTCAGTTGGAGCTCATTATGATTCAGTGACGAGCCGTGCTGAAGTAGTGGGGTAGAGTTCACGGAAGGTTCTACTACTTTTGGTGATTTTTTGAAAAATACCAACAAAATTGATTTTTCCTTATTTTTTGAAAAAATCATGTAAAAATCAAGCGAAGGTTCGAAACAGGACCCGTGCCTCTTCTTGTGGCATCGTGTACGCGATGCGGATGCGTGTCGCATGACCACTGCAAGAAATTGGGTGAAAATTCAGAATCCACCAAAGAGAGTCCAAAACCAGTGAGCTATAGCCTTGGGTTTTGGGCAAAATAGGATATTTTTGGAAAACAGAGTATTTCTACGAGCGTAACTCGGTTTGTCTCAGTTAGAGCCCAATTTGATTACGTGACGAGCCATCTGAAGTAGTGGGGCTGCAGTTCCTGGAAGGTTCTACTACTTTTTGGTGATTTTTAGAAAAATACCAAGAAAATTGATTTTTCCTTATTTTTTGAAAAAATCAAGTAAAAATCAAGCGAAGGTTCGAAACAGACCAGTGCTACTTCCTCTGGCATCGTGTACCCGGTCTGGATGCACTTGGCATGACCTTGCAAGAAATTGGGTGAAAATTCGGAAGCCACCAAGAGAAGTCAAAACCAGTGTGCTATAGCCTTGGGTTTTGGGCCAATCAGGATATTTTTGGGAAAACTAGAGTATTTCTGCGAGCGTAACCTGGTTTGTCTCTGTTAGAGCCCAATTTGGTTCGTGATGAGCCGTCTGAAGTAGTGGGGCAGAGTTCCCGGAAGGTTCTACTATTTTTGTTGATTTTTAGAAAAAATGCCAAGAAAATTGATTTTCCCTTATTTTTGAAAAAATCAAGTAAAAATCAAGCGAAGGTTCGAAACAGGACCCGTGCTTCTTCATGTGGCATCGTGTACCTAGATACTGGACGCGTGTCGCATTTCCTTGCATGAAATTGGGTGAAAATTCGGAAGCCACAAATAGAAGTCAAAACCAGTGCTGTAATAGCCTTGGGTTTTGGTAGACATCAGGATATTTTTGGGAAAACTATGGTATTTCTGCGAGCGTAAACCGGTTTGTCTCGGTTGGAGCTCATTATGATTACGTGACGAGCCGTGCGAGTAGTGGGGTAGAGTTCTCGGAAGGTTCTACTACTTTTTGGTGATTTTTAGAAAAATACCAACAAAATTGATTTTTCCCTTATTTTTGAAAAAATCATGTAAAAATCAAGCGAAGGTTCGAAACAGACCCATGCCTCTTCTTGTGGCATCGTGTACGCGATACGGATGCGTGTCGCATGACCTGCAAGAAATTGGGTGAAAATTCGAGAATCCACCAAGAGAAGTCCAAAACCAGTGAGCTATAGCCTTGGGTTTTGGGCAAATCAGGATATTTTTGGAAAACCAGAGTATTTACTGAGCGTAACCGGTTTGTCTCTGTTAGAGCCCAATTTGATTCGTGACGAGCCGTCTGAAGTAGTGGGGCACAGTTCCTGGAAGGTTCTACTATTTTTGTTGATTTTTGAGAAAAATGCCAAGAAAGCTGATTTTCCCTTATTTTTGAAAAAATCAAGTAAAAATCAAGCGAAGGTTCGAAATAGACCCGTGCTTCTTCATGTGGCATCGTGTACCCGATATGCGGACGGCGTGTCGCATTTCCTTGCATGAAATTGGGTGAAAATTCGGAAGCCACCAAATAGAAGTCAAAACCGTGCTTGCAATAGCCTTGGGTTTTGGTAGCAATAGGATATTTTTGGGAAAACTAGGGTATTCTGCTGAGCGTAAACCGGTTTGTCTCGGTTGGAGCTCATTATGATTCGTGACGAGCCGTCTGAAGTAGTGGGGTAGAGTTCACGGAAGGTTCTACTACTTTTGGTGATTTTTAGAAAAATACCAACAAAATTGATTTTTCCTTATTTTTGAAAAAATCATGTAAAAATCAAGCGAAGGTTCGAAACAAGACCCATGCCTCTTCTTGTGGCATCGTGTACCGTGATGCGGATGCGTGTCGCACGGCCACTGCAAGAAATTGGGTGAAAATTCGGAATCCACCAAAGAAGTCAAAACCCGTGTGCTATAGCCTTGGGTTTTGGGTAAAAATCAGGATATTTTTGGGAAAACTAGGGTATTCTACGAGCGTAAACCGGTTTGTCTCGGTTAGAGCTCATTATGATTAGTGACGAGCACGTCGAAGTAGTGGGGTACGAGTTCTGGAAGGTTCTACTACTTTTTGGTGATTTTTAGAAAAATACCAACAAAATTGATTTTCCCTTATTTTTTGAAAAAATCATGTAAAAATCAAGCGAAGGTTCGAAACAGACCCATGCCTCTTCTTGTGGCATCGTGTACGCGATGCGGATGCGTGTCGCGCAGCCCTGCAAGAAATTGGGTGAAAATTCGGAATCCACCAAGAGAAGTCCAAAACACGTGTGCTATAGCCTTGGGTTTTGGTAGAAATAGGATATTTTTGGAAAACTAGAGTATTTCTGCGAGCGTAACTCGGTTTGTCTCTGTTAGAGCCCAATTTGATTACGTGACGAGCCGTCGAAGTAGTGGGGTCAGAGTTCCGGAAGGTTCTACTACTTTTGGTGATTTTTAGAAAAATACCAACAAAATTGATTTTTCCTTATTTTTTGAAAAAATCAAGTAAAAATCAAGCGAAGGTTCGAAACAGAACCCATGCCTCTTCTTGTGGCATCGTGTACCGCGATACGGATGCGTGTCGCATGGACCTGCATGAAATTGGGTGAAAATTCGGAATCCACCAAAGAGAAGTCAAAACCGTGTGCTAATAGCCTTGGGTTTTGGGCCGAAAATGGGATATTTTTGGGAAAACTAGGGTATTTCTGCGAACGTAAACCGGTTTGTCTCAGTTGGAGCTCATTATGATTCGTGACGAGCCGTCTGAAGTAGTGGGGTAGAGTTCCTGGAAGGTTCTACTACTTTTTGGTGATTTTTTAGAAAAAATACCAACAAAATTGATTTTTCCCTTATTTTTTGAAAAAAATCATGTAAAAATCAAACGAAGGTTCGAAACAGACCCGTGCCTCTTCTTGTGGCATCGTGTACCGCGATGCGGATGCGTGTCGCACGGCCTGACAAGAAATTGGGTGAAAATTCAGAATCCACCAAGAGAAGTCAAAACCCGTGAGCTATAGCCTTGGGTTTTGGGCTAAAATAGGATATTTTTGGAAAACCAGAGTATTCTGCGAGCGTAACCTGGTTTGTCTCGTTAGAGCCCAATTTGATTACGTGACGAGCCAGTCCGAAGTAGTGGGGCACGAGTTCCTAGAAGGTTCTACTATTTTTGGTGATTTTTAGAAAAATACCAAGAAAATTGACTTTTCCCTTATTTTTTGAAAAAATCAAGTAATAATCAAGCGAAGGTTCGAAAGCAGACCCGTGCTTCTTCCTGCGGCATTGTGTACCAGATCTGAGCAGCGCTTGGCATGGCCTTGCAAGAAATTGGGTGAAAATTCGGAAGCCACCAAAGAGAAGTCCAAAACCCATGTGCTATAGCCTTGGGTTTTGAGTAAAATCAGGATATTTTGGGAAAACTAGGGTATTTCTGCGAGCGTAAACCGGTTTGTCTCGGTTGGAGCTCATTATGATTCGTGACGAGCCGTCTGAAGTAGTGGGGTAGAGTTCCTGGAAGGTTCTACTACTTTTTGGTGATTTTTAGAAAAATACCAACAAAATTGATTTTTCCCTTATTTTTTGAAAAAAATCATGTAAAAATCAAACGAAGGTTCGAAACAAACCCATGCCTCTTCTTGTGGCATCGTGCACGCAGTACGGATGCGTGTCGCACGGCCCTGCAAGAAATTGGGTGAAAATTCAGAATCCACCAAAGAGAAGTCCAAAACCCGTGAGCTATAGCCTTGGGTTTTGGGCCGAAAATGGGATATTTTTTGGAAAACCAGAGTATTTCTGCGAACGTAACCCGGTTTGTCTCTGTTAGAGCCCAATTTGATTCGTGACGAGCCGTCTGAAGTAGTGGGGTAGAGTTCCTGGAAGGTTCTACTACTTTTGGTGATTTTTAGAAAAATACCAACAAAATTGATTTTCCCTTATTTTTTGAAAAAATCATGTAAAAATCAAGCGAAGGTTCGAAACAAACCCATGCCTCTTCTTGTGGCATCGTGCACGCATGATGCGGATGCGTGTCGCACGGACCTGCAAGAAATTGGGTGAAAATTCAGAATCCACCAAAGAGAAGTCCAAAACCCGTGCGCAATAGCCTTGGGTTTTGGGCCGAAAATGGGATATTTTTGGGAAAACTAGGGTATTTCTGCGAACGTAAACCGGTTTGTCTCAGTTGGAGCTCATTATGATTCGTGACGAGCCGTCTGAAGTAGTGGGGTAGAGTTCCTGGAAGGTTCTACTACTTTTTGGTGATTTTTTAGAAAAAATACCAACAAAATTGATTTTTCCCTTATTTTTTGAAAAAAATCATGTAAAAATCAAACGAAGGTTCGAAACAAACCCATGCCTCTTCTTGTGGCATCGTGCACGCAGTACGGATGCGTGTCGCGACCACCGCAAGAAATTGGTTGAAAATTCGAGAATCCACCAAGAGAAGTCAAAACCCGTGAGCTATAGACTTGTTACGATTTTTCCCTTATTTTTTTGGAAAAAATCAAGTAAAAATCAAACGAAGGTTCGAAATAGACCCGTGCTTCTTCCTCCGGTATCGTGTACCCAGTCACGGACGCATTTGCACGGCCTTGCAAGAAATTGGGTGAAAATTCAGAAGCCACCAAGAGAAGTCAAAACCCATGTGCTATAGCCTTGGGTTTTGGGCAAAAAAAGGGATATTTTTGGGAAAATAGGGTATTTCTGCGAACGCAACCCGGTTTGTCTCTGTTAGAGCCCATTATGATTCGTGACGAGCCAGTCTGAAGTAGTGGGGCCTGCAGTTCCGGAAGGTTCTACTATTTTTGGTGATTTTTAGAAAAATACCAAGAAAATTGATTTTTCCTTATTTTTGAAAAAATCAAGTAAAAATCAAGCGAAGGTTTGAAACAGACCGGTGCCTCTTCTTGTGGCATCGTGTACGTGATGCTGAGACGCGTTCGCATGGCCCTACAAGAAATTGGGTGAAAATTCGGAAGCCACCAAAGAGAAGTCGAAAACCCGTGTGCTATAGCCTTTGGTTTTGGGCAAAAAATGGGATATTTTTGGGAAAACTATGGTATTTCTGCGAGCGTAACCCGGTTTGTCTACGTTAGAGCCCATTATGATTCAGTGACGAGCCGTTTGAAGTAGTGGGGCACAGCTCCCGGAAGGTTCTACTATTTTTTGGTGACTTTTTAGAAAAAATACCAACAAAATTGATTTTTCCCTTATCTTTTTGAAAAAAATCAAGTAAAAATCAAACGAAGGTTCGAAATAGACCCGTGCTTCTTCCTCTGGTATCGTGTACCCAGTACGGACGCATTTGGCACGGCCTTGCAAGAAATTGGGTGAAAATTCAGTAGCCACCAAAGAGATGTCCAAAACCCATGTGCTATAGCCTTGGGTTTTGGGCAAAAAGGATATTTTGGGAAAACTAGGGTATTCTGCGAGCGTAACCTGGTTTGTCTCTGTTAGAGCCCATTATGATTCAGTGACGAGTAGTCACGAGTAGTGGAGGCACAGTTCCGGAAGGTTCTACTATTTTTGGTGATTTTTAGAAAAAATACCAAGAAAATTGATTTTTCACTTATTTTTGAAAAAATCAAGTAAAAATCAAACGAAGGTTTGAAACAGACCGGTGCCTCTTCTTGTGGCATCGTGTACGCATGATGCGGATGCGTTTCGCATGACCCTACAAGAAATTGGGTGAAAATTCGGAAGCCACCAAAGAGAGTCAAAACACGTGTGCTATAGCCTTGGGTTTTGGGCAAAAATGGGATATTTTTGGGAAAACTATGGTATTTCTGCGAACGTAACCCGGTTTGTCTCTGTTTGAGCCCATTATGATTCATGACGAGCCGTATGAAGTAGTGGGGCATAGTTCCGGAAGGTTCTACTATTTTTGGTGATTTTTAAAAAAATACCAAGAAATTTGATTTTCCATTATTTTTGAAAAAATCAAGTAAAAATCAAGCGAAGGTTGAAAGCAGACCCGTGCTTCTTCCTACGGCATCGTGTACCCAGTATGGATGCATTTGTACGGCCTTGCAAGAAATTGGGTGAAAATTCGGAAGCCACCAAAGAGAGTCAAAACCGGTGTGCTATAGCTTGGGTTTGGGCCAAAATAGGATATTTTGGGAAAACTATGGTATTTCTGTGACGTAAACCGGTTTGTCTCTGTTAGAGCCCTATTTGGATTAGTGACGAGCCGTGCGAAGTAGTGCAGACACAGTTCCGGACGGTTCTACTATTTTTGTTGATTTTTAGAAAAAATACCAACAAAATTGATTTTTCCTTATTTTTGAAAAAATCAAGTAAAAATCAAGCGAAGGTTCGAAATAGACTCGTGCTTCTTCCTCACGGCATCGTGTACCAGTCATGAGCGCATTTGGCATGGCCTTGCAGAAATTGGTTGAAAATTCGGAAGCCACCAAGAGAAGTCAAAACCAGTGTGCTATAGCTTGGGTTTTGGACCAAATCAGGATATTTTTGGGAAAACTATGGTATTCTACGAGCGTAACCGGTTTGTCTCTGTTAGAGCCCTATTTGGATTAGTGACGAGCCGTGCGAAGTAGTGGAGCCACAGTTCCGGAACGGTTCTACTATTTTTGTTGATTTTTAGAAAAATACCAACAAAATTGATTTTTCCTTATTTTTGAAAAAATCAAGTAAAAATTCAAGCGAAGGTTCGAAACAGACCCGTGCCTCTTCTTGTGGCATCGTGTACGCGATGCTGGACGCGTGTCGCATAGCCTACAAGAAATTGGATGAAAATTCGAAACCACCAAAGAGAGTCAAAGCCGGTGTGCTATAGCCTTGGGTTTTGGGCAAAAATAGGATATTTTTGGAAAACTAGAGTATTCTACGAATGTAACCGGTTTGTCTATGTTAGAGCCCATTATGATTCGTGACGAGCCATCTGAAGTAGTGGGGCACAGTTCCCGGAAGGTTCTACTATTTTTTGGCGATTTTTAGAAAAATACCAAGAAAATTGATTTTCCACTTATTTTTGAAAAAATCCAGTAAAAATCAAGCGAAGGATCGAAAGCAGACCCGTGCTTCTTCTTGTGGCATCGTGTACCCGAGTATGGACGCGTGTCGCACAGCCCTGCAAGGAATTGGGTGAAAATTCAGAAGCCACCAAAGAGAAGTCCAAAACCCGTGCGCTATAGCCTTGGGTTTTGGGCAAAAAATGGGATATTTTTGGGAAAACTATGGTATTTCTGCGAACGTAACCCGGTTTGCCTCTGTTAGAGCCCATTATGATTCGTGACGAACCGTCTGAAGTAGTGGGGCACAATTCCCGGA
Organism: Murraya koenigii; assembly: GCA_025617385.1. NCBI lineage: Eukaryota > Viridiplantae > Streptophyta > Magnoliopsida > Sapindales > Rutaceae > Murraya > Murraya koenigii. Next base: position 35,314,360 of record CM046814.1, on the reverse strand, counting down.
AGGTTCTACTATTTTTTGGTGATTTTTTATAAAAAATACCAAGAAAATTGATTTTTCCATTATTTTTCAAAAAAAATCAAGTAAAAATCAAACGAAGGTTCGAAATAGACTTGTGCTTCTTCCTCTGGCATCGTGTACCCAGTACGAACGCATTTGGCACGGCCTTGCAAGAAATTGGGTGAAAATTCGGAAGCCACCAAAGAGAAGTCCAAAACCCGTGTGCTATAGCTTGGGTTTTGGGCCAAAATAGGATATTTTGGGAAAACTATGGTATTTCTATGAGCGTAAACCGGTTTGTCTCTATTAGAGCCCTATTTGGATTAGTGACGAGTCAGTGCGAAGTAGTGGACCACAGTTCCGGACGGTTCTACTATTTTTTGTTGATTTTTTAGAAAAAATACCAACAAAATTGATTTTTCCCTTATTTTTTAAAAAAAATCAAGTAAAAATCAAACGAAGGTTCGAAACAGACCCGTGCCTCTTCTTGTGGCATCGTGTACCACGATGCGAGACGCGTGTCGCACAGCCACGCAAGAAATTGGGTGAAAATTCGAAAGCCACCAAAGAAAGTCAAAACCAGTCGTGCTATAGCCTTGGGTTTTGGGCCAAAATCAGGATATTTTGGGAAAACTATGGTATTTCTGTGAGCGTAAACCGGTTTGTCTCTGTTAGAGCCCTATTTGGATTAGTGACGAGCCGTGCTGAAGTAGTGCGAGCCACAGTTCCGGAACGGTTCTACTATTTTTGTTGATTTTTAGAAAAAATACCAACAAAATTGATTTTTCCTTATTTTTGAAAAAATCAAGTAAAAATCAAGCGATGGTTCGAAATAGACTCGTGCTTCTTCCTACGGCATCGTGTACCGAGTATGAGCGCATTTGGCATGGCCTTGCAAGAAATTGGGTGAAAATTCGGAAGCCACCAAGAGAAGTCAAAACCGGTGTGCTATAGCTTGGGTTTTGGGCCAAAATAGGATATTTTGGGAAAACTATGGTATTCTATGAGCGTAACCGGTTTGTCTCTGTTAGAGCCCTATTTGGATTAGTGACGAGCCGTTTGAAGTAGTGGGGCCACAGTTCCGGACAGGTTCTACTATTTTTGTTGATTTTTAGAAAAAATACCAACAAAATTGATTTTTCCATTATTTTTGAAAAAATCAAGTAAAAATTCAAGCGAAGGTTGAAACAGGACCCGTGCCTCTTCTTGTTGCATCGTGTACTGCGATGCGGACGGCGTGTCGCATAGCCACTGCAAGAAATTGGATGAAAATTCGAAACCACCAAGAGAAGTCAAAGCCGGTGTGCTATAGCCTTGGGTTTTGGGCAAAAATAGGATATTTTTGGAAAACTAGAGTATTTATGCGAATGTAACCCGGTTTGTCTATGTTAGAGCCCATTATGATTACGTGACGAGCCATACTGAAGTAGTGGGGCACGAGTTCCGGAAGGTTCTACTATTTTTGGCGATTTTTAGAAAAAATACGAAGAAAATTGATTTTTCCTTATTTTTGAAAAAATCCAGTAAAAATCAAGCGAAGGATCGAAAGCAGACCCGTGCTTCTTCTTGTGGCATCGTGTACCCGGTATGGACGGCGTGTCGCACTGACCCTGCAAGGAATTGGGTGAAAATTCGGAAGCCACCAAGAGAAGTCAAAACCAGTGCGCTATAGCCTTGGGTTTTGGGCCAAAAATGGATATTTTTGGGAAAACTATGGTATTTACTGTGAGCGTAACTCGGTTTGTCTCTGTTAGAGCCCATTATGATTAAGTGACGAACCGTCTGAAGTAGTGGGGCACAATTCCGGAAGGTTCTACTATTTTTGGTGATTTTTATAAAAAATACCAAGAAAATTGATTTTTCCATTATTTTTCAAAAAAATCAAGTAAAAATCAAGCGAAGGTTCGAAATAGACTTGTGCTTCTTCCTCACGGCATCGTGTACCAGATCTGAACGCATTTGCACGGCCTTGCAAGAAATTGGGTGAAAATTCGGAAGCCACCAAAGAAGTCAAAACCAGTGTGCTATAGCTTGGGTTTTGGGCCAAAATAGGATATTTTGGGAAAACTATGAGTATTCTGCGAGCGTAAACCGGTTTGTCTCTGTTAGAGCCCTATTTGGATTAGTGACGAGTCGTGCGAAGTAGTGGAGCACGAGTTCCGGACGGTTCTACTATTTTTGTTGATTTTTAGAAAAATACCAACAAAATTGATTTTTCCTTATTTTTTGAAAAAATCAAGTAAAAATCAAGCGAAGGTTGAAACAGGACCAGTGCCTCTTCTTGTGGCATCGTGTACGCGATGCTGGACAGCGTGTCGCACAGCCACTGCAAGAAATTGGGTGAAAATTCGAAAGCCACCAAAGAAGTCAAAACCCGTGTCGCTATAGCCTTGGGTTTTGGGCCAAAATGGGATATTTTGGGAAAACTATGGTATTTCTGTGAGCGTAACCGGTTTGTCTCTGTTAGAGCCCTATTTGGATTAGTGACGAGCCGATGCGAGTAGTGCAGCCACGAGTTCGGGACGGTTCTACTATTTTTGTTGATTTTTAGAAAAAATACCAACAAAATTGATTTTTCCTTATTTTTGAAAAAATCAAGTAAAAAATCAAGCGATGGTTCGAAATAGACTCGTGCTTCTTCCTACGGCATCGTGTACCCGGTATGAGCGCATTTGGCATGGCCTTGCAAGAAATTGGGTGAAAATTCGGAAGCCACCAAGAGAAGTCAAAACCAGTGTGCTATAGCTTGGGTTTTGGGCCAAAATAGGATATTTTGGGAAAACTATGGTATTTCTGTGACGTAAACCGGTTTGTCTCTGTTAGAGCCCTATTTGGATTAGTGACGAGCCGTTTGAAGTAGTGGGGCACGAGTTCCGAGACGGTTCTACTATTTTTGTTGATTTTTAGAAAAATACCAACAAAATTGATTTTTCCCTTATTTTTGAAAAAATCAAGTAAAAATTCAAGCGAAGGTTCGAAACAGACCCGTGCCTCTTCTTGTGGCATCGTGTACTGCAGATGCGGACGCGTGTCGCATAGCCTTGCAAGAAATTGGATGAAAATTCGAAACCACCAAGAGAAGTCAAAGCCGGTGTGCTATAGCCTTGGGTTTTGGGCAAAAATTGGATATTTTTGGAAAACTAGAGTATTTATGCGAATGTAACCCCGTTTGTCTATGTTAGAGCCCATTATGATTCTGTGACGAGCCATTCTGAAGTAGTGGGGCACAGTTCCCGGAAGGTTCTACTATTTTTTGGCGATTTTTAGAAAAAAATACGAAGAAAATTGATTTTTCCCTTATTTTTTGGAAAAAATCCAGTAAAAATCAAACGAAGGATCGAAACAGACCCGTGCTTCTTCTTGTGGCATCGTGTACCCAGTATGGACGCGTGTCGCACTGACCTGCAAGAAATTGGGTGAAAATTCGGAAGCCACAAAGAAGTCAAAACCTGTGTGCTATAGCCTTGGGTTTTGGGCCAAAATAGGATATTTTGGGAAAACTATGGTATTTCTGCGAGCGTAACCCGGTTTGCCTCTGTTAGAGCCCATTATGATTAGTGACGAGCCAGTGCGAAGTAGTGGGGCACAATTCCGGAAGGTTCTACTATTTTTGGTGATTTTTATAAAAAATACCAAGAAAATTGATTTTCCATTATTTTTCAAAAAAATCAAGTAAAAAATCAAGCGAAGGTTCGAAATAGACTTGTGCTTCTTCCTGCGGCATCGTGTACCGATGCAGACGCATTTGGCACGGCCTTGCAAGAAATTGGGTGAAAATTCGGAAGCCACCAAAGAAGTCAAAACCAGTGTGCTTATAGCTTGGGTTTTGGGCCAAAATAGGATATTTTGGGAAAACTATGGTATTTCTGTGAGCGTAAACCGGTTTGTCTCTGTTAGAGCCCTATTTGGATTAGTGACGAGTCGTACGAAGTAGTGGAGCCACGAGTTCCGGACGGTTCTACTATTTTTGTTGATTTTTAGAAAAATACCAAGAAAATTGATTTTTCCTTATTTTTTGAAAAAATCAAGTAAAAATCAAGCGAAGGTTCGAAACGGACCGTGCTTCTTCTTGTGGCATCGTGTACGCGATGCTGAGACGGCGTGTCGCATGACCACTGCAAGAAATTGGGTGAAAATTCGAAAGCCACCAAGAGAAGTCAAAACCCGTGTGCTATAGCCTTGGGTTTTGGGCCAAAATAGGATATTTTGGGAAAACTATGGTATTCTATGAGCGTAACCGGTTTGTCTCTGTTAGAGCCCTATTTGGATTAGTGACGAGCCAGTGCGAAGTAGTGGGGCACAGTTCCGGACGGTTCTACTATTTTTGGTGATTTTTAGAAAAATACCAACAAAATTGATTTTTCCTTATTTTTGAAAAAATCAAGTAAAAATCAAGCGAAGGTTCGAAACAGACCCGTGCTTCTTCTTGTGGCATCGTGTACCGCGATGCGGACGCGTGTCGCCTGGCCTTGCAAGAAATTGGGTGAAAATTCGAAAGCCACCAAAGAGAGTCAAAACCGGTGTGCTATAGCCTTGGGTTTTGGGCCAAAAATAGGATATTTTTGGAAAACTATGAGTATTCTATGAGCGTAACTCGGTTTGTCTCTGTTAGAGCCCATTATGATTCGTGACGAGCCATCTGAAGTAGTGGGGCACAGTTCCCGGAAGGTTCTACTATTTTTTGACGATTTTTTAGAAAAAATACGAAGAAAATTGATTTTTCCCTTATTTTTTGAAAAAAATCAAGTAAAAATCAAACGAAGGTTCGAAACAGACCCGTGCTTCTTCCTGTGGCATCGTGTACCCAGTATGGACGCGTGTCGCACAGCCCTGCAAGAAATTGGGTGAAAATTCGGAAGCCACCAAAGAGAAGTCCAAAACCCGTGCGCTATAGCCTTGGGTTTTGGGCCAAAAATGGGATATTTTTGGGAAAACTATGGTATTTCTGCGAACGTAACTCGGTTTGCCTCTGTTAGAGCCCATTATGATTCGTGACGAGCCGTCTGAAGTAGTGGGGCACAATTCCCGGAAGGTTCTACTATTTTTTGGTGATTTTTTATAAAAAATACCAAGAAAATTGATTTTTCCATTATTTTTTGAAAAAAATCAAGTAAAAATCAAACGAAGGTTCGAAACAGACCCGTGCGTCTTCTTGTGGCATCGTGTATGCCAGATGCGGACGCGTGTCGCACTGACCTGCAAGAAATTGGGTGAAAATTCGAAAGCCACCAAAGAGAGTCCAAAGCCGGTGTGCTATAGCCTTGGGTTTTGGGCAAAAATGAGATATTTTTGGGAAAACTAGAGTATTCTATGAGCGTAACCCGGTTTGTCTCTGTTAGAGCCCATTATGATTAGTGACGAGTCATACGAAGTAGTGAGGCACGAGTTCCGGAAGGTTCTACTATTTTTGGTGATTTTTAGAAAAATACGAAGAAAATTGATTTTCCCTTATTTTTGAAAAAATCAAGTAAAAATCAAACGAAGGTTCGAAACGGACCGTGCTTCTTCACTGTGGCATCGTGTACCCGGTATGGACGGCGTGTCGTACAGCCATGCAAGAAATTGGGTGAAAATTCGGAAGCCACCAAGAGAAGTCAAAACCGTGCTGCTATAGCCTTGGGTTTTGGGCCAAAATAGGATATTTTTGGGAAAACTATGGTATTCTACTGAGCGTAACTCGGTTTGCCTCTGTTAGAGCCCATTATGATTACGTGACGAGCCGATGCGAAGTAGTGGGGCACAATTCTCGGAAGGTTCTACTATTTTTGGTGATTTTTATAAAAATACCAAGAAAATTGATTTTCCCTTATTTTTGAAAAAATCAAGTAAAAATAAAGCGAAGGTTCGAAATGGACCCGTACTTCTTCCTCGGCATCGTGTACCCAGTCACGGACGCATTTGGCACGGCCTTGCAAGAAATTGGCTGAAAATTCGGAAGCCACCAAGAGAAGTCAAAACACGTGTGCTATAGCTTGGGTTTTGGGCCAAAATAGGATATTTTGGGAAAACTATGGTATTTATGCAAGCGTAAACCGGTTTGTCTCTGTTAGAGCCCTATTTGGATTAGTGACGAGTCGATCCGAAGTAGTGGAGCCACAGTTCCGGGACGGTTCTACTATTTTTGTTGATTTTTAGAAAAAATACCAACAAAATTGATTTTTCCATTATTTTTTGAAAAAATCAAGTAAAAATCAAGCGAAGGTTCGAAACAGACCGTGCTTCTTCTTGTGGCATCGTGTACGTGATCACGGACGCGTGTCGCACAGCCTTGCAAGAAATTGGGTGAAAATTCGAAAGCCACCAAGAGAAGTCAAAACCAGTGTCGCTATAGCCTTGGGTTTTGGGCCAAAATCAGGATATTTTGGGAAAACTATGGTATTTCTGTGAGCGTAAACCGGTTTGTCTCTGTTAGAGCCCTATTTGGATTAGTGACGAGCCGATGCGAAGTAGTGGGGCCACAGTTCCGGGACGGTTCTACTATTTTTGTTGATTTTTAGAAAAATACCAACAAAATTGATTTTTCCTTATTTTTGAAAAAATCAAGTAAAAATCAAGCGAAGATTCGAAACAGACCGTGCCTCTTCTTGTGGCATCGTGTACGCGATGCTGGACGCGTGTCGCACGGCCCTGCAAGAAATTGGGTGAAAATTCGAAAGCCACCAAGAGAAGTCAAAACCGGTGTGCTATAGCCTTGGGTTTTGGGCAAAAATGAGATATTTTTGGAAAACTAGAGTATTCTATGAGCGTAACCCGGTTTGTCTCTGTTAGAGCCCATTATGATTAGTGACGAGCCATGCGAAGTAGTGGGGCCCGAGTTCCGGAAGGTTCTACTATTTTTGGTGATTTTTAGAAAAAATACGAAGAAAATTGATTTTCCCTTATTTTTGAAAAAATCAAGTAAAAATCAAGCGAAGGTTCGAAACAGACCCGTGCTTCTTCACTGTGGCATCGTGTACCCGGTATGGACGCGTGTCGCACTGACCTTGCAAGAAATTGGGTGAAAATTCGGAAGCCACCAAGAGAAGTCAAAACCAGTGTGCTATAGCCTTGGGTTTTGGGCCAAAAATGGGAAATTTTTGGGAAAACTATGGTATTTCTGCGAACGTAACCCGGTTTGCCTCTGTTAGAGCCCATTATGATTAGTGACGAGCCGTCTGAAGTAGTGGGGCACAATTCCCGGAAGGTTCTACTATTTTTTGGTGATTTTTTATAAAAAATACCAAGAAAATTGATTTTTCCATTATTTTTTGAAAAAAATCAAGTAAAAATCAAACGAAGGTTCGAAACAGACCCGTGCGTCTTCTTGTGGCATCGTGTATGCAGTACGGACGCGTGTCGCACAGCCCTGCAAGAAATTGGGTGAAAATTCGAAAGCCACCAAAGAGAAGTCCAAAGCCCGTGTGCTATAGCCTTGGGTTTTTGGCAAAAAATGAGATATTTTTTGGAAAATTAGAGTATTTCTGCGAACGTAACCCAGTTTGTCTCTGTTAGAGCCCATTATGATTCGTGACGAGCCATCTGAAGTAGTGGGGCACAGTTCCCGGAAGGTTCTACTATTTTTTGGCGATTTTTTAGAAAAAATACGAAGAAAATTGATTTTTCCCTTATTTTTTGAAAAAAATCAAGTAAAAATCAAATGAAGGTTCGAAACAGACCCGTGCTTCTTCCTGTGGCATCGTGTACCCAGTATGGACGCGTGTCGTACAGCCCTGCAAGAAATTGGGTGAAAATTCGGAAGCCACCAAAGAGAAGTCCAAAACCCGTGCGCTATAGCCTTGGGTTTTGGGCCAAAATAGGATATTTTGGGAAAACTATGGTATTCTATGAGCGTAACTCGGTTTGCCTCTGTTAGAGCCCATTATGATTAAGTGACGAGCCGATGCGAAGTAGTGGGGCACAATTCTCGGAAGGTTCTACTATTTTTGGTGATTTTTATAAAAATACCAAGAAAATTGATTTTTCCTTATTTTTTGAAAAAATCAAGTAAAAATAAAGCGAAGGTTCGAAATGGACCCGTACTTCTTCCTCCGGCATCGTGTACCCGATCGCGGACGCATTTGGCACGGCCTTGCAAGAAATTGGCTGAAAATTCGGAAGCCACCAAAGAGAAGTCAAAACCAGTGTGCTATAGCCTTGGGTTTTGGGCCAAAATGGGATATTTTGGGAAAACTATGGTATTTCTGCGAGCGTAACTCGGTTTGTCTCTGTTAGAGCCCATTATGATTAAGTGACGAGTCAGTCCGAAGTAGTGGGGCACGAGTTCCGGAAGGTTCTACTATTTTTGGTGATTTTTAGAAAAATACCAAGAAAATTGATTTTCCATATTTTTTGAAAAAATCAAGTAAAAATAAAGCGAAGGTTCGAAATGGACCCGTGCTTCTTCCTACGGCATCGTGTACCCGATACGGACGCATTTGGCTCGGGCTTGCAAGAAATTGGCTGAAAATTCGGAAGCCACCAAAGAAGTCAAAACACGTGTGCTATAGCCTTGGGTTTTGGGCCAAAAATAGGATATTTTTGGGAAAACTATGGTATTTCTATGAGCGTAACTTCGATTTGTCTCTGTTAGAGCCCATTATGATTAAGTGACGTGCCGTGCGAAGTAGTGGAGGCACGAGTTCCGGAAGGTTCTACTATTTTTAGTGATTTTTAGAAAAAATACCAAGAAAATTGATTTTCCTTATTTTTTGAAAAAATCAAGTAAAAATAAAGCGAAGGTTCGAAATGGACCCGTGCTTCTTCCTACGGCATCGTGTACCAGATCTGGACGCATTTGGCATGGGCTTGCAAGAAATTGGCTGAAAAGTCAGAAGCCACCAAAGAGAAGTACAAAACCCGTGTGCTATAGCTTGGGTTTTGGGCCAAAAATGGGATATTTTTGGGAAAACTATGGTATTTCTGCGAACGTAAACCGGTTTGTCTTTGTTAGAGCCCTATTTGGATTAGTGACGAGCCAGTACGAAGTAGTGGAGGCACAGTTCCGGGACGGTTCTACTATTTTTGTTGATTTTTAGAAAAATACGAAGAAAATTGATTTTCCCTTATTTTTGAAAAAATCAAGTAAAAATCAAGCGAAGGTTGAAAGCAGACCCGTGCTTCTTCACTGTGGCATCGTGTACCCGGTATGGACGCGTGTCGTACAGACCACATGAAATTGGGTGAAAATTCGGAAGCCACCAAGAGAAGTCCAAAACCCGTGTCGCTATAGCCTTGGGTTTTGGGCCAAAAATGGGATATTTTTGGGAAAACTATGGTATTTCTTCGAACGTAACCCGGTTTGCCTCTGTTAGAGCCCATTATGATTCGTGACGAGCAGTCTGAAGTAGTGGGGCACAATTCTCGGAAGGTTCTACTATTTTTGGTAATTTTTATAAAAATACCAAGAAAATTGATTTTTCCTTATTTTTGAAAAAAATCAAGTAAAAATCAAAGCGAAGGTTCGAAATGGACCCGTACTTCTTCCAGTGGCATCGTGTACCCAGTCTGGACGCGTGTTAGCACGGCCTTGCAAGAAATTGGCTGAAAATTCGGAAGCCACCAAGAGAAGTCAAAACCCGTGTCGCTATAGCCTTGGGTTTTGGGCCAAAAATAGGATATTTTTGGGAAAACTATGGTATTTCTGTGAACGTAACCGGTTTGTCTCTGTTAGAGCCCTATTTGGATTAGTGACGAGCCGTCTGAAGTAGTGGGGCACAGTTCCCGGAAGGTTCTACTATTTTTTGGTGATTTTTAAAAAAATACCAAGAAAATTGATTTTTCCTTATTTTTGAAAAAATCAAGTAAAAATCAAACGAAGGTTTGAAACAGACCGGTGCTTCTTCACGTGGCATCGTGTATGCCGATGACGGACGCGTGTCGCATGCAGCCTGCAAGAAATTGGGTGAAAATTCGGAAGCCACCAAAGAGAAGTCAAAACCCGTGTGCTATAGCCTTGGGTTTTGGGCCAAAATAGGATATTTTGGGAAAACTAGGGTATTTACGCTGAGCGTAACTCGGTTTGTCTCTGTTAGAGCCACATTTGGATTAGTGACGAGCAGTGCTGAAGTAGTGGGGCACAGTTCCGGAAGGTTCTACTATTTTTGGTGATTTTTAGAAAAATACCAAGAAAATTGATTTTTCCTTATTTTTGAAAAAATCAAGTAAAAATTAAAGCGAAGGTTCGAAATGGACCCGTGCTTCTTCCTGTGGCATCGTGTACCCGATGCTGGACGCGTGTCGCATGGCCTTGCAAGAAATTGGGTGACAATTCGGAAGCCACCAAGAGAAGTCAAAACCCGTGCGCTATAGCCTTGGGTTTTGGGCCAAAATGGGATATTTTTGTGAAAACTATGGTATTTCCATGAGCGTAACTCGGTTTGTCTCGTTAGAGCCCATTATGATTACGTGACGTGCTGATACGAAGTAGTGGAGCACTGAGTTCCGGAAGGTTCTACTATTTTTGGTGATTTTTAGAAAAATACCAAGAAAATTGATTTTCCCTTATTTTTGAAAAAATCAAGTAAAAATAAAGCGAAGGTTCGAAATGGACCCGTACTTCTTCCTCATGGCATCGTGTACCCGATGCGGACGCATTTGCACGGGCTTGCAAGAAATTGGCTGAAAATTCAGAAGCCACCAAAGAGAAGTCAAAAACCGTGTCGCTATAGCCTTGGGTTTTGGGCCAAAAATAGGATATTTTTGTGAAAACTATGGTATTTACTGAGCGTAACTCGATTTGTCTACGTTAGAGCCCATTATGATTCAGTGACGTGCCGATGCGAAGTAGTGAGGCACGAGTTCCGGAAGGTTCTACTATTTTTAGTGATTTTTAGAAAAATACCAAGAAAATTGATTTTCCCTTATTTTTTGAAAAAATCAAGTAAAAATAAAGCGAAGGTTCGAAATGGACCCGTACTTCTTCCTCACGGCATCGTGTACCCAGTCTGGACGCATTTGCACGGGCTTGCAAGAAATTGGCTGAAAAGTCGGAAGCCACCAAAGAGAAGTACAAAACCGGTGTGCTATAGCTTGGGTTTTGGGCCAAAATAGGATATTTTGGGAAAACTATAGTATTTCTGTGAGCGTAAACCGGTTTGTCTTTGTTAGAGCCTTATTTGGATTAGTGACGGCAGATGCGAAGTAGTGAGGCACGAGTTCCGGACGGTTCTACTATTTTTGTTGATTTTTAGAAAAATACGAAGAAAATTGATTTTCCCTTATTTTTTGAAAAAAATCAAGTAAAAATCAAGCGAAGGTTGAAACAGGACCCGTGCTTCTTCACTGTGGCATCGTGTACCCAGTATGGACGCGTGTCGTACAGCCCTGCAAGAAATTGGGTGAAAATTCGGAAGCCACCAAAGAGAAGTCCAAAACCCGTGCGCTATAGCCTTGGGTTTTGTGCCAAAAATGGGATATTTTTGGGAAAACTATGGTATTTCTTCGAACGTAACCCGGTTTGCCTCTGTTAGAGCCCATTATGATTCGTGACGAGCCGTCTGAAGTAGTGGGGCACAATTCTCGGAAGGTTCTACTATTTTTTGGTATTTTTTATAAAAAATACCAAGAAAATTGATTTTTCCCTTATTTTTTGAAAAAAATCAAGTAAAAATAAAACGAAGGTTCGAAATGGACCCGTACTTCTTCCACTGGCATCGTGTACCCAGTACGGACGCATTTGGCACGGCCTTGCAAGAAATTGGCTGAAAATTCAGAAGCCACCAAAGAGAAGTCAAAAACCCGTGCGCTATAGCCTTGGGTTTTGGGCCAAAAATTGGATATTTTTGGGAAAACTATGGTATTTCTGCGAACGTAACTCGATTTGTCTCTGTTAGAGCCCATTATGATTCAGTGACGTGCCAGTCCGAAGTAGTGAGGCACGAGTTCCGGAAGGTTCTACTATTTTTAGTGATTTTTAGAAAAATACCAAGAAAATTGATTTTTCCATTATTTTTGAAAAAATCAAGTAAAAATAAAGCGAAGGTTCGAAATGGACCCGTACTTCTTCCTCCGGCATCGTGTACCCGATCCGGACGCATTTGGCATGGGCTTGCAAGAAATTGGCTGAAAAGTCGGAAGCCACCAAAGAAAGTACAAAACCGGTGTGCTATAAGCTTGCGTTTTGGGCCAAAAATGAGATATTTTGGGAAAACTAGGGTATTTCTAGGAACGTAAACCGGTTTGTCTCTGTTAGAGCCCTATTTGGATTAGTGACGAGCCGTCTGAAGTAGTGGGGCACGAGTTCGGGACGATTCTACTATTTTTGTTGATTTTTAGAAAAATACCAACAAAATTGATTTTCCATTATTTTTGAAAAAATAAAGTAAAAATATAATGAAGATTTGAAACAGGACCGTGCCTCTTCCTGTGGCATCGTGGATGCAGTACGGACGCGTGTCACACGGCCCTGCAAGAAATTGGGTGAAAATTCGGAAGCCACCAAAGAGAAGTCAAAACCGGTGTGCTATAGCCTTGGGTTTTGGGCCAAAATAGGATATTTTGGGAAAAATAGGGTATTCTACGAGCGTAACTCGGTTTGTCTACTGTTAGAGCCACATTTGGATTAGTGACGAGCCGTGCGAAGTAGTGGAGCACGAGTTCCGGAAGGTTCTACTATTTTTGCTGCTTTTTAGAAAAAATTCCAACAAAATTGATTTTTCCCTTATTTTTGAAAAAATCAAGTAAAAATTAAGCGAAGGTTGAAACAGGACCCGTGCCTCTTCTTGTGGCATCGTGTATGCAGATGCTGGACGTGTGTCGCACAGCCTTGATGAAATTGGGTGACAATTCGGAAGCCACCAAGAGAAGTCAAAACCGGTGCGCTATAGCCTTGGGTTTTGGGCCAAAATCAGGATATTTTTGGAAAACTATGGTATTTACGCAAGCGTAACCGGTTTGTCTCTGTTAGAGCCACATTTGGATTAGTGACGAGCCGTCCGAAGTAGTGGGGACGCAGTTCCGGAAGGTTCTACTATTTTTGCTGCTTTTTAGAAAAAATACCAACAAAATTGATTTTTCCTTATTTTTGAAAAAAATCAAGTAAAAATCAAGCGAAGGTTCGAAAGCAGACCCGTGCCTCTTCTTGTGGCATCGTGTATGCGATACGGACGGCGTGTCGCATGACCTTGCATGAAATTGGGTGACAATTCGGAAGCCACCAAGAGAAGTCAAAACCCAGTGTGCTATAGCCTTGGGTTTTGGGCCAAAAATGAGATATTTTGGGAAAACTAGGGTATTTACGCAAGCGTAACCGGTTTGTCTCTGTTAGAGCCCTATTTAGATTAGTGACGAGCCGTCTAAAGTAGTGGGGCCGCAGTTCCGGACGATTCTACTATTTTTGGTAATTTTTAGAAAAATACTGAAGAAAATTGATTTTTCCTTATTTTTCGAAAAAATCTAGTAAAAATCAAGCGAAGGTTCGAAACAGGACCCGTGCTTCTTCTACGTGGCATCGTGTACCCGATGCGGACGCGTGTTGCACAGCCCTACAAGAAATTGGATGAAAATTCGGAAGCCACTAAAGAGAAGTCCAAAACCCGTGTGCTATAGCCTTTGGTTTTGGGCAAAAAATGGGATATTTTTGGAAAACTATGGTATTTCTGTGAACGTAACCCGGTTTGTCTTTGTTAGAGCCCTATTTGGATTAGTGACGAGCCGTCTGAAGTAGTGGGGCACATTTCTCGAAGGTTCTACTATTTTTTGGTGATTTTTAGAAAAAATACCAAGAAAATTGATTTTTCCCTTTTTTTTTGAAAAAAATCAAGTAAAAATCAAACGAAGGTTCGAAACAGACCCGTGCTTCTTCTTGTGGCATCGTGTACCCGATGCGGACGGCGTGTCGTGCTGGCCTTGCATGAAATTGGGTGACAATTCGGAAGCCACCAAGAGAAGTCCAAAACCGTGCTGCTATAGCCTTGGGTTTTGGGCCAAAATCAGGATATTTTGGGAAAAATAGGGTATTCTGTGAGCGTAACTCGATTTGTCTCTACGGATAGTCGCCTGACAGGAAGAGGGGGCAAACTTCCCACATAGAAGCTGCTCTTGGTCTGATTAATACGCTGACCGGAGATAGTCTGATAATGACGAAGGAAGCTCATCAAACGGCGCATACTGGACTTGCTCCCATTAGCAAAAATAACAATATCATCCATGAAGCTCGGATCACGAAACCATCATCGAGCGGAGGTGGTGTCTTGCATAGAGGGCAAGGAAAATAAAGTGTCGGTGGCGAGAAAGAAATTCGGTGACAATAATAAATAAGCATGGGGATAGGGGATCACCTCGGTAAGCCACCTAAGGACTGAAAGAAGCCATGGCTGGTCCCATTAACCAGAACAGAATACCACGGACCAGAAATGGCCCTATAGATAAGAGAAACCCACCGCTCAGGAAAGCCGAAGGCCCGAAGCATCTGAAGAACAAAGGACCAAGACATCTTATCGTAAGCTTTAGCCATATCAAGCTTGACGCGACATTACTCCACGGGTCCTTCTATTCAAATCGTGAACCGACTCTTGGACAAGAAGAACATTATCATGGATGACCCTACCGGAACAAAACCACTACGAGAAGGCGAGATAATCCTAGGAAGGATCGGCGAGAGGCGAGCAACGAGGAGCTTCGTGAGGATCTTGCTCTCGACATTACACAAACTAATAGGTGCGAAATCGGACCAAGTAAGCGGGAAGCCTTAGGCGGGAGAACCAGAGAGTGGACTAAAACCCAGAGGCATGGGCGATCACGTGAAGAAATCCGTCACGACCGCCAACAAATCACTGCAAATAAAATCCCAGCGTGCACGGTAAAGTAGAGAAGAGCCTAGACCATTGAGAATTGCAAACCACCACGTCCGGGCGTCTGCGAGTACGACCATTAGTCCGGTATCACGGACTCCCAAGAAAACCGGCATCCTCGAACCACAATCTAATAAAGCAAAATTAAAGGCATCGATAGCGGTTTGAGTCCGAATATGGCCGCTGAGAGATCTCGAGATAAGGATTGGACAACATTAAAGTCACCCCGACCATCCATGGATTGTCAAGATTATCGGCAAAAGTCACGAAGGGCATCCTATAACTCCTCCAGAACAAGGATAGAACAAGCTGGCATAAACAAAGGAAATAAAAGCAGGGAGTAGAAAAGAGAGTGACTAACACGGCAATGAAGGACTCGGCCGCATCCTCGACAATATCCAAAGTAAGCGGTGTATCCGGAAAACCCAAATCTTCCGAGGCGGGAAGATACGGCATAGTCCATCCCAGGGCGAATACTGAGTAGCCTCCGATGCAGTCGGGAATCAAGAAAAGGCTCCAAAATACAAATAAGAGTAACACGGTGTAAGCGGATAAGCTTCCTCAACCGACGAACAGCGGGGGCCTTACTAATCCCTGAATGTTCCATATAATGGAACTAATCATCAAGTAGGGAGGGCGGGAAGCGTCCATGCGTTTCTGTTGACCAGCGTTTCCTGCGAGTAACGGTGGTGAAATCATGCATAGAAGCAGACACTCTCTCTCTGGCTAGACTATCAATCACGGTATCAGGAGGGAGATGGTGTCTAGCACTGTCAGAATCAGTGAGAAAATGGCTGTCATCTCCACAGGAGTCCTCACTACTGGGATCGATGTCCGATCGGTGGAGTCTGTCCCTTAATGTACCCTGAGCATCACCCGCAGTGCCAATATCCTCATCAGACAAGGATGGGATGTCCCTGGAGTGGGTGTTGAATCCCACATGAACCGTGCAGACGTCGGAAGCCACAGGCTCGAGAAGACGAGAAACTGCAGAGGCTCCCTGGTGGCCCTCGTTATTCTCAATAGGGCTTCGCAACACAGAAGAATCATGAAACACTTCCTCAGATCCGTTAGCCATATCAACCTGAATAACGGGGTTCGGGGAGAGAGTACCTGGACATACGCCCCTGTCGGGCACCGGAACCTGTACCTCCACATCCACAGGGAGCCGAGGAATCGTACGGATAGGGCTTATAGGTATAAAATCTGAAACCACAGTGTACTGAGCCGTAGGTGGCGAAATAGTGTGCCCATCAGCAGGAGAAGTGGTGTGGTCGCCCTCATTAGGCATAGAGCACTGGGCTAAGTCAGGCTGAGGCTGAGTCTTGCGAAGCCCAGGGTTAGTGACAAAGCAAGCATCCACGGAATGCCCAAGGTGCAAACAAAGCATGCAGATGGTGGGACCTTCTCAAATATAGCAGCTACTGCCAAAATCCGAGTCCCCTCTCCAATCCGGATACGTGGAATAAGAGGCCTCGAAATGTCGGTACTCAATCAACACTCGAGCAGCAGAAGGTCTATTGGCGGAGGCGTGGGCGTGGTCAACACGTGAGGGAGTACTATAGGCTGCTGACAATAGAGTAAAGAGCGGTTACAATGAATAAAATGCACGAGTAAATATGGTAAGGATACCCGAGACAGGAACAATCGGAGATTCCATCGAACAGTGAAATCTTTACTCCACTTGAAGATACGCATGGCGCGACCATTAACATACCATGGTAGGCGCAACCGGATGCGAGAGTAATCATCCTCAGTAGATAATTTAATCGAGAATGTGTCGGTTGTCAAGGAGGAAATCGAGAGTTTCCTTTGAGACCAAGGAAATAAAGAATTTTCTAATAATATCCATAGAAGAGGCGGCCAAAGGAAAATTTACTGACAAGGGATAATCGAAGGGTTGAGCCATGGCGGCAATCTCACGTGTCGAAAAAATGATGGCGGTTCCCACGTTGGAGTGATCTCGGATTTAAATGGGATATCCGAGTCCATAGTCCACGAGGCGACATCGAGAGAAGGATTTTTAGGGTAGGGTGGAGCATCGGGGTCAAGGAGGGAGGCATAGGTGGTTTTGGGTTTTTGGGCTTGATTATTGGGGTGGGGATTTAAAATAATTGAGTTAAGGTGTTGGTTTTTATGGGTTGGATTTTGAGGATGAGCATGGGCTTGTGTATTTGGGTTTGGGTGAGAATTGTTGAATTGGGTGTTTTGTTGTTGGGTTGCTTGAGATGGGTTAAGATTTTGGGCTTGAATAGGAGAAGTGGGTGTATAGTGAGAGGGTTCATGGGCTGGAATTTGGAGTTGGGTTTGATAATTTGGGATAAAAGAGTGAGAATGGGTGTTTTGGGTTTTAAGGCTTATATGGGCTGGAATTTGTGATTGGGCTTGATTTAAATAAGAGGGTTTAGATATTTGAGGGAGTTGGGCTGAATTTTGGCATTGGCCTTGGCCATTTTGAGAAGGAGTTGGGTAATATTGTTGGGCTTGGGCTTGTTTGGTTGGGTTAGGGTTAAGATTAGAGTTAGGGTTTTTTGGAGTGAGGTGGGATATATTTGTTATGTTGCTACAGGAGAGTGGCGGCTGGCTTCTAGAACCCGCGGCTGTGGAAGGCATCTTTGAGGCCGGCGGAGTTCTTCTGAGGGTGGTGGCTCACTGCTAGGTTGTCAGCGGTGCTTGGGAGTTGGAGGAGGCTACTCGTGGCGGCTAGGAGAGTGTGGGTAAGTGGCGGATTGGAGTTTTGAGAATGGGGATTCAAGGTTTTGGATGTGGGGTGGAGAGCCGCGGCTTTGGGAGGTTCAGAGGGCTGTGAAGGGGCGGCCGATGTGTGGGGTTGGGTGGCCGTGATTGCCGATGTGGTAGTCACGGGATGTGGATCTTGAATATGCGGGTTAAGGGTGTGGGGAGGGATTTGCCGTGAGTGTGAGGAAGGATAGGGTTGGAGGGACGTCGGGTAAGTTGTAGGAGGTGGTGGGCGTGTCGTGATGGTCTGGGAAATGGCCGTTGATGCCGTGGCTGATAGTTGATTCTTTGGATGATGGAAGCCAGTAAGTTGGGTTGGGTATGTTGATGGATTTGGCTCGTTTGTGGGGTTGCATGGGGTTTGGTGGTCTTTGGGTGAGTTGCGGAAGATGGTGGCGGAGGTGGGATGGTCTTGGGAGGTGCCCATAGATCCTGCATGGCAGAGGGTTGGTTGAGTGAGGAAAGCAGTGAGTTTGGTTGGGCATTTGGTGGTTATTGCCGTGAGCTTGTTTCAGGTTGGTCAAGTTGAGGGAGGGGCCTTGATCCGGCCGAGTTGTCTTGAGTGGGTTGAGGTGTGTGGCCGGATTGGATGGTGGGGTAAGGGGGAGCCACGGGAACCATGGTGGTGGTGGTGGTGGAGGTAAGGGAACCGTGAGGGATGGTGTCTTGATTCGGTGGATGTGTGGAAAGTTGGCCGGTTTTGTGGGTGCTTAGGCATGGAGAGGCCGAGCGGTGGTAAGTTGTCACCACCGGCCTCAGGTGAAGACCATGGCCGTGGTCAAACTTTGGTCAACAGGAGAGAGTTGAGAGAATTTGGTAGAGAGAAAGTTAGAGAGAGGTTTGAAAGTGGGGTTTGGGTTTAGGGTTTAGGGTTTAGGTTTTAGGGTTTTAGGGTTTAGGGTTTAGGGTTTAGGGTTTTTTATTAATGCCACCATGGTGGTGGGGGTTAAGCGGGACCCCTACCATCATATATATAAAATAAGCGGAGTACAGCGGAGGGGCAAGAACCAAACCTCAGAGCATAAATAAGCAAGTACAAGACAATAAATCGAAAGAGAAATAAAAGACCACAATGATAACTAATGGGCCGATCATCAAGTAGGGAGGGCGGAAGGCATTCGCTGGTTTCTTGCGTCTCCTGCGAGTTATTGCAGTGAATCCTTGTAGAAGTAGACTCCTATCGTCTCCCGGGAGTTCTCGATCTTGATGTAGATGTCCGATCGGTGGTCTCGAGCATCATCTGCGGTGTCGATATCCTCGTTAGACAATGAAGGGATGTCACGTGGAGTGAGTGTTGAATCCACGTGTACGGTGCATATGTCGGATAAAGCACGTGGTGGAGGAGAATCAGCGGAGGTCCCAGGGGCACTCTATATCCCAGCGGTGGTCCCAGGCGGCGGAATCACGAAGATTTGCATCCGAACCATCATACATGGCGACTGAGCTGCGCAGTGCAGGCGGTGGATATCTGAACAGGTGCCCCCGTTGGGCATCAGAATCTGTATCTCCTCATCTACCTGGGGGTGAGGATCTGCAGCGATAGGATCAGAAACCACCGCGTACTGAGTAGTAGATGGTGAAGTAGTGTGCTCAACGATAGGAGGCATGGGGTGATCGCCCTCGTTGGGCACTAGACTCTGGGCTAAGTCTGAGTGGGGTTAAGCCTTGCACAGCCCTGGATTAGTGATGAAGCAAGCCTTTATAGAATGCCCCAGGTGCATACATGAGCTACAATAGGCGGGAACCTTCTCAAAAATAACACTCTGCCAAAATCCGAGGTCCCCTCTCCAATCCGGATCCGAGGAACTAGCGGCTTAGAAATATCATACTCAATCAAAACCACGGACCGCGGACGGTCTAATAGCGAGGCAGTGGCATGGTCAATCCATGAAAGGAGTACCAATGGCTGCGACAATAGAGTAAAGAAGCGATTCTGATGAATAAAATGTCTCAGGTAAATAGGGTAAGGATACCCAGAGCAGGGACAATCGGGGACTCGGTAGAGCGGTGAGTCCTTGCTCCACTTAAAATCGCATGCCTCGGCAGTTGACATACCATGATTAGGCGCGACCGGATCCGAGAATAATCCTCCTCCATGAGATAATTTAATTAAAATGTGGCGATTATCTAAGAGGAAATCGAGAGTTTCCACTTAAGACCAAGGAAATAAAGAATTTTCTAATAATTTCCATAGAAGGACGACCAAAGAAAATTTACCGACAAGGGAAAGTCACGAAAGGTTGAGCCATGGCTGCAATCTCCTGTGTCGAAAAAATAATGGCCGGTTCTCCCAGTTGGAGTGTTCTTGGGTTTGAGCGGAATATACGAATCGATAGTCCACGAGGCCGCATCCGAAAAGGATTTTTGGGGTAGGGGTGGAGCATCGGGGTCAAGAGAGAGGCATATGTGATTTTGGGTTTTGGGCTTGTGTATTTGGGTTTGAATGAGAATTATTGGAATGGGTATTTTGTTGTTGGGTTAATTAAGATGGGATTTGATTTTGGGCTGGAATAGAAGAATTGGGCTTATTGTGGGGAGGTTCATGGGCTGGATTGTGGGATTGGGCTTGTTTAAAATAAGAGGGATATGGGCTGGAATTTGTTTGAGGGATATGGGCTGGAATTTGACTTTGGGCTTGGTTAAAATAAAAGGCATTAGTTGTTTGAGGGGTATGGGCTGGAATTTGGCATTGGGCTTGGGGATTAGGGTTAGGGTTTGTGATTGTTGGAAAATTTAAGAGAGGTTGGTTATTCTGAGGCGTGGTGGGAGCTACATGCATGGTGTGGAAAGCTTGGATTGATGACACCGGAGGTTGAAGCGGAGCTTGGTGGCCAGGCGTGGGGTTGTCTGGCGATGGTTGGATGGTGGTTAGCACCGCTCGCGGCGGTTGGAAGGCCACGGCGAAGTGACGGATTGGAAGTTTGGGAGTGGATTTCGGAAGTGAGGGGATCCGCGGTGGCTTGAGGTGGTTGAGAAGGTCGTGAGAGTTGGTAATGGCAAGGAAGCCGGTAGATGGGAGGCGACTTACCATCACCGCCGATGTAGTTGACTCGGGACGTGGGTTTTGAGCTTGCGGGTTTGTGATGTGGGGAGGGATTTCCGGTGACTGTGGGGGAGCATGTGACTGGAGATAAGTTGCGGGTGGTGGTGGTTGTGACTGGATGGTTCCGGAAATGGCCATCTTTGCCGCGGCTGCAGTTGATCTTTTGGGGGACGAAAGCCGTGAGCTGGGTTGTCGTGACAGGGGGGTTTGTCGTGGATGTGGGGATGCATGGGGCTGGAAGGACTTGAGTACGTTGCAGATGGTGGTGCCCGCGTCTGGATGGTGCCGGAAGTAGCCATTGATCGTGATGCTGCCGTGTCTTGTTTGGATGAGGAAGGCAGTGAGTGGCTTGGGAGTTTGGGGGCTTGTGCAGTGAGGGTGTCTCCGGTTGTGTGGGTTGAGGGAGGTGCCTTGAGTTTTCGGATATGACTACAAACGGTTGGGGGATGTAGGAGGATTGAATGACGAGGTAAGGTGGAGGTTGTAGCATGGACATTTGGCCGGAATTTTGGCGGAATTTTTGTTGCTTAGGCA
This sequence comes from Murraya koenigii, assembly GCA_025617385.1. Classification (NCBI taxonomy): domain Eukaryota; kingdom Viridiplantae; phylum Streptophyta; class Magnoliopsida; order Sapindales; family Rutaceae; genus Murraya; species Murraya koenigii. Next base: position 35,293,279 of record CM046814.1, on the reverse strand, counting down.
TGTCGAGAGTTGCCGTGGCAGTGAAGTGTCACCCGGCCTCCGGTGAGACCATGGCCGGGAGGTCAACCTTCGGTCAAACAAAGAGAGTTGAGAGGATTTTGCTAGAGAGAGAAAGTTAGAGAGAGTTTAGGGTTTTTTTTTTAATTGAAGCCACCATAGTGGTGGGGGGTTAGGCGGGACCCTACACATCAAATATATATAAAGTAAGATGAGTACAACGGAGGGGACAAAACCAAAACCTCAAAATAAATAAGCAAATACAAGCCAATAAAAAAACTTCAAGGATAATGAAAGGGCCGATCATCAAGTAGGGAGGGTGCGGCGACCGATCGTTCTTTGCGTCTCCTGCGAGTAATTGCGGTGAATCCTTGTAGAAATTAGACTCCACTTCGTGACCAAATTGTCAATCACCGCGGTGAAGGCGAGTGGTGTTTGAGTGCTTGTCGAGAATCAGTCCGGTCTAATGAAGGGATATCACGTGGAGTGAGTGTTGAATCCCACATCTAGGTAGTGGATGTCTCGAACAAGTGCCCCAGTCAGACATCGGACACTGTACCTCCCAGACACAGGGGTGGGGATCCATAGCGATAGGCTCTATAGGTCTATGATCGGAAACCACTATGTCTTGAGTAGTAAATGGTGAAGCGAGTGTGCTCAGCAATTTGGAGGCATGGAGTGATCGCCCTCGTTGGGCCTTTGGATGACTGGGCTAGGTCTAAATCTTCATGGCCCCTATCATCCGAAGGGACATCCTCGATGTGACCCGATCAAGGATGGACTATCCCAGCTGGGAGCGACAACACTAACGATGAGCAGGCCTTATAGGGCGATTATCGGAAATGACAACATCTTGGGTACTAGAGGTGGCAGTGGCTGCACATCAGTTGGAAACATGGGCTTTTACCCTTATCCAGGACGAGCGCAGCCCATTATCCTTCGACGGTTGAGGGTGACAAAGACTTGGGTTGGAGACATAACAACCCTCGGTGGCATGACCTAAGTGCTTACAAGTGGAATAATAGCGGGAACTTTCTCAAAACAACATCACGCGAGACCGGAATCTCCTCTCCAGTCCAAATCTGCGGCAACAAAGGCGCGAGACATCATCTCGACCAAAACCCTAGCAGCAGACGGTCTATTAGCAGAAGCCGTTGCGTGATCAACACTGTGGAGTACCAATAGCACCGACAATAGAGAATAATCGCGATTTTGAATGAATAAAATGAGCTGGTAAATCACGGAGACTTACCCAAGCAGGCACTGATAGGAGACTCTGCTGAACATCGAAAATCCGGTGCTCCACTTGAAAATCGCATACCTCTTCCATTAACATACCATGTCTGGCGAGACCCAAACCAGTGAATAGTTCTCTTCCATGGATAACTTGATCGACATGTCTGGGTTATCAAGCGGTGAAATCTGAGAATTCCCTTGAGACCGAGAGAAACAAAAACTTCGAATACTATCCATAGATGGCTGCTAGAAGAGAATTTTCCAACCAAGGCAAGCTTAAAAGGTTCAGCCATAAGTTGAACTTCCTCCTTAGAGAACATTATAAGCGGGCTCACTGCGGTGCCACAAAGCCGGTTTGGCCAGGAGCTGAAGTACTAGTATTACCATTACTGACATCAAGGAATGATTTTTGTGGCCTCGGGGTCTTGCGGGGTTGAGAATGGATCACGGGATTCACTTCTTGAAGCATATGAAGCGGGTTGCTTGGCATGAGTGGTAAGTGCGGCACGGGTTTGAGCTCAGATCGACCCATCACTCTGCTGCGTATTTCCTCTGGACAAGCGGTCAGCAGTACGTTTCAAATCTGCATAGCCTCGTTGAGCCAAGGTAGCCGGGTTGTTGGGCGCCTTTGGACCGACATTCTCAGCAGCGGGAGGAGCGTCTTGGCCACGGGAAGGGTGGTGCATGGGTCTTTGCATGGCCGGAGTCACTGCTGAGTGGACTCGGTGGTGGCTAACCTGCATAGGCTCGGGACGTGAGGAGTCGTTGGCATGTAGCGGTTGGTTGTGGTGGCGGCCAGGTCGTCAGTGGAATTCGGCACAGGAAGCGACCATAAGCCATGGGAGGAGGCCACACTGCAGTGGCCCGATCGTGTACGTGAACACGGCTTGGGTTCTTGTGAATGGCTCCATGCATGTTTGGGCCATAAATGATGTCATAACTACTCAGGCCATGTATCTGTGAGAGAAGAGGGACCATGAGAGGGCCAGGCCACAGTGGGGACCGCGCTGAGCCAGCGGAGGCGGCTAGGGTTTTCAGCGATAGTTACTGAGCTTGCATGGGTGTGTGTCGTGTCTGCATGGACGGTCATCGCAGCAGCGAGTGCCTTTCAGAATCTGCCGGTCGTTTGGCTTTTGGCAAGCTTCGGGTTGGGCTGTTTGGAGGCGGTTGCATGTCGCGACAGTTGCGGTGGGGCAAGGCGGTGGCTTAGGGAGGGTCCGGCGGTGGTGAGAGCCACCACCGTGGCCGATGGTGGCATAAGCGTTGGCAAGACAAAAGAGCAAGGGTGCGGCTAGTTGAGAGAGTTTTCGGGAGCGTTTTAGAGAGGGTTTAGGGTTTAGGGTTTGCGGTTTGGGTTTAGGGTTTGGGGTTTGGGGTTTGGGTTTAGGGTTTGGGGTTTGGGGTTTGGGGTTTGGGGTTTGGGGTTTGGGTTTAGGGTTTGGGGTTTGGGGTTTGGGGTTTGGGGTTTGGGGTTTGGGGTTTGAGGTTTGGGGTTTGGGGTTTAGGGTTTAGAGTTTAGGGTTTAGGGTTTGGGGTTTTGGGTTTGGGGTTTTGGGTTTGGGGTTTGGGGTTTCGGGTTTAGGGTTTAGGGTTTAGGGTTTGGGGTTTGGGGTTTGGGGTTTGGGGTTTGGGGTTTAGGGTTTGGGGTTTCGGGTTTGGGTTTCGGGTTTGGTGTAGGGTTTAGGGTTTTCTTTTTTTTATTGAAGCCACCGGTGTGGTGGGGGTTAAGCAGGACCCTACACATCACATATATAAAAGTAAGTGAAATACTGCTTGGAGGGACAAAGACCAAAACCTCAGAAATAAATGAGCGATATCTGAGAACAATATAAGTAAATAAATAGTGCGAGTCTCGAGGGATAATGAATGAGCGAAGATCATCTCCTAATGTAAGGAGTCTCCTGCGCGTCAAGTAGAAGAATACCCGTCGGACCATGGGGAAGGGCACTATGGTGATGGAACCATTGCTTGAGTGCGGTGTGAGCAAGCCCAGGTTGGCCATGAAGTCGGCACTGTGGTGGCCTCACGGAGAAACATGGCGAATGATGATCGAGATGTGTGGCGTGAGGGCTCTAATCCTAACTAGAATGTAAGTAAACTCCCATCTGCCTGGGATCTTTGAGAGGTGATCAAGCAAGCTGCAGTAGCGGAATCAGATTCTAGCTCAGGAGAAGAATAACCAAGATCGGTGACCATTTTAAGGCCCTCGTAATGCTACGTCGACTCTGCGAATAAGATGGGGTGGTGTCTAGAAACATCCGAGCGGCGAGGACCAGTCCACGATGATCCACGAAAATCCCTCAGTGACGAGACATCCACGGGTTGCTGCGGAAGCATCAGATCCACACTCGGTTTGACCACGCCCCTCGGAGGTCTCAACCGAAATCGGACGAGCAGGGCTATGAGGTGATCGAATGATCAGTAATCCATCTGCGAGCAGCGTCTGCATGACCCCTCCGAGTTGGGACGCCTTAAAGCCAGCGGCCCGCCGACTTCAGATCGAAATCACACGAAGATAACACTCCTACCGAAAAGCGAAGCATCAGATCGAGCAGACATTTGGACGCTTCAAACTTGCCATAGGATGAAGCAGGAAGGAGGACCCGAATATCTTGCTTCGAGAGGAGCACAGCGTCTCAATGAAGAAGTAAAGCATATGGGAGATAAGCGAGGATACTCTAAGCAGGAGTGGCGATGAAAGTAAAGCCAAACACATGCGACATGAGGGCAATCAAGAAAAAGGTGTCTAGCTAGTCTCCACGGCTCCATTGCAAAGACATCTCGAAACCATGTAGAAGCCCGGGTGCAGAGAGCATCATCCAGTGGCCGGATAACCGCGCAATAAGCGCCCGGAGGAAGAAAGACACCACGGAAGGGATCAATCTGCCAAATAAAAGAACAAACCTCATACTGTAGATCTAGAGTCCGAACAAGATCCCAGCGGTCCTCGGAGAAAAATCTCCATCATTAGAAAGGTCCACGCATCGGTCGGGACCATCATGGGAGGCGGAAGCCGGAACCAAAAGGATCGCTCTCAGCAGCGGAGGGTGGAAGTAAGGCCTCCAACTTACCTCATCCCATCTGAGTGCCCCTCAAAAGGCAGAGGCAGGGCAGAAGAAGCCGGTCGGGGTTGTGCGTGAGCAGTGAGAGGAGTTGAGCCAGCAATCATACAAAAGCTACGGTCCCGGATCTAATCCGCCGGTGAGCGTGGGGTTCGGTGATACCCGGATCTTACAAAGCGGCGCTAAAGAGGAAGCGGGATCAGAAGCCGAGATCATCCCGGATGCTCGGATCGACAATATTTAGACCTCGTAAAGGAAGCTCGAAGGGAGCCGGTCGTGGCAGCCACAGGAGCTTAAGCTCTAGAGCCTCGGCCGGATCGAAAAAGGATCTAATGCCCAAGCCGCCCTCGGTTATCGGGTAGCAAATAGAGGCCACAGAGCACGATGAATCTGGCGAGCAAGTGTCGATGTCGCCCGGAGAAAGCGAGTAAATAAGCGCTCAAGGCGATGAACAACGGTGTCAGGCGGTCTAAGGGCATGAAGTAAATGGAGTGGCATGGAGGAAAGCACGTGTCGATAAGAACAAGTTTGCGCCAAGAAAGCGGAGCGATTAGTCCACCGGAGATCTATTTCGACCTTGGCGATCATATCATCAAAGTAGCGAATCACAGGCGCCCTACGTAGGCCAGGGCACCCAAGGTATGTGAATGGCGAGTCATGTTCTTGGAAACCGATGAGAGATCGGATAGTCGCTGGCGGGAAGAGGGCAAACTTCCCGCATAGAAGCTGCTCTTGGTTTGATTAATGCTGTTGTGGGAGATAGTCGATAATGTGAAGGAAGCTCATCAAGCGGCAGCATCTTGGACTTGCTCCCATTAGCAAAAATAACAATATCATTCATGAAGCTCGGATCTCGAAACCATCATCGAGCGGAGGTGGTGTCTTGCATAGAGGGCAAGGCAAATAAAGTGTCAGGTGGCGAGAAAGGAATTCGGTGACAATAATAAATAAGCATGGGGATGGGGATCACCTGCTGGTAAGCCACCTGAGGATTGAAAGAAGCGTGGTGGGTCCAGTTAACGAGCAGAATACCACGGACCGGAAATGGCTCTATAGATAAGAGAAACCCACAGCTCGGGAAGCAGGAGGCCGGAAGCATCTGAAGAACAAAGGACCAAGACATCTTATCGTGAGCTTTAGCCATATCAAGCTTGACGCGACATTACTCCACGGGTCCTTCATTCAAATCGTGAACTAGCTCACGGACAAGAAGAACATTATCATGGATGACCTACCGGAACAAAACCACTCACGAGAAGGCGATATAATCAGGAAGGATCGGTGAGGAGGCTAGCAACGAGGAGCTTCGTGAGGATCTTGCTCTCGACATTGCACAAACTAATAGGTGCGAAATCGGACCAAGTGGACGGGAAGCCTTCTTGGGTAGGAGAACCAAAGAGTGGGTGAAACCCAGGGGCATGGGCGATCACAGCAAAGAAATCCAGTCACGGTAGCCAACAAATCACTGCAAATAAAATCCGACATGCACGGTAAAATTTACTACGAAACCATCGGGCCCGGAGCCTTATCTGGGTCGATAGAAAGCGCTCTGCGAACCTCATCCATGTCAGGAATCCTACAAAGGTCATCCTCATCCTGGTGGGAAACTAATCTCGGAATACCAAAAAAATCATAAGGCTGAGACGGACTGGAATCACCGGCGAGTAAGCTCTGGAAGAACTGAACAGCCGAACTCGCAATCTCTGAAGGCTCAGAAAGCCAAGAGGAGTCTTCAGCCTGGATCCTATGAACAAAACACTGCTGGCGCTTCTTCCTGGCCATCGCATGAAAGAAGCGGGTGTTGGAGTCCCCCTCCCGGACCCATCTGACAGCAGAGAGCTGTCTAAGAAAAGTCTCCTCGTTTGATAAGGTGTCTAATCGTCTCCCTGGCTCCATTGCAAAGACATCTCGAAACCATGTAGAAGCCCCGGGTGCAGAGAGCATCATCTGTGGCCAGGTAACCTCGCAATAAGCGCTAGAGGAAGAAAGACACCACGGAAGGGATCAATCTCGCCAAATAAAAGAACAAACCTCATCACGTAGATCTAGAGTCCCGAGCAAGATCCCAAGCAGGTCCTCGGAGAAAAATCTCCATCATTAGAAAGGTCCCACCGCATCGATCAGGACCATCGCCGGGAGGCGGGACCCGGAACCAAAGGATCTGCTCAACAACGGAGGGTGGAAGTAAGGCCTCCAACTTACCTGCATCCCGTACAATGCCTCTCCAAAAGGCGAGGCAGGGAGCAAGAAGCCGGGTCGGGGTTGTACGTGAACAGCGGAGAGGAGTTGAGCCAACAATCATACCAAAAGCTACAGTCCCCGGATCTAATCCGCCAGCGAACGTGGGGTTCAGCCGAACTCGCAATCTCTGAAGGCTAAGAAAGCCAAGAGGAGTCCTCAGCCTAGATCCTATGAACAAAACACTGCTGGCGCTTCTTCCTGGCCATCGCATGAAAGAAGCGGGTGTTGGAGTCCCCCTCCCGGACCCATCTGACACCAGAGAGCTGTCTAAGAAAAGTCTCCTCGTTGGATAAGGCACGTAACAGCCGAGCCCTAGCCTCAGAACAAGCAGATCTATCCTCAGCAGAACCAGAAATATCGAGTTGGTGTTCCCGATGAGCCACCTCCTCCTCAGCTTCTCTAACCCTATCTACGATGTTGCTGAAAACATCTTTGTTCAGAGCTTTCGAGGCCGCGACAGGGCACTGCTGACCTGTGAAAAGCCCGCATCCACTGCAGGAGACGGGGCCGAACCAAGGCCGACGAGCAGGTCCATGAAATCGAGTGATTAAGCCACGAGTGTAAGAACACGAAGCGAGCCGGACCATTGATCGAAACCCAATCAAGAGCAATGAGGAGGCGAATGATCGGAGCGGTCGCGGTTGAGGTGGGTGATTTTAAAGTAGATAAGAGCCTAGACCATCGAGGTGCAAACCACCACATCCGGGCGTCTGCGAGTACGACCATTAGTCCGGTATCATGGACTCCCAGAAAACCGGCATCCTCCAGAACCACAATCCAATAAAGCAAAATTAAAGGCATCGATAGTGGTTTGAGTCCGAATATGGCCGCTGAGATCTCAGATAAGGATTGGACAACATTAAAGTCACCCGAACCATCCATGGATTGTCAAGATTATCGGCAAAGCACGAAGGGCATCCCATAACTCCTCCAGAACAAGGATAGAACAAGCGGCATAAGCGAAGGAAATAAAAGCAGGAGTAGAGAAAGAGAGTGACTAACTCGGCAATGAAGGACTGGCCCGCATCCTCGACAATATCCAAAGTAAGCGGAGTAGCCGAAAACCCAAATCTTTCGAGGCGGGAAGATCTGGCATGGTCCATCCCAGTAGAATCTGAGTAGCCTCAGGTCAGTCGGAATCAAGAAAAGGCTCCAGAATACAAATAAAGCGTAACACGGTGTAGCGGATAAGCTTCCTCAAGCGACGAACAGTGGGGGCCTTGCAGATCCCAGATGTTCCATATAATGGAACTAATCATCAAGTAGGGAGGGCGGAAGCGTCCATGCCGTTCTTGCTGACCAGCGTTTCTTGTGAGTATGCGGTGGTGAAATCATGCGGAGAAGTGGAAAACCTCTCTCAGCTAAAGCTGTCAATCACGGCATCGGAAGGAAGATGGTGTCTAGCCACAGCCGAGATGCAGTGAAAAAATGGGCTGTCGTCTCCTGGGAGTCCTCACTACTAGAGTCGATGTCCGATTCGGTGGAGTACGTCCTTGATATACCATGGGCACCACCACGGTGTTAATCTCCTCGTCGAGACGAGGATGGGATGTCCACAGGTGGGTGTTGAATCCACATGTAAGGTGCACAAATCGGAAGGCATAGCCTCGGGGGACGAGACCATGTAGAGGCTCACTGGTGGCCCTCGATATCCTCGATTGGGCTCAAGTAAAAGCAGTGTTATCATGAAGAATTTCGTCAGATCTATCATACATATCAAGCTGAAAAGCTGGGTCAGGAGAATGCGTGCACGGACAAGCGCTACAGTCGAGACCTGGCGCTGTACCTCCTCGTTCACAGGGTGAGGATACACCAGATGGGGCTTATGGGTCTCGATCGAGAACCACCGTGTCTTGGCGGTGGGAGGAGAAGTGGCGTGCCGTCGGTAGGAGGCGTGGTGTGAGAAGGAAGAGGGTGTCTAGCCACTGTCGGGATCGATGAAGAAGTGGTGCATCATCTCCTCGGGAGTCCTCATCTACTAGGATCGATGTCAGGTCGGTGAAGTACATCCCTCGATATACCATGAGCACCACCTGCGGTGCAGGTCTCCTCGTCGAGACGAGGATGGGATGTCCACAGGTGGGTGTTGAATCCACATGTAAAGTGCACAAATCGGCGTACCAGGGGCTCCACGGTGGTCCTCAATATCCCGATTGGGCTCAAGTAAAGCAGCGGTATCATGAAGAATTTCGTCGGATCTATCATACGTATCAAAATGAATAAGCTGGGTCGGGAGGCGTGCTTGGACAAACGCCTACATCGAGACACTGGCACTGAACCTCCACGTTCGTCGAGGTGAGGGTTCTAGCGATAGGACATATGGGTCTAAGATCGGAGACCAGCGTGTCTTGAGCGATGGGAGGAGGAGTAGTGTGCCGGTCGGTGGGAGGCGTGGTGGGATTACCTTCGTTAGGCGCACGACACTAGGGTTGAGTCGGGTCCGGGGTTGTACCTTGCGAGCCCAAGATTAGTGATGAAACAAGCCTCCACGGAATGCAGAGATGCAAACAAGCGGTGCAATAATCGGGAACCTTCTCGAAGATAGCAGCTCTGCCAAAATCACGAGTCGCCCTCTCCAGTCCGGATCACGTGGAATAAGAGGCCTCGAGATGTCATATTCAATCAAAACTCGAGCCACCAGATGGTCTATTGGCGGAGGCGGTGGCGTGGTCGACCCATGAAGAGTCTGGATGGCGGCGGCAATGGAGTAGAGAGCAGATTCACGATGAATAAAGTGCACCGGTAGATAAGGCAAGGATACCAGGACAGGGAACAATTGGAGACTCCATCGAGACATCGAAAATCCTTACTCCACTTGAAAATCGCATGCCACGCCCATTAACATACCATGATTGTCATGACCGGATGCGAGAGTAATCCTCCTCAGTAGATAACTTAATGAGAATATGTCGGTTGTCGAGGAGGAAATCTGGGAGTTTCCGCTGAGGCCAGGGAAATAAAGAATTTTCTAATGATGTCCATGGGAGGCGGCCAAAGGAAAACTTACCGACAAGAGAAAGTCCGAATGGTTGAGCCATGGCCGTGATCTCTGAGGTGAAAAAATAATGGTTGGTTCCCAATTTGGAGAGATCTTGGGTTTAAAAGGAATTTACGAGTCAAGATGCCTAAAACGACATCAGGAAGGATTTTGAGGTAGGGAGGGCATCGGGGTCGAGGAGAGATCTTGGGAGTAACGATGGAAGAATAGAGTAAATTTTGGGTTTAGGCCTTGGGTGGTGGAGATTGGGTTAAGGGTTATGGATTTATGGACATGGGCTTGGGAGGTATGGGTTAAAGATTGGAGGGATTGGGGAATATGGGCTGATTTTTGGAATTGGGCTTGACTAAAGATAGTGGGTTTAATGCCAATGGAGTTTTGGGCTTGTTTTAAGGGGTTGTGATTATTTTCAATGGGCTGGGTGTTATGAAATTTAAGTTGTTGGGCTGGAATTTCTTTTTGGGCTTGATTTAAGTGAATGGGTTTAGATGATTGAGGTAAGTGTCTTTGGAATTTGGGATTGGGCTTGGCCATTTCGGGTTTAGGCTTGTTTAGTTGGGTTAGGGTAAGACTAGGGTTGGGTTTTGGAGTGGGGTGGGATATATTTGTTATGTTGCTAGAGGAGGGTGGCGGTGGCCTACAGAACCCATGGTATGGAAGGCAATTTTGAGTACGTGGACGTTCTTTGCCAGAGACGGTGGCTCACAGTAGGTTGGTCGGCGGTGTTTGGGAGTTGGAGAAGGCTGCTCCATGGCAGCTAGGAGGGCATGGGTAGGTGGCGGGTTGGTGTTTTGAGGGTGGGGATTCATGGTTTCGGATGTGGGGTGACTTGCAGTGGCCATGGGAGGTTGAGAGGGTGGAGGGCTGGCCAGATGGGTGGGGTTGATTGGCAGTGAATGCCGGATGTGGTAGTCATGAGATGTGGATCTTGGACTTTCGGGTTTGGTGTGTGGGGGAATTCTTAGTGAGTTTGAGGTAGCATGGGGTTGGACGGACATCGGGAAAGATTGCGGGAGGTGGTGGGCGTGATGGGGTGAGCCAGGAAATGGCCGTTGATCTGCATGGTGAAGTTGATTCGTTGAGAGTTGGGCCAGTGGATTGGGTTGGGTGAGTTGATGGGTTTGGCTCGGTTGTGGGGGTGCATCGGGTTTGGTAGTTTTGGGTGAGTTCACGGAAGGTGGTGGTAGGGGTGGGATGGTGCTTGGGATGTGCTCGAAGATCTGCATGGCGGTGGGGGTTGGTTGAGTGAGGAAGCAGTGAGTTGGGGTGGGGATTTGGTGGGCATTGCTTGAGTGAGGATGTTCCGGTTGGTCAAGTTGATGGAGGGGCCTTGAGCAAGCTAAGCGCCATGAATCGGTTGAGTTGAGTGGGAGGGTTGGGTGATGGGGTGAGGAGGAGCCACGGGAATCATGGTGGTGGTGGTTGTAAGGGGTGAGTTTCTTGGGGGATGGTGGTGACGCGGAGGATAGTTGGTCGGTTTTTCGTTCTTAGGCATGATGAGGAGGAGCCAGTGGTGGTGGCGGTGGAGCCGGTGGTGGTTGTAAGGGTGAGTTTTGTCGAGGGATGGTGGTGGCCGGAGGATAGTTGGCGGTTTTCGTTCTTAGGCATGATGAGGAGGAGCCAGTGGTGGTGATGGCGGTGGGCCGGTGGTAGCAGTGATGGGCCGGTGGTGGCTCACAGGCCTCACGGTGAGGCCATGGCCGATGGTCGAACTAAAGTCAACAAGAGAGAGTTGAGAGAATTTGTAAGAGAGAGAAAGTAAGAGAGGTTTGAAAGTTACTTAGGGTTTAGGGTTTAGGGTTTTGGGTTTAGGGTTTTAGGGTTTTGGGTTTAGGGTTTTGGGTTTAGGGTTTAGGGTTTAGGGTTTTGAGTTTAGGGTTTAGGGTTTTGGGTTTTGGGTTTTGGATTTAGGGTTTTGTGTTTTGGGTTTTGGGTTTAGGGTTTTTTTTTTTTTCAAACATAACAAGAATATTGTCCATAGGAAACAATTAATAATATGGTAAGTCATTTTATAGAGATGATGACCCCCTCATCTTGAAACCGGACACATCGATGAAGCTACACTTCATCCATCTTCCACGACTTTCGGCGATCGGCATTCTCGATGAAGCAAAGTCATTTACTTGGGGCCAATGTCCTTGAGACGCAGATCGCTCCTCTCCCATAGCAGACTGAACTGAGACAACCAGATCTTTCCCACTCTCAAATCCATCTTCGATCTGTGAAAGCAGGTTTTCATCAGTTGGAAGTCTCAGGTCATCCTTTGTATTTCCATTCTCAGTCAGCAGGCTAACAAATCCATCCTCAGAGATATCAATCAGCTGGTAGTCAGTGCGAGTGACATGAGGAACATCACAATTGTGCGAAGAAGGAACAATATCCTCAAGCTTCTTGCCATTGAAGATGTCAATTCCTACAAAATGACACTTAGCATGACCGTGCTTTCCAGTCTTGGAAGTTGAAACCTCAACAACCTTGCAAGGACGACCTTTGATGACGATATAACCGTTTTGCGGATGGTGCCTGAGCTTCTTGAGGAGCGTCTTGGAGGCGGCGTCGGCCTTCGACTCAAAGTGGTGCTCTTCGTCCGAGCATATCGATCCGGTTCACTGCAATTCACAATTAGAGCTTGACGACAAAATTTTGTTAAAATAGAACACACTTTCAATCAACGGGAGAAAGGGTTTAGGGTTTAGGGTTTTAGGGTTTTAGGGTTTTAGGGTTTAGGGTTTAGGGTTTAGGGTTTAGGGTTTTAGGGTTTAGGGTTTAGGGTTTAGGGTTTAGGGTTTTTTTTTTTTATTAAAAATCACCATGGAGGTGGGGGGTTAGGCGGGACCCTACACATCATATATATAAAAAGTAAGATGAGTACAACGGAGGGGACAAGAACCGAACCTCCGAGCATAAATAAGCAAGTACAAGGCAATAAATGGAAAGAGAAATAAAATGACCACAATGATAACACATGGAAATGATCATCAAGTAGGGAGGGGGCGGAAGGCGTTCCGCCATCTGCTGCGTCTCCTGCGAGTTATTGCTGTGAAACCTTGTAGAGAGGTAGACTCCCCATCGTCTCCCCGGGAGTTTTCGATGCTCGATGTAGATGTCCAGGTCGGTGGTCTCGAGCATCATCGGCAATGTCGATATCCTCGTTAGACAATGAAGGGATATCAAGTGGAGTGAGTGTTGAATCCACGTGAGCCGGTGCATATGTCGGATAAAGCACGTGGTGGAGGAGAATCAGCGGAGGTCCCCGGAGGCACTCAATATCCTTCTTCGGAAGAAGAACCAAAAGAGTGCTCTGGAAACCCCTAGGCATAGCAGAACCCCGAAAATAATCATGAACAGCAGCCAACAAGTCAGTAGAAATCACATCCCAGCACGCCTGGTAGAACCTACTGCAGAACCCATCAGGACCCGGAGCACTGTCAGGGTCAATAGAAAAGACCACCTGCCGTAACTCCTCCAAATCAGGCTCCCTACATAAATCCACATCGTCCTCAATAGTGACCAGAGAAGGGATAAAATCAAAATCCGAGGCCTGAAACTGGCTAGGACCTCCCGCTAAGAGACCCTGAAAGTAATCCACCGCAGACTCAGCCATAGCAGTAGGCTCAGTGATCCATGCAGACGATGCGTCCTGTATCCGATGGACATGAAAGAGCCGCTGCTTCTTTCGAATCATAGCATGGAAGAACCGGGTATTGGGCATGCCACAATCCAATAAAGCAACATTAAAATCATCAATAGCCTCCTGAGGTTGGGCATGCCCCCCCGAAGTCTCAGAGAGAGACTGCACAACGTTAAAATCCCCACCCACCATCCAAGGGCCATCATAGCTATCAGCAAAAGAAACAAGACCATCCCACAAATCCTCTCTCACAATCTTAGCACAGCTGGCATATACATATGAAACATATACAGGATCAGGAAAGAAAGAATGACTAACCCGGCAATGAACCACCTGGCCCATATCCTGCAGAACCTCCACTGAAAAAGGCGCCGACCAGAACACCCAAATTTTTTGTCAGAGTGGGAAGAGAAACCATGCTCCATCGCAATGTGGATACGAGTGCTCTCCAGTCTATCAACAGTAAGAAAAGGCTCCAAAACACACACCAAGGCCAATCTATGCAACCGAATCAACTTCCGCAAACGGCGGACCGCGGGGGCCTTACTTATCCCTCGAATATTCCAGATAAGGGTATTAATCATTGGGGTGGGGATCGACACCTACCCCTCCGCCGAGACTTACGAGTCTTACGACCCGTAACTACCGTAAAACCCCGAGAAGAACTGGCAACCCTCTGATCGGCCAATCCACTAATCACTGCGTCCGTAGGTAATGGAGTGTGAACATCCTCCGGATCAGTCAAGAATCTCCCATCATCCATATCCCCCGAATCCTCTGAACTACACTCAATGTCCGAGCGAGAAATACCAGGGCAACCCTCCCTACCATCTGAGCCATTCTCTGGAATCTCGGAACTGTGAGTATTGAAGCTCACGTGCATGGTACCAGTATCATCCCTATAAGCCAGCTCTGGGCCCAACACAGCACCTGCCTCTGTCTGAATGCCATCCTCATGGCCCTGATCATCCGAAGGGACATCCTCCGTAACAGGCCGACCCAATGACGGACTATCCCCACTGGGAGCAGCAACACTAACAGCAACATGCTCTAGAGGGGGAGCATCAGAAATGACAACATACTGGGTACTAGACGCAGCCCGTGGCTGCACATCAGCTGGAACCACGGGTTTTTTACCCTTATCCGGGACAGTACGCAACCCACTATCCTTCGACGGAGGAGGCTTACGAAGACTTGGGTTTGAGACATAACAACCCTCAGCAGCGTGACCCAAGTGCTTACAAGTAATACAATAAGCAGGAACCTTCTCAAAAACAACATCCTGCCAGAAACCAGAATCTCCCTCACCAATCCAAATACGCGGCAACAAAGGCCGCGAAACATCATACTCAACTAACACCCTAGCAACAGATGGTCTATTCACTGAAGCCGTTGCGTGATCAACACGCAGAGGAGTACCAATAGCCCCAGCAATAGAGAATAAAGCAGATTTCGAGTGAATAAAATGAACAGGTAAGTAAGGGGAGACTTACCCAAACAGGCACAATAGGGATTCCGCAGAACATCGAAAATCTGTGCTCCATTTGAAAACACGCATACCACGACCATTAACATAGCATGTCTGGCGAACCCAAATCCTGAAATAATCCTCCTCCATGGTTAACTTGATCAACACATGCCGGTTATCAAGCAGTGAAATCTGAGAACTCCCGCGAGGCCGAGAGAAACAAAGAACTTCCGAATAGCATCCATCGTTGGCCTGCCAAAGGAAAACTTCCCCACCAAAGCAAGCTTGAATGGCTCCGCCATAATCTGAATTTCTTCCTTAGGAAATAGAACTGCTGGCTAACCACGGTGTAGGGTGGCCAAACAGCAGGGAGTAGAGGACTGGAGTTGCCGATTCTGACATCTAGGAAGGATGGGATGTCCACAGGTGGATGTTGAATCCTACATGTAAAGTGCACAAATCGGCAGCCACCGAGGCTCCCTGGTGGTCCTCAATATCCCCAATTGGGCTCCGTAAAACAGCGGTATCATGAAGAATTTCGTCAGATCTATCATACGTATCAAAATGAATAAGCGGGTCGGAGAGTGCGTGCACGGACAATCGCCTACGTCGAGACACCGGCGCTGAACCTCCACATTTGCTAGAGGAGGGTGGCGGCGGCTTAGTCTTCTGACTGTACGTCCTCGGCAGCAACGTCCGTCGACCTCAAAATTGCCTTCCACAGTAGCGGGTTCTAGAAGCCAGCAGCGTTGTGAACCACCGCGTTGTGAACCATGAGCACCACCGCGTTGTGAACTCTCGACCCTCGGCGAATGTGGAGGTTCGAGCGCCGGTGCCGGCGAGGCGATTGTCGGTACGCACTCTCGGACCCAGTTATTCATTTTGATACGTATGATAGATCGACGAAATTCTTCATGATACTGCTGTTTCTGAGCCCAATTGGGATATTGAGGACCACCGGGAGCCTCGGTGCCGATTGTGCACTTACATGTAGGATTCAACATCCACTCCAGGGACATCCCATCCTCGTCTGATGAGGAGACTGGCACTGCGGGTGGTGCTCATGGTATATTGAGGGACAGACTTCACCGATCGGACATTGATCCTAGTAGTGAGGAGCTAGACACCCTCTTCCTTCTGACGCCGTGATTGATAGTTTAGCCAGAGAGAGGGTTTCCACTTCTCTGCATGATTTCACCACCGCTACTCGCAAGAAACGCGGTCGGTATAAGCAGTGGGACATTTCCAGCCCTCCTACTTGATGATTAGTTCCATTATATGTAACATTCGGGGGATTAGTAAGGCCCCCGCTGTTCGTCGTTTAAGGAAGCTTATCCGCTCACACCGTGTTACTCTTATTTGTATTTTGGAGCCTTTTCTTTGTTCTGACAGACTGGAGGCTACTCGTATTCGCCTGGGGATGGACCATGCTGTATCCTCCCGCTCTGGGAAGATTTGGGTTTTTTGGGCTACACCGTTTACCTTGGATATTGTCGAGGATGCGGGCCAGGTCCTTCATTGCCGGGTTAGTCACTCTCTTTTCTCTACTCCTGTTTTTATTTCCTTCGTTTATGCCAGTTGTTCTATCCTTGTTCGGGAGGAGTTATGGGATGCCCTTCGCGCTTATGCCGATAATCTTGACAATCCTTGGATGGTTGGGGGTGACTTTAATGTTGTCCAATCCTTATCTGAGATCTCAGGCGGCCATATTCAGACTCAAACCGCTATCGATGCCTTTAATTTTGCTGGTTTTCTTGGGAGTCCGTATACCTGGACTAACGGTCGTACTCGCAGACGCCTGGACAGGGTGGTTTGCAATTCTCAGTGGTCTAGGCTCTTCTCTACTTTAAAAGTCACCCACCTCAACCGCACTGCTTCCGATCATTCGCCTCTCCTCATTGCTCTTGATTGGGTTTCGATCAAGGGTCCGGTTCGTTTCAGGTTCTTACACTCGTGGCTTAATCACTCTGATTTCATGGACTCTGTTCGTCAGTCTTGGTCTGGCCCTGTCTTGGGTAGCGGGATGCGGGCTTTTCGGCAACATCAGAGATAGGGTTAGAGAAGCTGAGGAGGAGGTGGCTCATCGGGAGCACCAACTTGATATTTCTGGTTCTGCTGAGGATAGATCTGTTTGTTCTGAGGCTAGGGCTCGGCTGTTACATACCTTATCCAACGAGGAGACTTTTCTTAGACAGCTCTCTGGTGTCAGATGGGTCCGGGAGGGGGACTCCAACACCCGCTTCTTTCATGCGATGGCCAGGAAGAAGCGCCAGCAGTGTTTTGTTCATAGGATCCAGGCTGAAGACTCCTCTTGGCTTTCGGAGCCTTCAGAGATTGCGAGTTCGGCTGTTCAGTTCTTCCAGAGCTTACTCGCCGGTGATTCCAGTCCGTCTCAGCCTTATGATTTTTCTGGTATTCCGAGATTAGTTTGGATGAGGACGACCTTTGTAGGATTCCTGATATGGATGAGATTCGCGATCGTTGTTTTCTCTGTCGACCAGCTTAGCGCTCAGGGGCTGATGGTTTACGTAGTAAATTTTACCGGGCATGTTGGGATTTTATTTGCGGTGATTTGTTGGCGGTGTGTGGATTTCTTCACGAGTTCGCCCATGCCTCGGGGTTTCGATCCACTCTCTTGGTTCTCACTGCCTAGAAGGCTTCCCGTCTACTTGGTCCGATTTCGGACCTATTAGTTTGTGTAATGTCGATAGCAAGATCCTCACGAAGCTCCTCGTTGCTTGCCTCTCGTCGATCCTTCCTAGGATTATCTCGCCTTCTCGAGTGGTTTTGTTCGGGTAGGGTCATCCATGAAAATGTTCTTCTTGTCCGGAGGCTGGTTCACAATTTGAATAGAAGGACCAGTGGGAGTAATGTCGTCTTTGAAGCTTGATATGGCTAAAGCTTACGATAAGATGTCTTGGTCCTTTGTTCTTCGGATGTTTGGGCCTTGACTTTCTGAGCGGTGGGTTTTCTTATCTATAGGGTCATTTACGGTCCAGTGGTATTACATTACGGTTAATGGGACCGACCATGGCTTCTTTCGATCCTTAGGTGGCTTACTGACGGTGATCCCATATCCCATGCTTATTTATTATTGCCGTAGAATTTCTTTCTCGTGACTCGGACACTTTATTTGCGGTTCCCCTACATGCGATACACCACCTCTGCTCGATGATGGTTTCGCATCCGAGCTTGCGGATGATATTGTTATTTTTGCTAATGGGAGCAAGTCCGATGTCATGCCGTTTGATGAGCTTCCTTCGTCATTATCGGACTATCTCCGGTCGGTATTAATCGGACCAAGAGCGACTTCATGTGGGAAGTTTGCCCTCTTCCTGTCGAGCGACTATCCAGTTCTCTTCTTGGTTTTCAGCGTGACTTGCCATTCACATACCTTGGGTGCCGGTCTATGTTGGGCGCTCGGGATTCGTTACTTTGATGATATGATCGCCAAGGTCGAAATAGGATCTCCGGGTGGACTAATCGATGCGCTTTCTTTTGGCGACAAGCTTGTTCTTATCGGACACGTGCTTTCCTCCATGCCTCTCCATTTACTTCATGCCCTTAGACCGCTGATACTGGTTGTTCATCGTCTTGAGCGTTTATTTACCCGCTTTCTCTGGGGCGACACTGAAACTCGTCGGCGCATTCACTGGTGTCGGTGGCCCTCTATTTGCTACCCGATAACTGAGGGCGGTTTGGGCTTTAGATCCTTTTCGATCTGGTGAGGCTCTGGAGCTTAAGCTACGGTGGCGTTTCGCGACCAGTGCTCCTCCGGGCTTCCTTTATGAGGTCTAAATATTGTCGATCCGAGCATCAGGGATGATTCGGTTTCGGTATCCTGCTTCCCTCTTTGGCGTCGCCTTTGTAAGATCAGAGTCTTCTTTGAACCCCAGCGTTCATTGGCGGATTAGATCCGGGGCTGTAGCTTTTGGTATGATTGTTGGCTCGACTCCTCTCCATTGTTCACATACAACCCGATCGGGCTTCTTGGTTCTGTCTCGTCTTTTGGAGGGCACCAGTATGGGACGGAGGTAAGTTGGAGGCCGGACTCAGTGACGATTCCATCACCATAGTGCCCTTCCCTGCAGTGCAGCGGGTATTCTTGACTTGACACGCGGGAGACTCCTTACATTAGGAGATGATCTTACGCTCATACACTATCTTGAGGCTCGCTCTATTTATTTTCTTATATTGTTACGTATCGTTCATTTATTTCGGAGGTTTTGGTCTTTGTCCCCTCAGATGTATTTCACTTACTTTTTATATATGTGACGGTAGGGGTCCAGGCTAACCCCACCACTCTGGTGGCTTGATAAAAAAAAAAAAAAACCCTAAACCTTAAACCTTAAACCTTAAACCCTAAACCCTAAACCCTAAACCCTAAAACCCTAAAACCTAAACCCTAAACCCTAAACCCTAAAACCCTAAAACCCTAAACCCAAACCCCAAACCCCAAGCCCCAGACCCCGAACCCTTACACGTATGATAAATCATGTAATAGATACCAAATACATAAGGAGGGACATGAACCAAAACCTCTCGAATAAGTGAAAGATACAAGCGGTAACCTAAGAATCTATCGTCCGATATCGCGGAGCGCATGAGCATCCATATGAATAATGCCGGATAAACCAGGCGGTCTGGAGGCGAAGTGCGAGGCCCGATTGGCTAAAAATCAGCTGCGAGGCGTAGCCTCCGATCACGTGCTTGAACCACAGTCGAATGAGAGGCCACCAGCGATCTAACTCGGCCGCGAGGATAAAGCATAATCCCATCGAGCAGGCGTCAGGAGGACCAGGGAGACCACGGTGGCAGAATCGGACTCTACCTCCACAGCAGAATACCCAGTTGGACCGCTGACTCAAACCCTCATAAGCCGCTGGAAGCTCGCATAAAGGATCGGATGATGGCCAAGAAAGAGCCAAACCCGCGAAAACATACCACGATGGTCCGAAGAACACCCCTGCGGTGGACAACCCGGGTTACCCTCGAACACCCATCAGCGATCGACTGGCCGCACGAGGCGATCGGCGTCAAACAACAACTTCGAATAGGCCGGCGGGGAGCAATCACGCGTAACCCATCGCATGGTGAGAATCAGCGGTCCGAATGGCGGGGCGGCTGAAGCCAAAAGCGAGCCAGCAAGCCGAGATGTCGATACCACTCGGAAAATAACCGTATCCACGAGAAAAGAGTGAGAATTGAACTCGAACCCATTTCGAGCCTTCCACGCATGCCACGAGAATGAAGCAAGGTAAAATAACCTGAAGATGAGATCGAGGAAGGAGCACATCTACGCCAATGGCGAAGTAACGCATGGGGTGATAGAAAGCCGATCCATGGGATCCCTACTCCACGATAGAAATACTCCCAGAACTGGCTAACCTGAGGGCACTCAAGAAATAAGTCTTGAGAAGTCTCGACGACTGTCCACGAAGCCGAGAAACCATACTGAGCGCGCCCACTCGAGGCATCATCGGTGGCTAGAAAGCCTCGCAATAACCGCCAAAGAAAAATGATAGCCGAGGATGGAATATGTGCTGCCGGATCATAGAAAACACTCCATCTACGTGGCTCGGCGCACCGCACCATTTCCAGTGATCTCGAATGAAAAACACCATCGGTGGTAGAATCCGCTGAAGCTCATCGGGCACGCCGATGAGATATCGGAATCAAAACAATCGCTCGACTGCTGGCGTGGGTAAAGCGATCGAGGAGCTTACCCTATCCCAAGCGAGTGCCACGCTGATAAAAAGCCGAGTGCGGAAGGCGGCACGGAATTATAGAAGTACAAAGGAGTGATCCCATCCAGTGATCATACGGAAGCTACAATCACCGACACCCGCCAACCAGCGAATATGAGGCTCGGCATCATCTCGGATGGAGCAAAGGCGCCTCCGAAGAGGAGGCGGGTAGCAGCTACCATGCTTGGGATGAGCAGGTCTGCTGATATTTGGACTTCATATATGAAGCCCGTATGGATCATTGCTCCGAAATCGCCACCGAAGCTTAAGCTCAAAAGCTTGACTAGATCCGAAATGACCTAATACCGGGCCGCCCTCCTCCAGGAAAACACACCTCCGGCCAATGGCACCAATGAATCCTGCGCCTAGATCCACAATCACCCCATAAGAAACGTGTAAAAATTCCCTCCAACTGCTGGATAACCCCAATCGGTGGATGCAAGACATGAAATGAGTGCAAAGGCATAGAGGATAGAACATGCTAGAATAAGCACTAGCTTCCCCAAGCGAGAGCAGCAGGTTCGCTGACCGAAATCCGCTCTCGGACCCTCAAAGCGGATCATCGAAATGAGCAATCTTGGCGCCCGAGCAAACACAGGCAACCCAGATAAGAAAAGGAAGGTCCTTCTGCTGGAACCCCGTAACTGTATGAATAATAGCTCTACGGGAGGCAGAAATCAAACCCCGAACATAAAAGCTACTCTTCGCCTGGCTAACCAGCTGCCCGAAAACGACCTCATAATGATGTAGGAAACCCATAAGCCGCGTGAGGCTAGCCCTACCCCATTCAAAAAGAACAATATCATCACGCAAAACTCAAATGGGAGATAGGAAGACAACCGAGACGAGCGATATCTCGAGGAGGGTGCGAAGAGTACAAGCGATCCAGGCCTCTAGATAGAAACTCTGCAGCAATAATGAACAAGCTAGGAGACAGCGGATCACGCTGGCGAAGACCACCGCGAGACTGAAAAAACCCGTGGCTTACACCATTAACCAGCACAGAGAACCAAGATCCATAAATAGCCCTCCGAACTAAAGAAATCCACTGCTCTGAGAAACCAAAGCACCTCAACATCTGGAGAACAAAAGACCATGACATCCGATCATAAGCCTTAGCCATATCCAACTTCGGAACCACGTTACTCCCGGATGCGACTACTAAGATCATGCACAAGCTCACAGACCAACAACACATTATCATGAATGCTCTACCGGGCACTAAAACCACTCTGCGATGGAGAAATAATACGAGGCAACACGGTGTCGGTCGCATATCGAGCAATTTAGTTAAAACCTTATTGCTCACGTTACACAAGCTGATTGGTGAAAATCGCCCAAGAGGCGGAGAGTCCTTGCTGGAAGAAGAACCGAAAGAGTGCTCTGGAAACCCCTAGGCATAGCGGAACCACGAAAATAATCATGAGCAGTGACCAACAAGTCGGTAGAAATCACATCCCGGCACGCTGGTAGAACTCTTCTGCAGAACCCATCGGGACCGGGAACCGCTGTCGGGTCGATAGAAAAGACCACTGCTAGTAACTCCTCCAAATCATGCTCCCTACATAAATCCACATCGTCCTCAATAGTGACCGGAGAGGGATAAAATCAAAATCAGAGGCTGAAGCCGGCTAGGACCTCCCGTTAGAGACCACAAGTAATCCACGCGAGACTCGGCCATAGCGGTGGGCTCGGTGATCCATGCAGAGCGATGCGTCACATGTCAGATGGACATGAAAGAGCGCTGCTTCTTCGAATCATAGCATGGAAGAGCCGGGTATTGGGCATGCCACAATCAATAAAGCAACATTAAAATCATCAATAGCCTCACGAGGTTGGGCATGCCCCGAAGTCTCGAGAGAGCGCACTAGCGTTAAAATCCCACCCACCATCCAAGGGCCATCATGGCTATCGTCAGAAAAACAAGACCATCCCACAAATCCTCTCTCACAATCTTAGCTACGGTGGCATATACATATGAAACATATCACGGGATCGGGAAAGAAAGAATGACTAACTTGAGCAATGAACCACTGGCCCGTATCCTGCGGAACCTCCATCTGAAAAAGGCGCAGGCCGGAACACCCAAATTTTCCCGAGTGGGAAGAGAAACCATGCTCCATCGCAATGCGGATCACGAGTGCTCTCCGGTCTATCAGCAGATGAAAAGGCTCCAAAACACACACGAGGCCAATCTATGCAGCCGAGATCAACTCCATGACAGCGGACCAGCGAGAGCCTTACTTATCCCCAAATATTCCGGATAAGGGTATTAATCATTGGGGTGGGGATCGACACCTACCCTCATGCGAGACTTACGAGTCTTACGACCGTAACTACCGTAAAACCCAGGAAGAGCTGGCAACCCTCGATCGGCCAATCCACTAATCACTGCGTCCAGTAGGTAATGGAGTGTGAACATCCTCCGGATCGGTCAAGAATCTCCCATCATCCATATCCCCGAGATCCTCCGAACTACACTCGATGTCAGAGCGAGAAATACCGGGGCAACCTCCCACCATCCGAGCCATTCTGCGGAATCTCGGGCCGTGAGTATTGAAGCTCACGTGCATGGTACCGATGATCATCCCTATAAGCCGACTCTGGGCCCAACCACGGCACTGCCTGCATGCAGATGCCATCCTCGTGGCCTTGATCATCAGAAGGGACATCCTCCGTAGTGAGCCGACCCGATGACGGATTGTCCCCAGCTGGGAGCAGCAACGACAACATGCTCTGAGGGGAGCATCAGAAATGACAACATACTGTGTACTAGGCGCAGCCCGTGGCTGCACATCAGCTGGAACCACGGGTTTTTTACCCTTATCCAGGGCAGTACGCAACCCACTATCCTTCGACGGAGGAGGCTTACGAAGACTTGGGTTTGAGACATAACAACCCTCAGCAGCGTGACCCAAGTGCTTACAAGTAATACAATAAGCAGGAACCTTCTCAAAAACAACATCCTGCCAGAAACCAGAATCTCCCTCACCAATCCAAATACGCGGCAACAAAGGCCGCGAAACATCATACTCAACTAACACCCTAGCAACAGATGGTCTATTCACTGAAGCCGTTGCGTGATCAACACGCAGAGGAGTACCAATAGCCCAGTGATAGAGAATAAAGCGATTTCGGTGAATAAAATGAGCAGGGTAAGTAAGGAGACTTACCCAAACATGCACTGATAGGGATTCAGCGGAACATCGAAAATCATGCTCCGTTTGAAAACACGCATACCACGACCATTAACATAGCATGTCAGCGAACCCAAATCTCGGAATAATCCTCCTCCATGGTTAACTTGATCAACACATGCGGCTATCAAGCGGTGAAATCGAGAACTCCCGCGAGGCCAAGAGAAACAAAGAACTTCAGAATAGCATCCATCGTTGGCTCGCCAAAGGAAAACTTCCCACCAAAGCAAGCTTGAATGTCGCCACACCGGAGCAGATTAGGGCCATCGGTAATGATTGGGTTAGTACTTTACAAGTGCCTAGAGAAAGATTGGCTATGGTGGCATATGATCTCGCCTTGCAATGCGCTCACGATGGATCATCCCTCCAGACTATGGTCGCAGGCCAGTGCCCCTACAAGCCCGACTTATCAAGAAATAAGCTCGCCTCAGCTGTCAAGGACACATGCACACTACGCCAATTTTGCATGTTCTATGCCAAGGTCGTGTGGAACATCCTTAACAACCCTTCCAAACCAACGCCACCGGCAAAATGGCAAGCCTGGGGCTATAACGAAGCGCAGAAGTTCGCTGCATTCGACTTCTTCGAGGGAGTCACACACAGCGCTGCCCTGCAACCCGCAGGCGGTCTAGTCCAGCCCCCACTGAAGCTGAGCTTATGGCTTACGCCGTCAACAAGCGTGTGGCCATCTACCGTACGGCGCAACAGGCCTCCAACATGGCCACCACACACACAGAGGTGACCAGGGGACGACTTACCGACCATGTCCCTATGAGACTCATGGAGGGCCTAGAGTAAATACCCCTACCGGCTGCAGTGGCTGAGATCTTGAGCTCAAGCAGGCAGCCTCGACTAGCTAGCTCAAAGCCCAAGGCTTGGAAATGAGCCTCCCCTGCGAGATGGGGTTCCACATCCACGGTACTAATAACTTAATATTTAGTTTTGGTTTTTGCACAGTTTCTTTAAAAAAAAAAAACCCTAAACCCTAAACCCCAAACCCCAAACCCCAAACCCTAAACCCTAAACTAAACCCTAAACCAAACCAAACCAAATCAAACCTCTCTCTAACTTTCTCTCTCTACCCAAACTCTCTCAACTCTCCCCTGTTGACCAAAGTTTGACCGCCGGCCATGGCCTCACCGGAGGCCGGTGGTGACTCTTTACCACCGCCGGATCCAACGCCGGTTCCCCCCCTCCATGCCGGCATCCAAAAATCCGGCCAACTTTCCACACATCCACCGGATCAAGACACAATGTTTCGGCAAAAATCATCTCTTACCTCTACCACCACCATGTTTCCCGAGACCTCCACTTACCCCACATCCACCATGGCCAATCCCTCCACCGTCTCTTTGGCCATGGATGGGGCATCTTGCTCGCTGCCATCAAGCCACCACAAAGATTCACAGTTCCAACCGAACCAAAACCCACCAAGCAACATAAACTCACTCACCCAAAATAAACAAACCGTGAGCTTACCGGACCCAAATCGGCGAGCTGGAATCTCCTCCACCTTGGCCTCGGCTTCCATCCAAGCCCCACATCTAGAGGTGTCTTCCCACTCCACCACTGGACGTCCTCTCTCTCAACCACTCCAAAACACCCAAACCCGTGAGTCAACCACCTGACCCCGCTACTGCGACAGCAGAGCACCCTTACACTTGAGTCCACCTTACAAGCTCAGGTCAAACCATCACTGGAACCCCAGACCGTGACTCGATACCAGCCCCAAGCCAATACATCGAGGCAGCCGCCCCCTTTTCCAACAAAACAAACTCAAACATAACAAACCTAACCTAACCCTAGCACTGAAACCAAGCCCATGCCTTGACCCATTTAAGCCTTAACCATAACACTCAACCCCCTAGCATTCAAACTAACCAACTTGAACAAGCCCAAAACAAAATACTGCCCACAAGCGGTGAAACGACCCATACAAACTCGTGACGGTAGTTCCAAGCGGCTCCAGTAGCTCGGCGAGGCTCCCACGGCTATCGGCTCCAACAACGGTCTCCCGTGTCCCACGATTGCATGGCCGGTGTTTTCTGACGTGAATGCTACCCCCACCATGCATGGAGAGGATAGAAGCATGCATGGCCACCTTTACGTCCAAGATCGGGCCGCCGTGTGCGGCGTTCTCACGGGTGCCAATGGTGGCTCCGGTTACTGCCACCGACCCCATCCGGACGAGTGCACTGCCATCCCGAGAGGCCCACGAAGCAGCAGCAAACACGCATGGCCAAGGCACCCAGCGGTCGCCCATGGGTGAGTCAACTCGGCGTGACTCGAGCCATGCGACCCCAGTGCATGGCCATGCATGTCAACCCGATCAGCTTCTGCAACGCTCCCAGCCTGAATGCCATCCTTCCCGTGGCCATAACCTTCCCCATGATCATGCAAATCACGATCCCAAGGCAGCCAACAAACCTTCAAGCTCGGTTCAACAAGCACGTGGCCACTCATCTTATGCACGGGGCCAACCAACTCAGGCCAAGCAACCCGTGTCTTATGCTTCTGTGGTGAATCCAGCCTCCATCCTTAACCTACGACCCCAGAGGCCACAAAATCCTTCCTAGATCTCTATGGCGGCAACTCCAGTCCTCTACTCCCGGTTAAGCCGGTCACCCTACACCGTGGTGAGCCAGCAGTTCTATTTCCTAAGGAAGAAGTTCAGATTATGGCGGAGCCATTCAAGCTTGCTTTGGTGGGGAAGTTTTCCTTTGGCAGGCCAACGATGGATGCTATTCGGAAGTTCTTTGTTTCTCTCGGTCTCAAGGGGAGTTCTCAGATTTCACTGCTTGATAACCGGCATGTGTTGATCAAGTTAACCATGGAGGAGGATTATTCCAGGATTTGGGTTCGCCGGACATGGTATGTTAATGGTCGTGGTATGCGTGTTTTCAAATGGAGCACAGATTTTCGATGTTGCGGAATCCCTATTGTACTGTTTGGGTAAGTCTCCACTTACTTACCATTCATTTTATTCACTCGAAATCGCTTTATTCTCTATTCTTTGGGGCTATTGGTACTCTCTGCGTGTTGATCCATAGCGGCTTCGATGAATAGACCATACATTTGCTAGGGTGTTAGTTGAGTATGATGTTTGCGGCCTTTGTTGCAGCGTATTTGGATTAGTGAGGAGATTACGGTTTACGGCGGGATGTTGTTTTGAGAAGGTTCACGCTTATTGTATTACTTGTAAGCACTTGGGTCACTGTTCTTGAGGGTTGTTATGTCTCGAACCCAAGTCTTCGTAAGCCTCCTCAGTCGAAGGATAGTGGGTTGCGTCTTGTCCGGATAAGGGTAAAAACCCGTGGTTCCGGTGATGTGCGACCACGGGCTGCGTCTAGTACCAGATATGTTGTCATTTACGATGCTCCCCTACAGAGCATGTTCTTTGTTAGTGTTCTTTGCTCCCGGTGGGGATAGTCCAGTCATTAGGTCGACTGTTACGGAGGATGTCCCTCGGATGATCGAGGCCATGAGGATGGCATTCGAGACGAGGCGGTCTTGTGTTGGGCCGAGGCGGCTTATAGGGATGATCTTGGTACCATGCACGTGAGCTTCAATACTCACGATTCAGAGATTCGGAGAATGGCTCGAGATGGTAGGGAGGGTTGCCACGGTATTTCTCGCTCGGACATTGAGTGTAGTTCGGAGGATTCGGGGATATGGATGATGGGAGATTCTTGGCGATCAGGAGGATGTTCACACTCCATTACCTACGGACGCGATGATTAGTGGATTGGCCGATCGGAGGGTTGCCGGTTCTTCTCGGGGTTTCACGGTGAATTACGGGTCGTAAGACTCGTGAAGTCTCAGCGGAGGGTAGGTGTCGATCCCACCCGATGATTAATACCCTTATCACGGAATATTCGAGGATAAGTAAGGCCCCGTGATCCATGCGTTCGCGGAAGTTGATTCGGTTGCATAGATTGGCCTTGGTGTGTGTTTTGGAGCCTTTTCTTACTGTTGATAGACTGGAGAGCACTCGTATCCACATTGCGATGGAGCATGGTTTCTCTTCCCACTCTGACAAAAAATTTGGGTGTTCTGGTCGGCGCCTTTTTCAGTGGAGGTTCTGCAGGATATGGGCCAGGTGGTTCATTGCCGGGTTAGTCATTCTTTCTTTCCTGATCCTGTATATGTTTCATATGTATACGCCAGCTGTGCTAAGATTGTGAGAGAGGATTTGTGGGATAGTCTTGTTTCTTTTCTTGATAGCTATGATGGCCACTTGGATGGTGGGTGGGGATTTTAACGTTGTGCGATCTCTCTACGAGATTTGGGGGCATGCCTGACCTCGGGAGGCTATTGATGATTTTAATGTTGCTTTATTGGATTGTGGCTTGGATGATGTGGGTTTCTGAGAGTCCTTTCACATGGACCAATGGGCGCACATGGAGGCAGTTGGATAGGGTTGTGTGCAATGCCCAATGGTCGGGTTTCTTTTCTACATTTCGAGTTTCTCATCCGAATCGCCTTGGTTCGGATCACTCTCCTGCTTTTATCGTGTGCTAGATTGGGTGGTGGGCGTCCAGTCCGAGTTCAGATTTTTACATGCTTGGCTAAAGCATCACGAGTTTCTTGATGTCGTGAGGCGGTCTTGGGGTGCTCTGTTGTTGATTCAGGATGAGGGCTTTTCGGTGAAGCTTGTCGGATTAAGCTCTGCTTAAAAGGCTGGAATAAGGAGGTTTTGGTAATGTATTTGATAGGGTTAAAGAGGTGAGGAGGAGGTTGCTCGGGAGAGGCCCGGTATGATCTATCCGGTTCGGTGATGGATCGTATGGCTTTTACGAGGCTCGAGCCAGCTGCGGCATGCGTTCTTGTGTGAAGAGATATTTTCTGACGGTGAGTCGAGTGTACGTTGGGTTAGGGAAGGGGATGCCAATGCCGGTTCTTCCATGCTATGATTCGAAGAAGCGGCGACTCTTTCATGTTCATCGGATACGGGACGCGTCAGTGCGCATGGATCATCGAGCCCTCTTGCTATGGGGTGAGGGCTAGCCTCACGCGACTTATGGGTTTCCTACATCATTATGAGGTATGTTTACAGGCAGTTGGTTAGCGATGAGTAGCTTTTATGTTCGGGGTTTGATTTACGCCTCCGTAGAGCTATTATTCATACGATTCACGGGGTTCCAGCAGAAGGACCTTCCTTTTTCTTATCTGGGTTGCCCGGTGTTTGTCGGGGGCGTCAAGATTGCTCATTTCGATGATCTGCTTCGGAGGGTCCGAGAGCGGATTTCTGGTTGGGCGAACCGGTTGCTCTCGTTTGGGGGGAAGCTAGTGCTTATTCGGCATGTTCTATCCTCTATGCCTTTGCACTCATTTCATGTCTTGCGTCCACCGATTGGGGTTATCCAGCAGTTGGAGCGGATTTTTACACGTTTCTTATGGGGTGATTGTGGATCTAGGCGCAGGATTCATTGGTGCCATTGGCCGGAGGTGTGTTTTCCTCGGGAGGAGGGCGGCCTGGGTATTAGGTCATTTCGGGATCTAGCTGAAGCTTTTGAGCTTAAGCTTTGGTGGCGATTTCGGGAGCAGCGTTCCTTATGGGCTTCATATATGAAGTCCAAATATTGCGCCACTGTTCACCCCGGCATGGTAGCTTTTCGTTACCCCGCTTCTCCTCTTTGGAGGCGTCTTTGCTCCATCCGAGATGATGCTGAGCCTCATATTCGTTGGTTGGTGGGTGTCGGTGATTGTAGCTTCTGGTATGACTGCTGGATGGGATCACTCCCTTTGTACTTCTATAATTCTGGTGCCGCTTCTTCTGTACCGGTTTCTTTTTATTGGCGTGGCACTGTTTGGGATAGGGGTAAGCTCCTGACTGTTTTACCCACGTCAGTAGTTGAGCAGATTGTTTTGATTCCGATATCTACTGGCGTGCCTGATGAGCTTCAGTGGGATTCTACTACTGATGGTGTTTTTTATTTGAGATCAGCTTGGGAAATGGTGCGGTGCGCCAGGCCACGAGATGGAGTGTTTTCTATGATCTGGCAGCGTCATATTCCATCTCGGTTATCATTTTTTCTTTGGCGGTTGTTGCGAGGCTTTCTAGCCACCGATGATGCCTTGAGTGGGCGCGGCTTCTGTATGGTTTCTCGGTGCTTCTGTGGACAGGCTGCTGAGACTTCTCGGCACTTATTTCTTGAGTGCCCTCGGGTTAGCCAGGTTTGGGAGTATTTCTATCGTGGAGTAGGGATCCGGCGGATCAGTTTTCTATCACCCCATGCGTTACTTCGCCATTGGCAGAGATGTGCTCCTTCTCGATCTCATCTTCGGGTTATTTTACCTTGCTTCATTCTGTGGCATGTGTGGAAGGCTCGAAATGGGTTCAGGTTCGATTCTCACTCTTTTTCTGTGGATGCGGTTATTTTCCGAGTGGTATCAGACATTCGGCTTGCTGGCTCTGCTTTTGGCTTGGTAGTCTCGATTCTGAGGTGCTTTGGATTCTCGACTTGCGGATGGGTTCTGCGTGATTGCTCCCCGTCGGCTATTCGAGTTGTTGTTTGGACGCGATCGCCTCTTAGTGCGGTCAAGGCGCTGATGATGGGTGTTCGAGGGTAACCGGGGTTGTCCATTGCGAGGGTGTTCTTCGGGACCATCAGGGTATGTTTTTGGCGGGGTTTGGCTCTTTTCTTGGCCATCATCCGATCCTTTATGCGGAGCTTCTGGCGGTTTGTGAGGGTTTGGAGCTGGCGGTCCAGCTGGGGTATTCTGTTGTGGAGGTAGAGTCTGATTCGGCCACTGTGGTCTCCTGGGTCCTCTCGGACAGTTCTGTTCGATGGGATTATGCTTTATCCTTGCGTCGAGTTAGATCAGTGGTGGCCTCTCATTCAGTTGTGGTTCGGCACGTGTATCGGGAGGCTACGTCTGCAGCTGATTTTTTAGCCAATTGGGCCTGCACTTCTCGCTCCAGCCGTCGGTTCTTATCAGTCCGTGACCTGCCCATCGGTTTATCTGGCATTATTCATATGGATGCTCATGCGGTTCCGCATATCAGACGATAGATTCTTAGATTACCGCTTGTATCTTTCACTTATTCAGGAGGTTTTGGTTCATGTCCCCCTCCTTATGTATTTGGTATCTATTACATGATTTATCATACAGGTAGGGGTCACTTTAACCCCACCATCTTGGTGGTTCCAAAAAAAAACCCTAAACCCGAAACCGAAGCACAGAGCCGAACCCGAAACCCGAAACCGAAACCCAGAACCCAGAACCCGAACCCCGAGACCCCAGACCCCAGACCCTAACCCTAAACCCTAAACCCTAAACCCTAAACCCTAAACCCTAAACCCAACTTTCAAACCTCTCTCTAACTTTCTCAACTCTCTTTGTTTGACTGAAGGTTGACCTCCCGGCCATGGCCTCACCGGAGGCCGGGGGTGACACTCTCTGCCATGGCAGCCACTTCATCTAGGCAACAAAATTCCGACCAAAATTCCGGCCAAATTTCCATGCAACAACCTCCATCTTACCTCGTCATTCAATCCTCCTACATCCCCCAGCCGTTTGTAGTCATAACTGCAAATTCAAGACAACCCTCAACCCACTTGCAGGAGACACCATCACTTGCACAAGCCCCCAAACTCCCAAGACAGCACACGGCTTTCCTCTCCCAAACAAGCCACGGCAGCCGCTGCATCAACGGCCCCTTCCGGCACCATCCAGACGCGGGTTCCACCTTCTGCATCTTACAGCGTCCCTCCATCCCATGCATCCCCACGGTCACGACAAACCCCCCAGTCACGACAACCCAACTCACGGCTTTTGACCCCCAAAAGATCAACTGCAGCCGCGGCAAAGATGGCCATCTCCGGCACCATCCAGTCACAACCACCACCACCGCATGACTTACGATGCCTCCCGACTTAAGCTCCCTCACGGTCACCGAAATCTCTCCTCACTCCATGAACCCATAAGCCCCACACCCACGTCCGTGACTACCACATCGGCTGCCATGGCAAATCAGCCCCTCCCGTCCGCCATTCACTCACCATAAACGGCCCTCCACAACCCTCTCCACCACCTGACTCACGGCATCCTCCCACATCTCCCGACCCGTCCCTACCCATTTTCTCCAACCACATGGCGGTGCAAGCCAACTTCCAGCCACTGCCGCGCAACCCCACGTCGGTCACCAACCTCCGTTTCAAACTCCGGTGCCGTCAATCCAAGCTCCCACAGCCGCGGCTTGTAACAACCAGCCGTCACTCACCCATTTTCCTCCAACCGCCGCGAGTGGTGCTAGACAACTTCCAGCCGCTGCCATGAACCCCCCCGTCAGCCACCACCATCTGCAACTTACCCGAGATCCCCCCAGCCCCATGCATCTCCTCTGTCACGACAAACCCTCCAACACACCCAACCCAACTCACGGCCTTCGTCCCCAAAAAGATCAACTACTGCCGCGGCTTCAACGGCCATCTGCTGCACCACCTCGCCTCTGCCATCACCACCCGCAACCTTCCCGAGGCCTCCCCAGCCCCATTCTCCCCACGATCACGAAAATCTCTCCCACACCTCAAATCCGCATGATCCAGTGTCAGCTACATCGGCGGAGATGGCAAGCCAGCCCCCATCGGTTGGATTCCTTGCCATTATCGACCCCTCATGACCCTCTCGACCACCCCGAGCCACAGAGCATCACCCGCATTTCAAATCCAGATCTCCACTCTCAAATCCCGATCTCCCACTCTCGAGCGTCAGATCCACGAGCCTATTCAGGTGCCACGGCGGCGTTCCCTAACTCCAGCCATTGTCGTGCATCCGCGGAGAGATCGTCATCCTCAGTGGCCTCGAATCCGGTCAGTCACGGTAGCGGCTTATAACGACCGGCCGTCACCCCTTGCAACAACCAGCCCACTCGACTTTTCAACTTCCGATCAACTGCCATGCACTCTTCAGTCGACCACCTCCCTCAGATTCAACCTCAGGTTGCCCCAAGCAGAGCCCCTCGGTGCGACATCTAGCTCCCAGCCGCCGCCCCCTTGTAACAACCAACCTCTCTTAACTTTTCAAACTAACACAAACCCTAACCCTAATCCCCAAGTCCAATACCAAATTCCAGCCCATACCCCTCAAACAACTAATACCTTTTATTTTAACGAAGCCCAAAACCAATTTCCAGTCCATATCCTCAACAAAATTCCAGTCCATATTTTAAACAAGCCCATTCCATAATTCCAGTCCATGTACCTCCACACGATAAGCCCAATTCTTCTATTCCATTCAAAATACCTATTTCAATAATTCTCACTCAAACCCAAATACCCAAGCCCAAAAACCCAAAATCACATATGCCTCTCTCCTCGATCCGATGCCCACTGACCCACAAAATCTTTTTCGGATGCGGTCTCGGGGCTAATGATTCGAACATTCCGTTCAAGCAGGCAACACTCCAGCAGGGGCAGGCCATTATTTTTCGACCACGGAGATTGAAGCCATGGCTCGACCTTTCGGACTTTCAATTGTCGGTAAATTTTCTTTTGGTCAGTCCATATGGAAATTATTAGAAAATTCTTTATTTCCCTTGGTCTTAAGGAAACTCTCGATTCCCTCTTAGATAATCGTCACATTTTAATTAAATTATCTGCGGAGGAAGATTATTCTCGCATCAGCTGCGCCTGATCATGGTATGTCAGCGGTAGGGGATGCGCATTTTTAAGTGGAGCAAGGACTTCATTGCTTCGCCTGATTCCCAGGTTGTCCCAGATGCGGGTATCCTTACCCTATTCTAGGTACATTTTATTCACTTTGTAAATCTGCTCTTTATTCTATTCTCTGCGACCATTGGTACTCCTTTGCGGGTTGACCATGCCACGGCCTCTGTTAATAGGCCAGTCAGTGGCCGTGTTTTGATTGAGTATGATATTTCTAAGCAGTTAGTTCCTCGTATCCGGATTGGAGAGGGACTCGGGATTTTAGCGAGTGTTATTTTGAGAAGGTTCCGCCTATTGTAGCTCATGTATGCACAGGGCATTCTATAGAGGCTTGCTCGTCACTAATCCGAGTGCGCTGAGGCTCGACCCTCTCGAGACTCGACCGACGTCTAGTGCCCAATAAGGCGATCACCCATGCCTCCTGCCTGTTGAGCATACTACTTCACCGGTTGATGAGGAGATACGGATCGAGGGCACCGGTTCACTGCCAGGCTGCGCGATTCGGTGCTACGAGATGATGGTTCGAGATGCGATTCAGTTCTGCTTTCGATACTGCAGCGGTTTCGAGCCTATCGCTGCGGATCCTCACCGGTTGATGAGGAGATCTGAGCACTGTTCGAGATATCCACTTGCCGTCTTTGCGCGATTCGAGTGCTACGAGATGATGGTCGGATCGCGATTCTTCGTGATTCCGTGCCACAGGGACCACCGTTGGGGATATTGAGTGCCTCGGGGGACCTCCGTTGATTCTCCTCCACCACAGGCTTTATCCGACATATGCACGGTTCACGTGGGATTCAACACTCACTCCACGGATATCCCTTCATTGTCTAATGAGGATATCGACATTGCCGATGATGCTCGAGACCACCGATCGGACATCTACATCGATCACGAAAACTCCAGGGAGGCGATGGGAGTCTACCTCTCTACAAGGTTTCCACAGTAATAACTTCGCGGGAGGCCGGCGGATGGCGAGCGCCTTCAGCCCCTCCCTACTTGATGATCATTTCCATGTGTTATCATTGTGGTCATTTTATTTCTCTTTTCCATTTATTGCCTTGTACTTGCTTATTTATGTCGGAGGTTTGGTTCTTGTCCCCCTCCGTTGTACTCATCTTACTTTTTATATATATGACGGTGGGGGTCACTTCTAACCCCACCTCCATGGTGATTTTTAATAAAAAAAAAAAACCCTAAACCACTAAACCACAAACCCTAAACCCTAAAACCCTAAACCCTAAACCCTAAACCCTAAACCCAAAACCTAAAACCCTAAAACCCTAAACCCTAAACCCTTTCTCCTGTTGATTGAAAGTGTGTTCTATTTTAACAAAATTTTGTCGTCGAAGCTCTAATTGTGAATTGCAGGAACCAGACGATATGTCGGACGAAGAGCACCACTTTGAGTCGAAGGCCGGCCAGCGCCTCAAGGCGTTCCCTCGGTGAGCCGGCACCATCCATAAAGCGGTTATATCGTCATCAAAGGTCGTCCTTGCAAGGTTGTTGAGGTTTCAACTTCAAGGCCGGAAAGCACGGTCATGCTAAGTGTCATTTTGTAGGAATTGACATCTTGATGGCAAGAAGCTTGAGGATATTGTTCCTTCTTCGCATGATTGTGATGTTCCTCATGTCACTCGCATGCGACTACCGGTGATTGATATCTACGAGGATGGATTTGTTAGCTTGTTGTTGAGAATGGAAATACTGAAGGATGACTCGAGACTTCCAGTGATGAAAACACGCTTTCACGGATCGAAGATGGATTTGAGAGTGGGAAAGATCCGGTTGTCTCGATTCGATCTGCTATGGGAGAGGAGCGGATCCGTGCCTACGAAGGACATTGGCCCCAGTAAATGACTTTGCTTCGTCGAGAATCTTGATTCTTTGAAAACTGTGGGAAGATGGATAGAAGTGTAGCTTCTTGATGTATGCGGTTTCAAGATGAGGGGGTCATCATCTACTATAAAATGACTTACCATATTATTAATTGTTTCCTATGGACAATATTCTTGTTATGTTTGAAAAAAAAAAAACAAACCCTAAACCCAAAACCCAAAACACAAAACCCTAAATCCAAAACCCAAAACCCAAAACCCTAAACCCTAAACTCAAAACCCTAAACCCTAAACCCTAAACCCAAAACCCTAAACCCAAAACCCTAAAACCCTAAACCCAAAACCCTAAACCCTAAACCCTAAGTAACTTTCAAACCTCTCTCTTACTTTCTCTCTCCTTACAAATTCTCTCAACTCTCTCTTGTTGACTTTAGTTCGACCACTAGGTCATGGCCTCACTGGAGTCGGTGAGCCACCAGCTCACCATGGTTACCACGTGGCTCCATCGCCATCGCCACCATGGCTCCTCCTCGTCATGCTGACAGCGAAAAACCGCCAACTATCCTCCGCAGTCACCACCATCCCTCGACAAAACTCACCCCACAGCCACCACGGCTCCACTGCCAGTCACCGCTGGCTCCTCCTCATCATGCCGGCAACGAAAAAACCGGCCAACTATCCTCCGCCGTCACCACCATCCCTCGGCAAAACTCACCCCTTACAACCACCACCACCATGATTCCCGTGGCTCCTCCTCACCCCATCACCCAACCCTCCCACTCAACTCAGCAGATTCATGGCGGTTTGGCGGTTCGAGGCCCTCCATCAACTTGACCAGCAGGAAACATCCTCACGGCAGCAGCCACCAAATCCCCACCCGACTCACGGCTTTCCTCACTCAACCAACCCCCACTGCGCGGCATCTTGAGCACATCAGGCACCATCCCACCCTACCACCACCTTCGTAACTCACCCAAAACCACCAAATCCGATGCACCCCACAGCCGAGGCCAAACCCATCAACTCACCCAACCCGATCCACGGCTCCAACTCTCAGCGAATCGACTTGGTAGCGGCATCAGCGGCCATTTCAGACTTCACCCCATCACGACCACCACCTCCCGCAACTTTCCCGATGTCAGTCCAACCCCATGCTACCTCAAACTCACGGCAAATTCCCCCGCACCAAGCCGAAAGTCCAAGATCCACATCTCATGACTACCACATCGGCATTCACGGCCAATCAACCCCACCCATCGGCGGGTCCTCCACCCTCTCGACCTCCCATGGCCACGGCAAGTCACCCCACATCCGAAACCATGAATCCCCACCCTCAAAACACCAACCGCCACCTACCCATGCCCTCACTAGCCATGAGCAGCCTTCTCCAACTCCCAAACACCGTAGGCCAGCCGGTAGTGAGCCACAGTCCTCGGCGACAGCGTCCAGCAGGCCTCAAAGTGCCTTCCACAGTAGCGGGTTCTAGAAGCCGGCCGCCACCCTCCTCTAGCAACATAACAAATATATCCCACCCACTCCAAAAACCCTAACCCTAGACTAAACAAGCCCAAACCCAGAAATGGCCAAGCCCAATCCCAAATTCCAACACACTTACCTCAATCATCTAAACCCATTCACTTAAATCAAGCCCAAAAGAAATTCCAGCTAACAACTTAAATTTCATAACACCGACCCATTGAAAATAATCACAACCCCTTAAAACAAGCCCAAAACTCCATTGGCATTAAACCCACTATCTTTAGTCAAGCCCAATTCCAAAAATCAGCCCATATTCCCCAATCCCTCCAATCTTTAACCCATACCTCCCAAGCCCATGTCCATAAATCCATAACCCTTAACCCAATCTCCACCACCCAAGGCCTAAACCCAAAATTTACCTATTCTTCCATTGTTACCCCGGCATCTCTCCTCGACCCCGATGCCCCTCCCCGGCCTCAAAAATCCTTCTCGGATGCTGTTTTAGGGCATCTTGACTCAGAAATTCCTTTTAAACCGGCATCTCTCCAGCTTGGGGAACCAGCCATTATTTTTTCACCTCAGGAGATCACGGCCATGGCTCAACCATTCAGACTTTCTCTTGTCGGTAAGTTTTCCTTTGGCCGCCCTCCTATGGACATCATTAAAAAATTCTTTATTTCCCTCGGTCTCAAGGGAAACTCCCAGATTTCCCTCCTCGACAAACGACATATTCTCATTAAGCTATCTACGGAGGAGGATTACTCTCGCATCTGGTTGCGATAATCATGGTATGTTAATGGGCGTGGCATGCGTATTTTCAAGTGGAGTAAGGATTTTCGATGTTCGATGGAGTCTCCAATTGTTCCTGTCTGGGTATCCTTGCCTTATCTACCGGTGCACTTTATTCACTGTAAATCTGCTCTCTACTCCATTGCTGCTGCCATCGGTACTCCTTTGCGGGTCGACCACGCCACCGCCTCTGTCAATAGACCATCGGTGGCTCGAGTTTTGATTGAATATGACATCTCGAGGCCTCTTATTCCACGTATCTGGATTGGAGAGGGCGACTCAGGATTTTGGCAGAGCGTTATCTTTGAGAAGGTTCCTGATTATTGTACCGCTTGTTTGCATCTCGGGCATTCTGTGGAGGCTTGTTTCGTCACTAATCTTGGGCTCCGCAAGGTACAACCCCAGTCTGACTCAGCCTAGTGTCGTGCGCCTAATGAAGGTAATCCCACCACGTCTCCCGCCGACGGGCACACTACTCCTCCTCCTACTGCTCAGTACACAGTGGTCTCTGATCTTAGACCTATATGTCCTATCGTTGTGAACCCTCAGCCCTCGGCGAATGTGGAGGTTCGGTCTAGGTGCCGAGCGAGGCGTTTGTCCAATGCACGCTCTCTCGGACCCGGTTATTCATTTTGATCGTATGATAGATCGGCGAAATTCTTCATGATCTGCATTGTTTCACGAGCCCGATTGGGGATATTGAGGACCACCAGGGAGCCTCGGTGGCTGCCGATTTGTGCACTTTACATGTGGGATTCAACACCCACTCCAGGGACATCCCATCCTCGTCTGATGAGGAGACTGGCACTGTGGGTGGTGCTCATGGTATATTGAGGGACAGACTTCACCGATCGGACATTGATCCTAGTAGTGAGGACTCCCGAGGAGATGACAGCCACTTCTTCACTGATCCCGACAGGGCTAGACACCCTCTTCCTTCTCACACCACGTCTCCCGCTGACGGGCACGCCACTTCTCCTCCTACTGCTCAGTACACAGTGGTTTCTGATCGTAGACCTATAAGCCCTATCGGTGTGTATCCTCAGCCCCCGGTGAATGAGGAGGTACAGGCGCCAGTGCCCGACAGGGGCGTTTGTCCAGGTACGCATTCTCCGGACCCAGTTTTTCAGTTTGATATGTATGATAGATCTGACGAAATTCTTCATGATAACACTGTTTTACGGAGCCCAATTGAGGATATTGAGGGCCACCAGGGAGCCTCTACAGGGTCTCGTCCCCTCGAGGCTATGCCTTCCGATTTGTGCACCTTACATGTGGGATTCAACACCCACTCCAGGGACATCCCATCCTCGTCTGATGAGGAGATTAACACTGTGGGTGGTGCCCATGGTATATTGAAGGACAGACTCCACTGAACGGACATTGACTCTAGTAGTGAGGACTCCAGGAGGCGACGACCATTTTTCCACGGACCTCGGCGGGGCTAGACACCATCTTCCTTCGATGTCGTGATTGGCAGTTTAGCTAGAGAGGTTTTCCACTTCTGCATGATTTCCTGCAGTTACTCACGAAACGCGGTCGGTATAAGCGGCGGGACGTTTCCGCCCCTCCCTACTGATGATTAGTTCCATTATATGGAACATTCGGAGATCGATAAGGCCCCATTGTTCGTCGTTGAGGAAGCTTATCCGCTTACACGTGTTACGCTTATTTGTGATTCGGAGCCTTTTCTTGATTACGGCGATGGAGGCTACTCGTATTCGTGTGAGGATGGACCATCTTGTATCTTCCGCTCTTGAAAGATTTGGGTTTTCTGGGCTACTCCGTTTACTTTGGATATTGTCGAGGATGCGGGCCAGGTCCTTCATTGCCGGGTTAGTCACTCTCTTTTCTCTACTCCTGTTTTTATTTCCTTCGTTTATGCCGGTTGTTCTATCCTTGTTCGGGAGGAGTTATGGGATGCCCTTCGTGCTTTTGCCGATAATCTTGACAATCCATGGATGGTTGGGGGTGACTTTAATGTTGTCCAATCCTTATCGGAGATCTCGGTGACCATATTCGGACTCGAACCACTATCGATGCCTTTAATTTTGCTTTATTGGATTGTGGTTTGGAGGATCTTGGTTTTCTTAGAGTCCGTATACGGACTAATGGTCGTACTTCATGAGCGCTTTGGACGGGGTGGTTTGCAATTCTCGATGGTCTAGGCTCTTATCTACTTTAAAAATCACCCACCTCAGCCTTGCTGCTTAGATCATTCGCCTCTCCTCATTGCTCTTGATTGGGTTTCGATCAAGGGTCAGGTTCGTTCGAGTTCTTACACTCGTGGCTTAATCACTCCGATTTCATGGACTACGTTACGTCGGTCTTGGTTTGGCCTGTCTCGGGTAGTGGGATGCGGGCTTTTCAGTGAGTTGCGTGCGTCAGGCGTGCTGGCTTTGGAACAAAGATGTTTTCGGCAACATCAGAGATAGGGTTAGAGAAGCTGAGGAGGAGGTGGCTCATCGGGAACACCAACTCGATATTTACGGTTACTGCGAGGATAGATGCTGCTTGTTACGAGGCTAGGGCTCGGTCATTGCGTGCCTTATCCAACGAGGAGACTTTTCTTAGGCAGCTCTACGGTGTCGGATGGGTCGGGAGGGACTCCAACACCGCTTCTTTCATGCGATGGCGGGAAGAAGCGCCCGGTGATGTTTTGTTCATAGGATCTAGGTGAGGACTCCTCTTGGCTTTCTTAGCCTTCAGAGATTGCGAGTTCGGCTGAACCCCACGTTCACTGGCGGATTAGATCCGGGGACTGTAGCTTTTGGTATGATTGTTGGCTCAACTCCTCTCCGCTGTTCACGTACAACCCCGATCGGGCTTCTTCGGTTCCTGTCTCGTCTTTTTGGAGAGGCATTGTATGGGACAGAGGTAAGTTGGAGGCCTTACTTCCACCCTCAGTTGTTGAGCGAGATCCTTTTGGTTCGGTTCCGCTCCGGTGATGGTCTGATCGGATCGCGGTGGGACCTTTCTAATGATGGAGATTTTTCTCTGAGGACTGTTTGGGATCTTGTTCGGGACTCTAGATCTACAGATGAGGTTTGTTCTTTTATTTGGCAGAGATTGATCCCTTCCAGGGTGTCTTTCTTCCTCTAGCGCTTATTGCGAGGTTACCTGGCCACAGATGATGCTCTCTGCACCCGGGGCTTCTACATGGTTTCGAGATGTCTTTGCAATGGAGCCAGGGAGGCGATTAGACACCTTATCAAGCGAGGAGACTTTTCTTAGACAGCTCTACTGGCGTCGGATGGGTCCGGGAGGGACTCCAACACCGCTTCTTTCATGCGATGGCGGAAGAAGCGCCGGTGATGTTTTGTTCATAGGATCGGTGAAGACTCCTCTTGGCTTACGAGCCTTGAGATTGCGAGTTCGGTTGTTCGGTTCTTCGAGCTTACTCGTCGGTGATTCGGTCCGATCTCGACCTTATGATTTTTGGTATTAGAGATTAGTTTCCACGGGATGAGGATGACCTTTGTAGGATTCACGACATGGATGAGGTTCGCGAGCGGTTTTCTCTGTCGACCAGCATAGTGCTCGGGGCACGATGGTTTCGTAGTAAATTTTACCGGGCATGTTGGGATTTTATTTGCGATGATTTGTTGGCGGTGTGTGGATTTCTTCTGAGGATCGCCCATGCCTCGGGGTTTCGATCCACTCTTTTGGTTCTCCTACCTAAGAAGGCTTCCCCGTCCACTTGGTCCGATTTCAGACCTATTAGTTTGTGCAATGTCAGTAGCAAGATCCTCACGAAGCTCCTCGTTGCTAGCCTCTCGCCGATCCTTCCTCGGATTATATCGCCTTCTCAGAGTGGTTTTGTTCGGGTAGGGTCATCCATGATAATGTTCTTCTTGTCCAGGAGCTAGTTCACGATTTGAATAGAAGGACCCGTGGGAGTAATGTCGTCTTTGAAGCTTGATATGGCTAAAGCTTACGATAAGATGTCTTGGTCCTTTGTTCTTGGATGCTTGAGACCTCGGCTTTCTCGGCGGTGGGTTTCTCTTATCTATAGAGCCATTTACGGTCAGTGGTATTACATTACGGTTAATGGGACCAGCCACGGCTTCTTTCGATCCTTAGGTGGCTTCTGGCGGTGATCCCTATCCAGTACTTATTTATTATTCTTGCTGAATTCCTTTCTCGCGGCTGGACACTTTATTTGCGGTTCCCCTACATGCGATACACCACCTCTGCTTGATGATGGTTTCGCATCGAGCTTTGCGAATGATATTGTTATTTTGCTAATGGGAGCAAGTCCGAGTGTCGCGTGGTTTGATGAGCTTCCTTCGTCATTATCGGACTATCTCGGTCGGCGTATTAATCGAACCAAGAGCGGCTTCATGTGGGAAGTTTGCCCCTCTTCTGTCGAGCGACTATCAGATCTCTTCTTGGTTTCCGGCGTGACACGCCATTCACATACCTTGGGTGCCCGGTCTATGTAGGGGCGCTCAGGATTCGTTACTTTGATGATATGATCGCCAAGGTCAGAAATAGGATCTCTGGGTGGACTAATCGTCTGCTTTCTTTTGGCGGCAAACTTGTTCTTATCAGACACGTGCTTTCCTCCATGCCACTCCATTTACTTCATGCCACTTAGACGCTTTGATCTGGTTGTTCATCGTCTTGAGCGTTTATTTACTCGCTTTCTCTGGGGCGACACTGACACTCGTCGGCGCATTCACTGGTGTCGGTGGCCCTCTAGTTGCTACCCGATAACTGAGGGCGGTTTGGGCATTAGATCCTTTTTCGATCTGGTGAGGCTCTGGAAGCTTAAGCTACGGTGGCGTTTCGCGACCAGCGCTCCTCTGAGCTTCCTTTATGAGGTCTAAATATTGTCGATCCGAGCATCAGGGATGATTCGGTTTCGGTATCCTGCTTTCCCTCTTTGGCGTCGCCTTTGTGAGATCAGAGTCTTCTTTGAACCCCACGTTCATTGGCGGATTAGATCAGGGGCTGTAGCTTTTGGTATGATTGTTGGCTCGACTCCTCTCCATTTGTTCACGTACAACCCCGATCGGGCTTCTTGATTCTGTCTCGTCTTTTTGGAGGAGCCTTGTATGGGACGAGAGGTAAGTTGGAGGCCTTACTTCCACCCTCCGTTGTTGAGCGGATCCTTTTGGTTCGGTTTCAGCTCCGGTGATGGTCTGATCGGATCGCGGTGGGACGCTTTCTAATGATGGAGATTTTTCTCGAGGGCTGCTTGGGATCTTGTTCGGGACTACTAGATCTACGAGATGAGGTTTGTTCTTTTATTTGGCGGAGATTGATCCCTTCGAGGTGTCTTTCTTCCTCTGGCGCTTATTGCTGTGATTACTCAGCCACGGATGATGCTCTACGCACGGGGCTTCTACATGGTTTCGAGATGTCTTTGCAATGGAGCCAGGGAGACGGTTCGACACCTTTTTCTTGATTGCCCTCATGTCAGACAGGTTTGGCTTTACTTTCATCGCTTACTCGGCTTAGAGTATCCCCGCTTTATCTCCCGTATGCTTTACTTCTTCATTGGAGCCATTGTGCTCCCTCGAGCGGCATATTCGGGTCCTCGCTTCCTTGCTTCATCCTATGGCAAGTTTGGAAGGCCGAAATCTTTGTTCGATTGATGCTACATTTTTCGTGTAGGAGTGTTATCTTTCGGTGATTTCGATTTGAAGTTGGCGGGCTGCTTTCGGTTTAAAGCGTCCGACTCGGAGGGTCATGCGAGCGCGGCTCGCGAGATGGATTACGGATCATTCGATCACCTCATGCAGGCTGTTAAATGCGATTTCTTGGTTGAGACCTCCGAGGCGTGGTCAAGCCGAGTGTGGACGGATGCTCAGCGGCAACCCGAGGATGTCTGCTGCTGGAGGGATTTTCGAGGATCATCGAGGGGCGGTCCTTGC
This sequence comes from Murraya koenigii, assembly GCA_025617385.1. Lineage (NCBI taxonomy): Eukaryota > Viridiplantae > Streptophyta > Magnoliopsida > Sapindales > Rutaceae > Murraya > Murraya koenigii. The sequence continues at coordinate 35,250,043 of CM046814.1, read as the reverse complement.
CGCTTTCGGGATGTTTCTAGGACACCACCCCATCTTATTCGCGGTGGCGGCGATTCTGAGGGCACTTAAAATGGCGCGATCTTGGTTATTCTTCTGCGGAGCTAGAATCGGATTCCGCTCTGGCGATTGCTTGGATCACCTCTCGGCATCCGGGCGGATGGGAGTTTACTCACATTCTAGTTAGGATTAGAGCCCTCTGCGCCACGCATTCGATCATCATTCGCCATGTTTTCGGTGAGGCCACTACTGTGACCGACTTCATGGCCAGCTGGGCTTGCTCACACCGGACTCGTGACGGTTCCATCACCATAGTGCCCTTCCCAGTGGTCTGGCGGGTATTCTTGACAGCGCGAGGAGACTCCTTACATTAGGAGATGATCTTCGCTTCATTCATTATCCTCGAGGCTGCACTATTTATTTACTTATATTGTTACGTATCGTTCATTTATTTGGAGGTTTTGGTCTTTGTCCCCTCAGGTGTATTTCACTTACTTTTTATATATGTGACAAGTGAGGGTCAGGCTAACCCCCACCACCTTGGTGGCTTCGATAAAAAAGAAAAAAACCTAAACCCTACACAGAGCCAGAGCACGAAGCCCCAGACCCTAAGCCCCAGACCCCAGACCCCAGACCCCAGACCCCAGACCCCAGACCCTAAACCCTAAGCCCTAAGCCGAGACCCCAGACCCCAGACCCAGAACCCCAGACCCAAAGCCCCAGACCCTAAGCCCTAAACTCTAAGCCCTAAACCCCAGACCCCAGACCTCAGACCCCAGACCCCAGACCCCAGACCCCAGACCCCAGACCCCAGACCCTAAGCCCAGACCCCAAACCCCAGACCCCAGACCCCAGACCCCAGACCCTAAACCCAGACCCCAGACCCCAGACCCTAAACCCAGACCATGAACCCTAAACCCTAAACCCTCTCAAAGCGCTCCAGAAAACTCTCTCAACTAGCCGCACCCTTGCTCTTTTGTCTTGCCAACGCTATGCCACCATCGGCCGCGGTGGTGGCTCTCGACCTTCTTAGGACCCTCCCGAGCCATTGCCTTGCCCCACCGCAGCCGTCGCGACATGCAACCGCCTCCAAGCAGCCAACCCGAAGCTTGCCAAAAAGCCAAGCGGCCGTGATTACAGGCGGACCCTGCTGCTGCGATGACCGATCCATGCGACGACGACACACACCCATGCAAGCCGTAACTATCGCGAAAAACCCTAGCCGCCGCTCGGTTGGCTCGGTAGCGGTCCCACGGTGGCCGGCTCCTCTCATGGTCCCTCTTCTCTCACGGATACATGGCCGGCGGGTTATGACATCATTTATAGCCCAAACATGCATGGAGCCATTCACGACGACCAAGCCGTGTTCACGTACACGATCGGACCACAGTGTGTGGCCTCCTCCCGGCGACTTATGGTTGCTCTCGGGTGCTCGGAATTCCATGCTGGACGACACGGTGCCGACCACGACCAACCGCTACGATCAGCGACTCCTCACGTCCAGAGCCTGTCACGAAGTTGGCCACCACAGAGTCCACTCAGCGTGACTCGGGCCATGCAGCACCCATGCACCACCCTTCCCGTGGCCAAGGCGTTCCTCCTGCTGTTGAGAATGTTGGTCAAAGGCGACTAACAACCGGCTACCTCGGTTCAGCGAGGCCATGCAGTTGAAACGACTGTTGACCGTTTGTCCGGAGGAAATATGCGGTGAGTGATGGGTTGATTGGAGCTCAAACCGTGCCGCACTTACCACTCATGCCAAGCAACCCGTTTCATATGCTTGACGATGAATCCGCATCCATTCTCAACCCGCGGCACCCAGAGGCCACAAAATCATTCCTTGATCTTTGTAACGGTAATACTAGTACTTGAGTTCCGGTCAAGCCGGTTTTGTGGCACAGTGGTGAGCCGCTATAATGTTCTCTAAGGAGGAAGTTCAACTTATGGTTGAACCTTTTAAGCTTGCCTTGGTTGGAAAATTCTCTTCGGCGAGGCCATCTATGGATAGTATTCGGAAGTTTTTGTTTCTCTTGGTCTCGAGGGAATTCTCGATTTCATCGCTTGATAACAGGCATGTCTTGATCAAGTTATCCATGGAAGAGAACTATTCACGGGTTTGGGTTCGCGGACATGGTATGTTAATGGAAGAGGTATGCGCATTTTCAAGTGGAGCACGGATTTTCGATGTTCAGTGAGTCTCCTATTGTGCTGTTTGGGTAAGTCTCCGTGTTTACCGATTCATTTATTCATTCAAAATCTGCATTATTCTCTATTCTTGGTGCTATTGGTACTCCCTGCGTGTTGATCACATAGCGGCTTCGGTTAATAGACCGAATGCATTGCTAGGGTTTTGGTTGAGTATGATGTCTCGCGGCCTTTGTTGCGCGTATTTGGATGGAGAGGAGATTACGGTTTACGGCGGGATGTTGTTTTGAGAAAGTTCACGCTTATTATTCCACTTGTAAGCACTTAGGTCATGCTCTTCGAGGGTTGTTATGTCTCGACCCAAGTCTTTGTCGACCTCAGCTGCCGAAGGATAATGGGCTGCGTTACATTCGGATAAGGGTAAAAGCCCATGTTTCCGGTGATGTGCGACCACGGGCTACCTCTAGTACCCGAGTATGTTGTCATTTCGATAATCGCCCTATAAGGCTATTCTTTATTAGTGTTCTTGCTCCCGGTGAGGATAGTCCATCCTTGGATCGAGTACATTCTGAGGATGTCCCTTTGGATGATAGGGGCCATGAAGATTTAGACCTAGCCCGACGTCCGATTGCCCGATGAGGCGATCACTCCATGCCTCCAGTTGTTGAGCACCTTTGTTTCACCATTTACTACTCGATGCATGGTGGTTTCGATCATAGACCTATAGAGCCTATCGTTGTGGATCCCTTTGAGTTGGGGAGGTACGAGTTCCGATGCCGATGGGGCACTTGTTCGAGATATCCACTACCTAGATGTGGGATTCAACACTCACTCCACGGATATCCCTTCATTAGGCAGGACGATTACGGCGATGCCAAACACCACTGCCTTCACTGCGGTGATTGACAATTTGGTCAGTGAAGGAGTCTAATTCTCTACAAGATTCACTGCAATTACTCGCGAGGAGCCGTGACAAGCATTGGTGCTCGCACCCTCCTACTTGATGATCGGTTCCTTTCATTATCCTTGAAGTTTTTTATTGGCTTGTATTTGCTTATTTATTTTGGAGGTTTTGGTTTTGTCCCCTCAGTTGTACTCATCTTACTTTATATATATTTGATGGTGGGGTCACTTTAACCCCACCACTATGGTGGCTTCGATTAAAAAAACCCTAAACTCTCTCAACTTTCTCTCTCTAGCAAAATCCTCTCAACTCTCTTTGTTTGACCGAAGGTTGACCTCCCGGCCATGGTCTCACCGGAGGCCGGGGGTGACACTCTACTGCCGCCGGCAGCCCCCTGACATGCCGGCAACAAAAATTCCGGCCAAAATTCCGGCCAAATGTCCATGCTACAACCTCCACCTTACCTCGTCATTCAATCCTCCTACATCCCCCAACCGTTTGTAGTCATATCCGAAAACTCAAGGCACCTCCCTCAACCCACTGCAGGAGACACCCTCATTGCACAAGCCCCCAAACTCCCAAGCCGACTCACGGCCTTCCTCATCCAAACAAGACACGGCGGCACTGCATCAATGGCTACTTCAGGCACCATCCGAGGCGGGCACCACCATCTGCAACGTACCCGAAGTCCTTCCAGCCCCATGCATCCCCACATCCACGACAAACCCCCCTGTCACGACAACCCAGCTCACGGCTTTCGTCCCCCAAAAGATCAACTGCAGCCGCGGCAAAGATGGCCATTTCCGGAACCATCCAGTCACAACCACCACCACCCGCAACTTATCTCCAGTCACATGCTCCCCACGGTCACGAAATCCCTCCCACATCACAAACCCATGAGCTCAAAACCACGTCCCGAGTCGACTACGTCGGCGGTGATGGTAAGTCGGCCCCCATCGGTAGGTTCCCTTGCCATTACCGACCCTCGCGACCTTCTCAACCACCTCAAGCCACCGCGGATCCCCTCACTTCCGAAATCCACTCCCAAACTTCCAATCCGTCACTTCGCCGTGGCCTTCCAACCGCCGCGAGCGGTGCTAACCACCATCCAACCACTGCCGCACAACCCCACGTCGGTCACCAAGCTCCGTTTCAACCTCCGGTGCCGTCAATCCAAGCTTCCACAGCCGCGGCATGTAGCTCCCAGCCGCCGCCCCCTTGTAACAACCAACCTCTCTTAAATTTTCCAACAATCACAAACCCTAACCCTAATCCCCAAGCCCAATGCCAAATTCCAGCCCATACCCCTCAAACAACTAATGCCTTTTATTTTAACCAAGCCCAAAGTCAAATTCCAGCCCATATCCCTCAAACAAATTCCAGCCCATATCCCTCTTATTTTAAACAAGCCCAATCCCACAATCCAGCCCATGAACCTCCCCACAATAAGCCCAATTCTTCTATTCCAGCCCAAAATCAAATCCCATCTTAATTAACCCAACAACAAAATACCCATTCCAATAATTCTCATTCAAACCCAAATACACAAGCCCAAAAACCCAAAATCACATATGCCTCTCTTCTTGACCCCGATGCTCCACCCCGGCCCCAAAAATCCTTTTCAGATGCGGTCTCAGGGACTACTGATTCAGACATTCCGTTCAAACCGGCAACACTCCAGCGGGAGGCAAGCCATTATTTTTCGACCAAGGAGATTGCAGCCATGGCTCAACCTTTCAGACTTTCCCTTGTCGGTAAATTTTCTTTTGGCCGTCCTTCTATGGAAATTATTAGAAAATTCTTTATTTCCCTTGGTCTTAAGGGAAACTCTCAGATTTCCCTCTTAGATAATCGTCACATTTTAATTAAATTATCTGCGGAGGAGGATTATTCTCGCATCTGGTTGCGCCTGATCATGGTATGTCAGCGGTAGAGGCATGCGCATTTTAAGTGGAGCAAGGACTTGCATTGCTCAGTTGAGTCCCCGATTGTCCCGATGCGGGTATCCTTACCCTATTCTGCGGTACATTTTATTCACTGTAAATCTGCTCTTTACTCTATTGCTGCAGCCATTGGTACTCCTTTGCGGATTGACCATGCCACGGCCTCTGTTAATAGGCCAGTCAGTGGCGCGTGTTTTGATTGAGTATGATATTTCTAAGCCGTTAGTTCCTCGTATCCGGATTGGAGAGGGGACTCGGGATTTTAGCGAGTGTTATTTTGAGAAGGTTCCGCCTATTGTAGCTCATGTATGCACAGGGGCATTCTATAAAGGCTTGCTTCGTCACTAATCCAGGGCTGTGCAAGGCTTAACCCCACTCAGACTTAGCCCAGAGTCTAGTGCCCAACGAGGGCGATCACCCCATGCCTCCTATCGTTGAGCACACTACTTCACCATCTACTACTCGATGCGCGGTGGTTTACGATCCTATCAGCTGCGGATCCTCACCCCGGGTAGATGAGGAGATCTGATTACGATGCCCAGCGGGGCACTGTTCGGATATCCACTGCCCGGCTGCGCGATTCGGTGCTACTGGATGATGGTTCAGATGCAAATCTTCGTGATTCCGCTGCCCTGGGGACCACCGTTGGGGATATAGAGTGCCCCCGGGGGACCTCCGTTGATTCTCCTCCACCACAGGCTTTATCCGACATATGCACCGTACACGTGGGATTCAACACTCACTCCACGGACATCCCTTCATTGTCTAATGAGGATATCGACACTGCAGATGATGCTCGAGACCACCGATCGGACATCTACATCGATCTCGAGAACTCCGGGAGGCGATAGGGAGTCTACTTCTCTACAAGGATTCACGGCAATAACTCGCAGGAGACGCAGCAAACGGCGGAATGCCTTCCGCCCCCTCCCTACTTGATGATCAGTTCCATTAGTTATCATTGTGGTCTTTTTATTTCTCTTTTCGATTTATTGTCTTGTACTTGCTTATTTATGTCGGAGGTTTGGTTCTTGCCCCCCTCCGTTGTACTCCGCTTATTTTATATATATGACAGGTAGGGGTCCGCTTAACCCCCACCACCATGGTGGCATTAATAAAAAACCCTAAACCCTAAACCCTAAACCCTAAAACCCTAAAACCTAAACCCTAAACCCTAAACCCAAACCCCACTTTCAAACCTCTCTCTAACTTTCTCTCTCTACCAAATTCTCTCAACTCTCTCCTGTTGACCAAAGTTTGACCGCCGGCCATGGCCTCATCGGAGGCCGGTGGTGACAACTTACCACCGCCGGCTCCCCCCCTCCATGCCGGCACCCACAAAACCGGCCAACTTTCCACACATCCACCGAATCAAGACACCATCCCTCACGGTTCCCTTACCTCCACCACCACCACCACCATGGTTCCCGTGGCTCCCCCTTACCCCACCATCCAATCCGGCCACACACCTCGACCCACTCAAGACAACTCGGCGGGATCAAGGCCCTCCCTCGACTTGACCAGCAGGAAACAAGCTCACGGCAGCGACCACCAAATGCCCAACCAAACTCACGGCTTTCCTCACTCAACCAACCCCTGCTGCGCGGCATCTACTGGGCACCTCAGGCACCATCCCACCTCCGCCACCATCTTCCGTAACTCACCCGAAAACCACCAAACCCCATGCAACCCCCAAGCGAGGCCAAATCCATCAACATACCCAACCCGACTTATGGCTTCCATCATCCAAAGAATCAACTACGATAGCGGCATCAGCGGCCATTTCAGGCACCATCACGACACGACCACCACCTCCGCAACTTTCCGAAGTCCCTCCGACCTCAAGCTTCCTCACACTCACGGCAAACCCCTCCCACACCCCTAACCCGCATAACCAAGTTCTTGACCCGTGACTACCACACACGTAACCACGGCCATCCAACCCACTGCACGGTCGGCCTTTCACGACCCTCTCGACCTCCCAAAGCCACGGCACTTCACCCCACATCCGAAACCATGAATCCCCACCCTCAAAACTCCAACCCGCCACTTACCCACACTCTCCTAGCCGCACGAGTAGCCTCCTCCAACTCCCAAGCACCGTGGCCAGCCGGCGAGTGAGCCACCACCCTCGGCGGCAACTTCGCCGGCCTCGAAGAAGCCTTCCGCAGCAGCGGGATCTAGAAGCCAGCCGCCACCCTCCTGTAGCAACATAACAAACATATCCCACCTCACTCCAAAAAACCCTAACCCTAATCTTAACCCTAACCCAACTAAACAAGCCCAAGCCCAACAATATTACCCACCTCCTTCTCAAAATGGCCAAGGCCAATGCCAAATTCAGCCTAACTCCTCGAACATCTAAACCCTCTTATGTAAATCAAGCCCAATCCCAAATTCCAGCCCATATAAGCCTTAAAACCCAAAACACTCATTCTCACTCTTTTATCCCAAATTATCAAGCCCATCTCCAAATTCCAGCCCATGAACCCTCTCACTATACACTCACTTCTCCTATTCAAGCCCAAAATCTTAACCCACCTCAAGTAACCCAACAACAAAACACCCAATTCAACAATTCTCACCCAAACCCAAATACACAAGCCCATGCTCATCCTCAAAATCCAACCCATAAAAACCAACACCTTAACTCTATTATTTTAAACCCCCACCCCAATAATCAAGCCCAAAAACCCAAAACCACCTATGCCTCCCTCCTTGACCCCGATGCTCCGCCCCGGCCCTAAAAATCCTTCTCTGATGCTGTCTCAGGGTCTATGGACTCAGATATCCCATTTAAATCGGCATCACTCCAACGGGGGGAACCGGCCATCATTTTTTCGACACAGGAGATTGCTGCCATGGCTCAACCCTTCAGATTATCCCTTGTCGGTAAATTTTCCTTTGGCCGCCCTTCTATGGATATTATTAGAAAATTCTTTATTTCCCTTGGTCTCAAGGGAAACTCTCAGATTTCCCTCCTTGACAACCGACACATTCTGATTAAATTATCTACGGAGGATGACTACTCTCGCATCTGGTTGCGCCAGTCATGGTATGTTAATGGTCGCGCCATGCGTATCTTCAAGTGGAGTAAAGATTTCATTGTTCGATGGAATCTCCGATTGTTCTGTCTCGGGTATCCTTACCATATTTACTTGTGCATTTTATTCATTGTAAATCGCTCTTTACTCTATTCTTTGCGACCATAGGTACTCCCTTACGTGTTGACCACGCCACGACCTCTGTCAATAGACCTTACATTGCTCGAGTGTTGATTGAGTACGACATTTGAGGCCTCTTATTCCACGTATCTGGATTGGAGAGGGGGACTCCGGATTTTGGCGAGCGTTATATTTGAGAAGGTCCGACTTCTTGTACGACTTGTTTGCACCTTGGGCATTACGTGGATGCTTGCTTTGTCACTAACCACGGGCTCGTAAGACTCGACCTCGGCTGACTTAGCCGGTGCTCTATGCCTAATGAGGGCGACCACACCACTTCTCCTGCTGATGGGCACACTATTTCGCCACCTACGGCTCGATTGCTTCGTGGTTTCGATTTTATACCTATAAGCCCTATCCAGTGCGATTCCTCGGCTCACAGTGGATGTGGAGGTGCAGGTTCGGTGCCCGAGCGAGCGTATGTCAGTACTCTCTCCCGAACCCGTTATTCGAGTTGATATGGCTAGCGGATGCGAGGAAGTGTTTCATGATTCTTACGTGTTGCGAAGCCTATTGAGAATAGTGAGGGCCACCGAGAGCCTCTGCGGTTCTCGTCTTCTCGAGCACTGTGGCTTCAGGCGTCTGCACGGTTCATGTGGGATTCAACACCCACTCCGGGGACATCCATCCTTGTCGATGAGGATATTGGCGCTGCGGGTGATGCTCGAGGTACATTAAGGGGCGAGACTCCACCGATCGGACATCGATTCCGATGGTGAGGACTCCGTGGAGATGGCGACCATTTTCTCGCGATTACGGCGATGCTAGACACCATCTCCCTCACGATACCGTGATTGATAGTCTAGCCGGAGAGAGTGTACGCTTCATGCATGATTTCACCGCGGTTACTCGCGAGGAAGCGGTCGGTATAAGCGGCGGGACGTTTCCCGGCCCCTCCCTACTTGATGATTAGTTCCATTATATGGAACATTCGGGGGATTAGTAAGGCCCCCGCTGTTCGTCGTTTGAGGAAGCTTATCCGCTTACACCGTGTTACTCTTATTTGTATTTTGGAGCCTTTTCTTGATTACGGCAGTGGAGGCTACTCGTATTCGATGCAGGGATGGACCATGCTTGTATCTTCCGCTCCGGGAAGATTTGGGTTTCTAGGATACACCGTTTACTTTGGATATTGTCGAGGATGCGGGCCAGGTCCTTCATTGCCGGGTTAGTCACTCTCTTTTCTCTACTCCTGTTTTTATTTCCTTTGTTTATGCCAGTTGTTCTATCCTTGTTCGGGAGGAGTTATAGGATGCCCTTCGCGCTTTTCAGATAATCTTGACAATCCATGGATGGTTGGGGTGACTTTAATGTTGTCCAATCCTTATTCGAGATCTCTGGCGGCCATATTCGAGACTCAAACCGCTATCGATGCCTTTAATTTTGCTTTATTAGATTGTGGTTTGGAGGATCTTTGGTTTTCTTGGAGTCCAGTATACCGGACTAATGGTGCGTACTCGCATGAGCGCTCTGGACAGGGTGGTTTGCAATTCTCAGTGGTCTAGGCTCTTCTCTACTTTACCAGGCACGTTGGGATTTTATTTGCAGTGATTTGTTGGCGGCTGTGACGGATTTCTTCACAGGATCGCCCATGCCTCGGGGGTTTTAGTCCACTCTCTTGGTTCTCCTGCCTAAGAAGGCTTCCCCGTTTACTTGGTCCGATTTCAGACCTATTAGTTTGTGTAATGTCAGTAGCAAGATCCTCACGAAGCTCCTCGTTGCTCGCCTCTCGCCGATCCTTCCTAGGATTATCTCGCCTTCTCAGAGTGGTTTTGTTCCGGGTAGGGTCATCCATGATAATGTTCTTCTTGTCCAAGAGTCGGTTCACGATTTGAATAGAAGGACCGTGGGAGTAATGTCGTCTTTGAAGCTTGATATGGCTAAAGCTTACGATAAGATGTCTTGGTCCTTTGTTCTTGAGATGCTTGGACCTTCGACTTTCTGACGGTGGGTTTCTCTTATCTATAGGGCCATTTACAGTCCGTGGTATTCTGATACGGTTAATGGGACCGACCATGGCTTCTTTCGATCCTTAGGTGGCTTCTGGCGGGTGATCCCTATCCCAGTACTTATTTATTATTGCCTAGAATTTCTTTCTCATGCACTGGACACTTTATTTTCCGGTTCCCCTACATGCGATACACCACCTCGCTTGATGATGGTTTCGCATCTGAGCTTTGCGGATGATATTTTTATTTTTGCTAATGGGAGCAAGTCCAGTATGCGTCGTTTGATGAGCTTCCTTCGTAATTATCAGACTATCTCCGGTCAGCGTATTAATCAGACCAAGAGCAGCTTCTATGTGAGAATTTTGCCCCTCTTCCTTTCGAGCGACTATCCAGTAGAGACAAATCGGGTTACGTTCGCGAAATACCTATTTTCCCAAAATATCCCATTTTGGCCCAAAACCCAAGGCTATAAGCGCACGGGTTTTGGACTTCTCTTTAGTGGCTTCGAATTGTCACCCAATTTCATGCAAGGCCGTGCGACACGCGTCCGTCTTGGGTACGCGATGCCACGAGAAGAAGCGCAGGTGCATTTCGAACCTTCGTTTGATTTTTACTTGATTTTTTCAAAAAAAGGGAAAAATCAATTTTCTTAGTATTTTTCTAAAAATCACCAAAAATAGTAGAACCTTCAGAAATGTGCCTCACTACTTGAGACTGACTCGTCACTAATCCAAATAGGGCTCTAACAAAGACAAACCGGGTTACGTTCACAGAAATACCATAGTTTTCCAAAAATATCCCATTTTTTGCCCAAAACCAAAGGCTATAGCACACGGGTTTTGGACTTCTCTTTAGTGGCTTCCGAATTTTCATCCAATTTCTTGTAGGGCTGTGCAACACGCGTCCGTCTTGGGTACTACGATGCCACGAGAAGAAGCAGCAGGTGCTATTTCGAACCTTCGTTTGATTTTTACTAGATTTTTTCAGAAAATAAGGGAAAAATCAATTTTCTTAGTATTTTTCTAAAAATTACCAAAAATAGTAGAATCGTCAGGAGCTGTGCCCTACTACTTTAGACGGCTCGTCACTAATCTAAATAGGGCTCTACGAGAGACAAACCAGGTTTACGTTTGCGAAATACCCTAGTTTTCCCAAAAATATCTCATTTTGGCCCAAAACCAAGGCTATAGCACACGGGTTTTGGACTTCTCTTTAGTGGCTTCGAATTGTCACCCAATTTCATGCAAGGCACGTGCGACACGCGTCCGTCATGCATACACGATGCCACAAGAAGAGGCACGGGTCTGTTTCGAACCTTCGTTTGATTTTTACTTGATTTTTTTCAAAAAATAAGGGAAAAATCAATTTTGTTGGTATTTTTTTCTAAAAAAGCAGTAAAAAATAGTAGAACCTTCCGGGAACTGTTCCCACTACTTCAGACGGCTCGTCACTAATCCAAATGTGGCTCTAACAGAGACAAACCGGGTTACGTTTGCAGAAATACCATAGTTTTCCGAAAAATATCCCATTTTTGGCCCAAAACCCAAGGCTATAGCGCACGGGTTTTGGACTTCTCTTTGGTGGCTTCCGAATTGTCACCCAATTTCATCAAGGCTGTGCGACACACGTCCGTACTGCATACACGATGCCACAAGAAGAGGCACGGGTCTGTTTCGAACCTTCGTTTAATTTTTACTTGATTTTTTTCAAAAAATAAGGGAAAAATCAATTTTGTTGGAATTTTTTCTAAAAAAGCAGCAAAAAATAGTAGAACCTTCCGGGAACTGTGCCCACTACTTCAGACGGTTCGTCACTAATCCAAATGTGGCTCTAACAGAGACAAACCGGGTTACGTTCGCAGAAATACCCTATTTTTCCCAAAAATATCCCATTTTTTGCCCAAAACCCAAGGCTATAGCACACGGGTTTTGGACTTCTCTTTGGTGGCTTCCGAATTTTCACCCAATTTCTTGCAGGGCCGTGTGACACGCGTCCGTACTGCATCCACGATGCCACGGGGAAGAAGCGCAGGTGCATTTCGAATCTTCATTATATTTTTACTTTATTTTTTTCAAAAAATAAGGGAAAAATCAATTTTGTTGGTATTTTTTCTAAAAAATCAACAAAAAATAGTAGAATCGTCCGGGAACTGTGCCCCACTACTTCAGACGGCTCGTCACTAATCCAAATAGGGCTCTATGAGAGACAAACCGGTTTACGTTCCCGAAATACCTAGTTTTCCCAAAAATATCTCATTTTTGGCCCAAAACCAAGCTATAGCACTACGGGTTTTGTACTTCTCTTTGGTGGCTTCGACTTTTCAGCCAATTTCTTGCAAGCCCATGCCAAATGCGTCCGTCTTGGGTACACGATGCCGAGAGGAAGAAATGCGGGTCCATTTCGAACCTTCGTTTGATTTTTACTTGATTTTTTCAAAAATAAGGGAAAAATCAATTTTCTTAGTATTTTTCTAAAAATCACTAAAAATAGTAGAACCTTCAGGAGCTGTGCCTCACTACTTGAGACGACACGTCACGAATCATAATGGGCTCTAACGAGACAAATCGAGATTACGTTCGCAGAAATACCATAGTTTTCCCAAAAATATCCAATTTTGGCCCAAAACCAAGGCTATAAGCACACGGGTTTTGACTTCTCTTTGGTGGCTTCGAATTTTCAGCCAATTTCTTGCAAGGCCGTGCCAAATGCGTCCGTCTTGGGTACACGATGCCGATGGAAGAAGTGCGGGTCCATTTCGAACCTTCGTTTTATTTTTACTTGATTTTTTCAAAAATAAGGGAAAAATCAATTTTCTTAGTATTTTTATAAAAATACCAAAAATAGTAGAACCTTCAGGAATTGTGCCCCACTACTTGGACGACTCGTCACGAATCATAATGGGCTCTAACGAGAGCAAAGCCAGGTTACGTTCGAAGAAATACCATAGTTTTCCCAAAAATATCCCATTTTGGCCCAAAACCAAGGCTATAGCGCACGGGTTTTGGACTTCTCTTTAGTGGCTTCGAATTTTCACCCAATTTCTTGCGGGGCTGTGCGACACGCGTCCATCTTGGGTACCACGATGCCACAGGGAAGAAGCACGGGTCTATTTCGAACCTTCGTTTGATTTTTACTTGATTTTTTCAAAAATAAGGGAAAAATCAATTTTCTTCAGTATTTTTCTAAAAATCAACAAAAATAGTAGAACCGTCCGGGAACTGTGCCCCACTACTTCAGACGGCTCGTCACTAATCCAAATAAGGCTCTAACAGAGACAAACCGGTTTACGTTCGCAGAAATACCATAGTTTTCCCAAAAATATCCCATTTTTGGCCCAAAACCCAAGCTATAGCACACGGGTTTTGTACTTCTCTTTGGTGGCTTCTGACTTTTCAGCCAATTTCTTGCAAGCCCGTGCCAAATGCGTCCGTCTTGGGTACCACGATGCCGGAGGAAGAAATGCGGGTCCATTTCGAACCTTCGTTTTATTTTTACTTGATTTTTTCAAAAATAAGGGAAAATCAATTTTCTTAGTATTTTTCTAAAAATCACTAAAAATAGTAGAACCTTCAGGAGCTGTGCCTCACTACTTGAGACGACTCGTCACGAATCATAATGGGCTCTAACAGAGACAAATCGAGTTACGTTCGCAGAAATACCATAGTTTTCACAAAAATATCCCATTTTTGGCCCAAAACCCAAGGCTATAGCGCACGGGTTTTGGACTTCTCTTTGGTGGCTTCTGAATTTTCAGCCAATTTCTTGCAAGGCCGTGCCAAATGCGTCCGTACTGGGTACACGATGCCGGAGGAAGAAGTGCGGGTCCATTTCGAACCTTCGTTTGATTTTTACTTGATTTTTTCAAAAATAAGGGAAAAATCAATTTTCTTAGTATTTTTCTAAAAATCACCAAAAATAGTAGAACCTTCAGGAGCTGTGCCCACTACTTGAGACGGCTCGTCACGAATCATAATGGGCTCTAACGAGACAAACCGAGTTACGTTCGCGAAATACCATAGTTTTCCAAAAATATCCCATTTTTGGCCCAAAACCAAGGCTATAAGCGCACGGGTTTTGGACTTCTCTTTGGTGGCTTACGAATTTTCACCCAATTTCTTGCAAGGCCATGCCACATGCGTCCGTCTTGGGTACACGATGCCGGAGGAAGAAGCGCAGGTCCATTTCGAACCTTCGTTTGATTTTTACTTGATTTTTTCAAAAATAAGGGAAAAATCAATTTTCTTGGTATTTTTCTAAAAATCAACAAAAATAGTAGAACCTTCAGGAGCTGTGCCTCACTACTTGAGACGGCTCGTCACTAATCATAATAGGGCTCTAACGAGAGACAAAGCCGAGTTACGTTCGCGAAATACCATAGTTTTCCCAAAATATCCATTTTGGCCCAAAACCCAAGGCTATAAGCGCACGGGTTTTGGACTTCTCTTTAGTGGCTTCGAATTTTCACCCAATTTCTTGCAGGGCTGTGCGACACGCGTCCGTCTCGGGTACCGCGATGCCACGAGGAAGAAGCACGAGTCTGTTCGAACCTTCGTTTGATTTTTACTTGATTTTTTCAAAAATAAGGGAAAAATCAATTTTCTTAGTATTTTTCTAAAAATCACCAAAAAATAGTAGAACCTTCGAGAAATGTGCCCTACTACTTCAGACGGCTCGTCACTAATCCAAATAAGGCTCTAACAGAGACAAACCGGGTTACGTTCACAGAAATACCATAATTTTCCAAAAATATCCCATTTTTTGCCCAAAACCAAAGGCTATAGCACACGGGTTTTGGACTTCTCTTTGGTGGCTTCCGAATTTTCACCTAATTTCTTGCAGGGCTGTGCGACACGCGTCCGTACTGGGTACACGATGCCACAGGAAGAAGCACGGGTCTGTTTCGAACCTTCGTTTGATTTTTACTTGATTTTTTCAAAAATAAGGGAAAAATCAATTTTCTTAGTATTTTTCTAAAAATCACCAAAAAATAGTAGAATCGTCAGGAAGCTGTGCCCCACTACTTGAGACGGCTCGTCACTAATCTAAATAGGGCTCTAACGAGAGACAAAGCCGGTTTACGTTCGCAGAAATACCATAGTTTTCCCAAAAATATCTCATTTTGGCCCAAAACCAAGGCTATAGCACACGGGTTTTGGACTTCTCTTCAGTGGCTTCGAATTTTCACCCAATTTCTTGCGAGGCCGTGCGACACGCGTCCGTCATGCGGTACACGATGCCACGAGGAAGAAGCACGAGTCTATTTCGAACCTTCGTTTGATTTTTACTTGATTTTTTCAAAAATAAGGGAAAAATCAATTTTGTTAGTATTTTTCTAAAAATCAACAAAAATAGTAGAACCGTCAGGGAGCTGTGCCCACTACTTCGGACGACTCGTCACTAATCCAAATAGGGCTCTAGCGAGACAAAGCCGGTTTACGTTCCCAGAAATACCCTAGTTTTCCCAAAAAAATCTCATTTTTGGCCCAAAACCCAACCTATAGCACACGGGTTTTGGACTTCTCTTTGGTGGCTTCTGACTTTTCAGCCAATTTCTTGCAAGCCCATGCCAAATGCGTCCGTCTTGGGTACTACGATGCCGGAGGAAGAAGTGCGGGTCCATTTCGAACCTTCGTTTTATTTTTACTTGATTTTTTCAAAAATAAGGGAAAAATCAATTTTCTTAGTATTTTTCTAAAAAATCACTAAAAAATAGTAGAACCTTCCGGGAACTGTGCCTCACTACTTGAGACGGCTCGTCACTGAATCATAATGGGCTCTAACGAGACAAATCGAGTTACGTTCGCAGAAATACCATAGTTTTCCCAAAAATATCCATTTTGGCCCAAAACCAAAGCTATAGCGCACGGGTTTTGGACTTCTCTTTGGTGGCTTCTGAATTTTCAGCCAATTTCTTGCAAGGCCGTGCCAAATGCGTCCGTCTTGGGTACACGATGCCGGAGGAAGAAATGCGGGTCCATTTCGAACCTTCGTTTTATTTTTACTTGATTTTTTCAAAAATAAGGGAAAAATCAATTTTCTTAGTATTTTTCTAAAAATCACCAAAAATAGTAGAACCTTCAGGGAACTGTGCTCCACTACTTGAGACGGCTCGTCACGAATCATAATGGGCTCTAACAGAGACAAACCGGGTTACGTTCGCAGAAATACCATAGTTTTCCCAAAAATATCCCATTTTTGGCCCAAAACCCAAGGCTATAGCGCACGGGTTTTGGACTTCTCTTTGGTGGCTTCTGAATTTTCAGCCAATTTCTTGCAAGGCCATGCCAAATGCGTCCGTACTGGGTACACGATGCCAGAGGAAGAAGTACGGGTCCATTTCGAACCTTCGTTTTATTTTTACTTGATTTTTTTCAAAAAATAAGGGAAAAATCAATTTTCTTGGTATTTTTTATAAAAAATCACCAAAAAATAGTAGAACCTTCCGAGAATTGTGCCCCACTACTTGAGACGACTCGTCACGAATCATAATGGGCTCTAACAGAGACAAGCCAGGTTACGTTCGCGAAATACCATAGTTTTCCCAAAAATATCCCATTTTGGCCCAAAACCAAGGCTATAGCGCACGGGTTTTGGACTTCTCTTCAGTGGCTTCGAATTTTCACCCAATTTCTTGCAGGGCTGTGCGACACGCGTCCATCTTGGGTACACGATGCCACGAGGAAGAAGCACGAGTGCTATTTCGAACCTTCGTTTGATTTTTACTTGATTTTTTCAAAAATAAGGGAAAAATCAATTTTCTTAGTATTTTTCTAAAAATCACCAAAAATAGTAGAACCTTCGAGAGCTGTGCCCTACTACTTGAGACTGGCTCGTCACTAATCCAAATAGGGCTCTAACAGAGACAAACCGGGTTACGTTCACGAAATACCATAGTTTTCCAAAAATATCCCATTTTTGCCCAAAACCAAGGCTATAGCACACGGGTTTTGGACTTCTCTTTAGTGGCTTCGAATTTTCATCCAATTTCTTGCAAGGCATGTGCAACACGCGTCCGTCTTGGGTACACGATGCCACGAGAAGAAGCACGAGTCTATTTCGAACCTTCGTTTGATTTTACTTGATTTTTTCAAAAATAAGGGAAAAATCAATTTTCTTAGTATTTTTCTAAAAATCACCAAAAAATAGTAGAACCGTCAGGAGCTGTGCCCACTACTTGAGACGGCTCGTCACTAATCTAAATAGGGCTCTATGAGAGACAAACCGGTTTACGTTCGCGAAATACCATAGTTTTCCCAAAAATATCTCATTTTGGCCCAAAACCAAGGCTATAGCACACGGGTTTTGGACTTCTCTTTGGTGGCTTCGAATTTTCACCCAATTTCTTGCAAGGCCATGCGACACGCGTCCGTCTTGGGTACTACGATGCCACGAGGAAGAAGCACGAGTCTATTTCGAACCTTCGTTTGATTTTTACTTGATTTTTTCATAAAATAAGGGAAAAATCAATTTTGTTAGTATTTTTTCTAAAAATCAACAAAAATAGTAGAACCGTCAGGAGGCGTGCCCCACTACTTGAGACGGCTCGTCACGAATCCAAATAGGGCTCTAACAGAGACAAACCGGTTTACGTTCGCAGAAATACCCTAGTTTTCCCAAAAATATCTCATTTTTGGCCCAAAACTAAGCTATAGCACGGGTTTTGGACTTCTCTTTAGTGGCTTCGAATTTTCACCCAATTTCTTGCAAGGCCATGCCACATGCGTCCGTCTTGGGTACACGATGCCGGAGGAAGAAGCACGAGTCCATTTCGAACCTTCGTTTGATTTTACTTGATTTTTTCAAAAATAAGGGAAAAATCAATTTTCTTAGTATTTTTCTAAAAATCACTAAAAATAGTAGAACCTTCAGGGAGCTGTGCCCACTACTTGAGACGACTCGTCACTAATCATAATAGGGCTCTACAGAGACAAATCGAGTTACGTTCGCAGAAATACCATAGTTTTCCCAAAAATATCCATTTTTGGCCCAAAACCAAGGCTATAGCACTACGGGTTTTGGACTTCTCTTTAGTGGCTTCGAATTTTCAGCCAATTTCTTGCAAGGCCGTGCCAAATGCGTCCGTCTTGGGTACACGATGCCGGAGGAAGAAGCGCGGGTCCATTTCGAACCTTCGTTTGATTTTACTTGATTTTTTCAAAAATAAGGGAAAAATCAATTTTCTTAGTATTTTTATAAAAATCACCAAAAATAGTAGAACCTTCAGGAATTGTGCCTCACTACTTGAGACGGCTCAGTCACTAATCATAATGGGCTCTAACGAGAGACAAAGCCAGGTTACGTTCGAGAAATACCATAGTTTTCCCAAAAATATCCCATTTTGGCCCAAAACCAAGGCTATAGCGCTACGGGTTTTGGACTTCTCTTCAGTTGGCTTCGAATTTTCACCCAATTTCTTGCAAGGCTGTGCGACACGCGTCCATCTTGGGTACACGATGCCACGAGGAAGAAGCACGGGTGCTATTTCGAACCTTCGTTTGATTTTTACTTGATTTTTTCAAAAATAAGGGAAAAATCAATTTTCTTAGTATTTTTCTAAAAATCAACAAAAATAGTAGAACCGTCAGGGAGCTGTGCCCTACTACTTGAGATGACTCGTCACTAATCCAAATAAGGCTCTAACGAGAGACAAAGCCGGTTTACGTTCATGAAATACCATAGTTTTCCCAAAAATATCCCATTTTGGCCCGAAACCAAGCTATAGCACACGGGTTTTGGACTTCTCTTTAGTGGCTTCGAATTTTCACCCAATTTCTTGCAAGGCCATGCGACATGCGTCCGTCTTGGGTACACGATGCCACGAGGAAGAAGCACGGGTCCATTTCGAACCTTCGTTTGATTTTTACTTGATTTTTTCAAAAATAAGGGAAAATCAATTTTCTTAGTATTTTTCTAAAAATCACCAAAAAATAGTAGAACCTTCAGGGAGCTGTGCCTCACTACTTGAGACTGACTCGTCACTAATCATAATAGGGCTCTAACAGAGACAAATCGAGGTTACGTTCGCGAAATACCATAGTTTTCCAAAAATATCCCATTTTGGCCCAAAACCAAGGCTATAGCACACGGGTTTTGGACTTCTCTTTGGTGGCTTCGAATTTTCAGCCAATTTCTTGCAAGGCCGTGCCAAATGCGTCCGTCTTGGGTACCACGATGCCGGAGGAAGAATGCAGAGTCCATTTCGAACCTTCGTTTGATTTTTACTTGATTTTTTCAAAAATAAGGGAAAAATCAATTTTCTTAGTATTTTTCTAAAAATCACCAAAAATAGTAGAACCTTCAGGAGCTGTGCCTCACTACTTGGACGGCTCGTCACTGAATCATAATGGGCTCTAACGAGACAAATCGAGTTACGTTCGCGAAATACCATAGTTTTCCCAAAAATATCCCATTTTGGCCCAAAACCAAGGCTATAGCGCACGGGTTTTGGACTTCTCTTTAGTTGGCTTCGAATTTTCAGCCAATTTCTTGCAAGGCCGTGCCAAATGCGTCCAGTCTTGGGTACACGATGCCGGAGGAAGAAGCGCAGGTCCATTTCGAACCTTCGTTTGATTTTTACTTGATTTTTTCAAAAATAAGGGAAAAATCAATTTTCTTAGTATTTTTCTAAAAATCACCAAAAATAGTAGAACCTTCCAGGAGCTGTGCCCCACTACTCGGACGGCTCGTCACTAATCATAATGGGCTCTAACGAGAGACAAACCGGGTTACGTTCGAGAAATACCATAGTTTTCCCAAAAATATCCCATTTTGGCCCAAAACCAAGGCTATAGCGCACGGGTTTTGGACTTCTCTTTAGTGGCTTCGAATTTTCACCCAATTTCTTGCAAGGCCATGCCAAATGCGTCCGTCTTGGGTACACGATGCCGGAGGAAGAAGCACGGGTCCATTTCGAACCTTCGTTTGATTTTTACTTGATTTTTTCAAAAATAAGGGAAAAATCAATTTTCATAGTATTTTTCTAAAAAATCACCAAAAATAGTAGAACCTTCAGGAATTGTGCCCCACTACTTGAGACTGACTCGTCACTGAATCATAATGGGCTCTAACGAGAGACAAGCCAGGTTACGTTCGCAGAAATACCATAGTTTTCCCAAAAATATCCATTTTGGCCCAAAACCAAGGTTATAAGCGCACGGGTTTTGGACTTCTCTTTAGTGGCTTCCGAATTTTCACCCAATTTCTTGCGAGGCTGTACGACACGCGTCCATCTCGGGTACACGATGCCACGAGGAAGAAGCGCAGGTCTGTTTCGAACCTTCGTTTGATTTTTACTTGATTTTTTCAAAAATAAGGGAAAAATCAATTTTCTTAGTATTTTTCTAAAAATCACCAAAAATAGTAGAACCTTCAGAGAGCTGTGCCCACTACTTGAGACGGCTCAGTCACTAATCCAAATAGGGCTCTAACGAAGACAAAGCCGAGTTACGTTCACGAAATACCATAGTTTTCCAAAAATATCCCATTTTTGCCCAAAACCAAAGGCTATAGCACTACGGGTTTTGGACTTCTCTTTAGTGGCTTCGAATTTTCATCCAATTTCTTGCAGGGCTGTGCAACACGCGTCCGTCTTGGGTACACGATGCCACGAGGAAGAAGCACGAGTCTATTTCGAACCTTCGTTTGATTTTTACTTGATTTTTTCAAAAATAAGGGAAAAATCAATTTTCTTAGTATTTTTTCTAAAAATCACCAAAAAATAGTAGAATCGTCCAGGAGCTGTGCCCACTACTTGAGACGGCTCGTCACTAATCTAAATAGGGCTCTAACGAGACAAAGCCGGGTTACGTTCGCAGAAATACCCTAGTTTTCCCAAAAATATCTCATTTTGGCCCAAAACCAAGGCTATAGCACACGGGTTTTGGACTTCTCTTTAGTTGGCTTCGAATTTTCACCCAATTTCATTGCAAGGCCAGTGCGACACGCGTCCGTCATGCGTACACGATGCCACGAGGAAGAAGCGCAGGTGCTATTTCGAACCTTCGTTTGATTTTTACTTGATTTTTTCAAAAATAAGGGAAAAATCAATTTTGTTAGTATTTTTCTAAAAATCAACAAAAAATAGTAGAACCGTCCAGGAGCTGTGCCCACTACTTGCAGACGGCTCGTCACTAATCCAAATAGGGCTCTAACAGAGACAAAGCCGGTTACGTTCGCGAAATACCCTAGTTTTCCCAAAAATATCTCATTTTGGCCCAAAACCCAAGCTATAGCACACGGGTTTTGGACTTCTCTTTAGTGGCTTCGACTTTTCAGCCAATTTCTTGCAAGCCCATGCCGAATGCGTCCGTCTTGGGTACACGATGCCGAGAGGAAGAAGTGCGGGTCCATTTCGAACCTTCGTTTTATTTTTACTTGATTTTTTCAAAAATAAGGGAAAAATCAATTTTCTTAGTATTTTTCTAAAAATCACTAAAAATAGTAGAACCTTCAGGAGCTGTGCCCCACTACTTGAGACGGCTCGTCACGAATCATAATGGGCTCTAACAGAGACAAATCGAGTTACGTTCAGCGAAATACCATAGTTTTCCCAAAAATATCCATTTTGGCCCAAAACCAAGGCTATAAGCACTACGGGTTTTGGACTTCTCTTTAGTGGCTTCGAATTTTCACCCAATTTCTTGCAAGGCCGTGCGACATGCGTCCGTCTTGGGTACACGATGCCGGAGGAAGAAGCACGAGTCCATTTCGAACCTTCGTTTGATTTTTACTTGATTTTTTCAAAAAATAAGGGAAAAATCAATTTTCTTAGTATTTTTCTAAAAATCACCAAAAATAGTAGAACCTTCCGGGAACTGTGCCCCACTACTTCAGACGGCTCGTCACTAATCATAATAGGGCTCTAACGAGACAAACCGAGTTACGTTCGCGAAATACCATAGTTTTCCCAAAAATATCCCATTTTGGCCCAAAACCCAAGCTATAGCACTACGGGTTTTGGACTTCTCTTTAGTGGCTTCGAATTTTCAGCCAATTTCTTGCAAGGCCGTGCCAAATGCGTCCGTCTTGGGTACACGATGCCGGAGGAAGAAGTGCGGGTCCATTTCGAACCTTCGTTTGATTTTTACTTGATTTTTTCAAAAATAAGGGAAAAATCAATTTTCTTAGTATTTTTATAAAAATCACCAAAAATAGTAGAACCTTCAGGAGCTGTGCCCCACTACTTGAGACGGCTCGTCACTGAATCATAATGGGCTCTACGAGAGACAAACCGAGTTACGTTCGCGAAATACCATAGTTTTCCCAAAAATATCCCATTTTGGCCCGAAACCAAGGCTATAGCGCTACGGGTTTTGGACTTCTCTTCAGTGGCTTCGAATTTTCACCCAATTTCTTGCAGGGCTGTACGACATGCGTCCATCTTGGGTACACGATGCCACGAGGAAGAAGCACGAGTCTGTTTCGAACCTTCGTTTGATTTTTACTTGATTTTTTCAAAAATAAGGGAAAAATCAATTTTCTTAGTATTTTTCTAAAAATCAACAAAAATAGTAGAACCGTCCAGGAGCTGTGCCTCACTACTTGAGACGACTCGTCACTAATCCAAATAAGGCTCTAACAGAGACAAACCAGGTTTACGTTCGCAGAAATACCATAGTTTTCCCAAAAATATCCCATTTTGGCCCAAAACCAAGCTATAGCACTACGGGTTTTGGACTTCTCTTCAGTGGCTTCAGATTTTCACCCAATTTCTTGCAAGGCCATGCCAAATGCGTCCGTCTTGGGTACACGATGCCGGAGGAAGAAGCACGGGTCCATTTCGAACCTTCGTTTGATTTTTACTTGATTTTTTCAAAAATAAGGGAAAAATCAATTTTCTTAGTATTTTTCTAAAAATCACTAAAAAATAGTAGAACCTTCAGGAGCTGTGCCCACTACTTCAGACGGCTCGTCACTAATCATAATAGGGCTCTAACGAGACAAATCGAGTTACGTTCGCAGAAATACCATAGTTTTCCCAAAAATATCCCATTTTGGCCCAAAACCAAGGCTATAGCACCACGGGTTTTGGACTTCTCTTTAGTGGCTTCGAATTTTCAGCCAATTTCTTGCAAGGCCGATGCCAACATGCGTCCGTCTTGGGTACCACGATGCCAGAGGAAGAAGCGCGGGTCCATTTCGAACCTTCGTTTGATTTTTACTTGATTTTTTCAAAAATAAGGGAAAAATCAATTTTCTTAGTATTTTTCTAAAAATCACTAAAAATAGTAGAACCTTCAGGGAGCTGTGCCCTACTACTTGAGACGGCTCGTCACTGAATCATAATGGGCTCTAACGAGACAAATCGAGTTACGTTCGCGAAATACCATAGTTTTCCCAAAAATATCCCATTTTGGCCCAAAACCAAGGCTATAGCACTGCGGGTTTTGGACTTCTCTTTAGTGGCTTCGAATTTTCAGCCAATTTCTTGCAAGGCCGTGCCAAATGCGTCCGTCTTGGGTACCACGATGCCGGAGGAAGAAGCACGGGTCCATTTCGAACCTTCGTTTGATTTTTACTTGATTTTTTCAAAAATAAGGGAAAAATCAATTTTCTTAGTATTTTTCTAAAAATCACCAAAAATAGTAGAACCTTCAGGAGCTGTGCCCCACTACTTGAGACGACTCATCACTGAATCATAATGGGCTCTAACGAGACAAAGCCGGGTTACGTTCGCAGAAATACCATAGTTTTCCCAAAAATATCCCATTTTGGCCCAAAACCAAGGCTATAGCACTACGGGTTTTGGACTTCTCTTTAGTGGCTTCGAATTTTCACCCAATTTCTTGCGAGGCCATGCGACACGCGTCCATCTTGGGTACCACGATGCCACGAGGAAGAAGCACGAGTGCTATTTCGAACCTTCGTTTGATTTTTACTTGATTTTTTCAAAAATAAGGGAAAAATCAATTTTCTTAGTATTTTTCTAAAAATCACCAAAAAATAGTAGAACCTTCAGGAGCTGTGCCCCACTACTTCAGACGGCTCGTCACTAATCCATAATAGGGCTCTAACGGAGACAAAGCTGGGTTACGTTCGCGAAATACCCTAGTTTTCCAAAAATATCTCATTTTTGCCAAAACCAAGGCTATAGCACACGGGTTTTGGACTTCTCTTTGGTGGCTTCGAATTTTCACCCAATTTCTTGCGAGGCCGTGCGACACGCGTCCGTCTTGCGTACACGATGCCACAGGAAGAAGCACGAGTCCATTTGAACCTTCGTTTGATTTTTACTTGATTTTTTCAAAAATAATGGAAAAATCAATTTTCTTAGTATTTTTTATAAAAATCACCAAAAATAGTAGAACCTTCAGGAGCTGTGCCCCACTACTTGAGACGGCTCGTCACGAATCATAATGGGCTCTAACGAGAGACAAAGCCGGGTTACGTTCGCAGAAATACCATAGTTTTCCCAAAAATATCCCATTTTTGGCCCAAAACCCAAGGCTATAGCGCCACGGGTTTTGGACTTCTCTTTAGTGGCTTCGAATTTTCACCCAATTTCTTGCGAGGCTGTGCGACACGCGTCCATCTTGGGTACACGATGCCAGAGGAAGAAGCACGAGTCTATTTCGAACCTTCGTTTGATTTTTACTTGATTTTTTCAAAAATAAGGGAAAAATCAATTTTCTTAGTATTTTTCTAAAAATCACCAAAAATAGTAGAACCTTCAGGAGCTGTGCCCCACTACTTCGGATGGCTCAGTCACGAATCATAATGGGCTCTAACGAGACAAAGCCGGGTTACGTTCGCGAAATACTCTAGTTTTCCAAAAATATCTCATTTTTGCCCAAAACCAAGGCTATAGCACTACGGGTTTTGGACTTCTCTTTAGTGGCTTCGAATTTTCACCCAATTTCTTGCAGGGCCATGCGACACGCGTCCGTCTTGCGTACACGATGCCACAGGAAGAAGCACAGGTCTGTTTCGAATCTTCGTTTGATTTTTACTTGATTTTTTTCCAAAAATAAGGGAAAAATCAATTTTGTTGGTATTTTTTCTAAAAATCAACAAAAAATAGTAGAACCGTCCAGGAAGCTGTGCCCCACTACTTGGACGGCTCGTCACTAATCCAAATAGGGCTCTAACAGAGACAAACCGGGTTACGTTCGCAGAAATACCATAGTTTTCCCAAAAATATCCCATTTTGGCCCAAAACCAAGGCTATAGCACTACGGGTTTTGGACTTCTCTTTAGTGGCTTCAATTTTCACCCAATTTCTTGCGAGGCTGTGCGACACGCGTCCGTACTGCGTACACGATGCCACAGGAAGAAGCACGGGTCTATTTCGAACCTTCGTTTGATTTTTACTTGATTTTTTAAAAAATAAGGGAAAAATCAATTTTGTTAGTATTTTTCTAAAAATCAACAAAAATAGTAGAACCGTCCGGGAGCTGTGCTCCACTACTTGAGACGACTCGTCACTAATCCAAATAGGGCTCTATGAGAGACAAAGCCGGTTTACGTTCGCGAAATACCATAGTTTTCCCAAAAATATCCCATTTTGGCCCAAAACCAAGCTATAGCACACGGGTTTTGGACTTCTCTTCAGTGGCTTCGAATTTTCAGCCAATTTCTTGCAAGGCCGTGACAAATGCGTCCGTCTTGGGTACACGATGCCGGAGGAAGAAGCGCAGGTCCATTTCGAACCTTCGTTTGATTTTTACTTGATTTTTTCAAAAATAAGGGAAAAATCAATTTTCTTAGTATTTTTCTAAAAATCACCAAAAATAGTAGAACCTTCAGGAACTGTGCCCCACTACTTCAGACGGCTCGTCACGAATCATAATGGGCTCTAACAGAGACAAACCGAGTTACGTTCGCAGAAATACCATAGTTTTCCCAAAAATATCCCATTTTTGGCCCAAAACCAAGGCTATAGCACACGGGTTTTGGACTTCTCTTTGGTGGCTTCGAATTTTCACCCAATTTCTTGCAAGGCCGTGCGACACGCGTCCGTCTTGGGTACCACGATGCCACGAGGAAGAAGCACGAGTGCTATTTCGAACCTTCGTTTGATTTTTACTTGATTTTTTCAAAAATAAGGGAAAAATCAATTTTCTTAGTATTTTTCTAAAAATCACCAAAAATAGTAGAACCTTCGGGAGCTGTGCCTCACTACTCGGATGGCTCAGTCACGAATCATAATGGGCTCTAGCAGAGACAAAGCCGGGTTACGTTCGAGAAATACTCTAGTTTTCCCAAAAATATCTCATTTTTGCCAAAAACCCAAGGCTATAGCACACGGGTTTTGGACTTCTCTTTGGTGGCTTCGAATTTTCACCCAATTTCTTGCAAGGCCGTGCGACACGCGTCCGTACTTGCGTACACGATGCCACGAAGAAGACGCGGGTCTGTTTCGAACCTTCGTTTGATTTTTACTTGATTTTTTCAAAAAATAATGGAAAAATCAATTTTCTTAGTATTTTTCTAAAAATCACCAAAAATAGTAGAACCTTCGGGAGCTGTGCCCCACTACTTGAGACTGACTCGTCACGAATCATAATGGGCTCTAACAGAGACAAACCGGGTTACGTTCGCAGAAATACCATAGTTTTCCCAAAAATATCCCATTTTTGGCCCAAAACCAAGGCTATAGCGCACGGGTTTTGGACTTCTCTTTGGTGGCTTCGAATTTTCACCCAATTTCTTGCAGGGCCGTGCGACACGCGTCCATACTGGGTACACGATGCCACAGGAAGAAGCACGAGTGCTATTTCGAACCTTCGTTTGATTTTTACTTGATTTTTTCAAAAATAAGGGAAAAATCAATTTTCTTAGTATTTTTCTAAAAATCACCAAAAATAGTAGAACCTTCAGGAGCTGTGCCCTACTACTTGAGATGGCTCGTCACGAATCATAATGGGCTCTAACAGAGACAAACTGGGTTACGTTCGCAGAAATACTCTAGTTTTCCAAAAATATCTCATTTTTGCCCAAAACCAAGGCTATAGCACACGGGCTTTGGACTTCTCTTTAGTGGCTTCGAATTTTCACCCAATTTCTTGCGAGGCCGTGCGACATGCGTCCGTCTTGCGTACACGATGCCACAGGAAGAAGCACGAGTCTATTTCGAACCTTCGTTTGATTTTTACTTGATTTTTTTCCAAAAATAAGGGAAAAATCAATTTTGTTGGTATTTTTCTAAAAAATCAACAAAAAATAGTAGAACCGTCCGGGAACTGTGCCCCACTACTCAGACGGCTCGTCACTAATCCAAATAGGGCTCTAACAGAGACAAACCGGTTTACGTTCGCAGAAATACCATAGTTTTCCCAAAAATATCCCATTTTTGGCCCAAAACCCAAGGCTATAGCGCACGGGTTTTGGACTTCTCTTTGGTGGCTTTCGAATTTTCACCCAATTTCTTGCAGGGCTGTGCGACACGCGTCCGTACTGCGTACACGATGCCACAAGAAGAGGCACGGGTCTGTTTCGAACCTTCGTTTGATTTTTACTTGATTTTTTTCAAAAAATAAGGGAAAAATCAATTTTGTTGGTATTTTTTCTAAAAAATCAACAAAAAATAGTAGAACCGTCCGAGAACTGTGCTCCACTACTTCAGACGACTCGTCACTAATCCAAATAGGGCTCTAATGAGACAAACCGGTTTACGTTCACGAAATACCATAGTTTTCCCAAAAATATCCATTTTGGCCCAAAACCAAAGCTATAGCACACGGGTTTTGGACTTCTCTTTAGTGGCTTCGAATTTTCACCCAATTTCTTGCGGGGCTGTGCGACACGCGTCCGTCTTGCGTACACGATGCCACAGGAAGAGGCACGAGTGCTATTTCGAACCTTCGTTTGATTTTTACTTGATTTTTTCAAAAATAAGGGAAAAATCAATTTTGTTGGTATTTTTTCTAAAAAATCAACAAAAAATAGTAGAACCGTCCGGGAACTGTGCTCCACTACTTCAGACGACTCGTCACTAATCCAAATAGGGCTCTAACAGAGACAAACTGGTTTACGTTCGCAGAAATACCATAGTTTTCCCAAAAATATCCCATTTTTGGCCCAAAACCCAAGCTATAGCACACGGGTTTTGGACTTCTCTTTAGTGGCTTCGAATTTTCACCCAATTTCTTGCAAGGCCGTGCCGACATGCGTCCGTCTTGGGTACACGATGCCGCGAGGAAGAAGCACGAGTCTATTTCGAACCTTCGTTTGATTTTTACTTGATTTTTTCAAAAATAATGGAAAAATCAATTTTCTTGGTATTTTTCTAAAAATCACCAAAAATAGTAGAACCTTCAGGAGCTGTGCCCCACTACTTCAGACGGCTCGTCACGAATCATAATGGGCTCTAACAGAGACAAACCGGGTTACGTTCGCAGAAATACCATAGTTTTCCCAAAAATATCCATTTTTGCCCAAAACCCAAGGCTATAGCACACGGGTTTTGGACTTCTCTTTGGTGGCTTCGAATTTTCACCCAATTTCTTGCAGGGCTATGCGACACGCGTCCATCTTGGGTACCACGATGCCACAGGAAGAAGCACGAGTGCTATTTCGAACCTTCGTTTGATTTTTACTTGATTTTTTCAAAAATAAGGGAAAAATCAATTTTCTTAGTATTTTTTCTAAAAATCACCAAAAATAGTAGAACCTTCAGGAGCTGTGCCCCACTACTTCGGATGGCTCAGTCACGAATCATAATGGGCTCTAACGTAGACAAAGCGGGTTACGTTCGCAGAAATACTCTAGTTTTCCAAAAATATCCCATTTTTGCCCAAAACCCAAGGCTATAGCACACGGGTTTTGGACTTCTCTTTAGTGGCTTCGAATTTTCATCCAATTTCTTGCGAGGCTATGCGACACGCGTCCGTCATCTGGGTACTGCGATGCCACAGGAAGAAGCACGAGTCTATTTGAACCTTCGTTTGATTTTTCTTGATTTTTTCAAAAATAAGGGAAAAATCAATTTTGTTAGTATTTTTTCTAAAAATCAACAAAAATAGTAGAACCGTTCAGGAGCTGTGCCCTACTACTTCAGACGGCTCGTCACTAATCAAATAGGGCTCTAACAGAGACAAAGCCGGGTTACGTTCGCAGAAATACCATAGTTTTCCCAAAAATATCCCATTTTGGCCCAAAACCAAGCTATAGCACACGGGTTTTGGACTTCTCTTTGGTGGCTTCTGAATTTTCACCCAATTTCTTGCAAGGCCATGCCAAATGCGTTCATACTGGGTACACGATGCCAGAGGAAGAAGCACGAGTCTATTTCGAACCATCGTTTGATTTTTACTTGATTTTTTTCAAAAATAAGGGAAAAATCAATTTTGTTGGTATTTTTTTCTAAAAAATCAACAAAAAATAGTAGAACCGTCCGGGAACTGTGCCGTACTACTTCAGACGGCTCGTCACTAATCCAAATAGGGCTCTAACGAGACAAACCGGTTTACGTTCGCGAAATACCATAGTTTTCCCAAAAATATCCCATTTTGGCCCAAAACCAAGGCTATAGCACGCGGGTTTTGGACTTCTCTTTAGTGGCTTCGAATTTTCACCCAATTTCTTGCGAGGCTGTGCGACACGCGTCCGTCTTGCGTACACGATGCCACAGGAAGAGGCACGGGTCTATTTCGAACCTTCGTTTGATTTTTACTTGATTTTTTCAAAAATAAGGGAAAAATCAATTTTGTTAGTATTTTTCTAAAAATCAACAAAAATAGTAGAACCGTCAGGGAGCTGTGCTCCACTACTTGCAGACGACTCGTCACTAATCCAAATAGGGCTCTAACAGAGACAAAGCCGGTTTACGTTCGCGAAATACCATAGTTTTCCCAAAAATATCCCATTTTGGCCCAAAACCAAGCTATAGCACACGGGTTTTGGACTTCTCTTTGGTGGCTTCCGAATTTTCACCCAATTTCTTGCAAGGCCGTGCCAAATGCGTTCGTACTGGGTACACGATGCCAGAGGAAGAAGCACAAGTCTATTTCGAACCTTCGTTTGATTTTTACTTGATTTTTTTTGAAAAATAATGGAAAAATCAATTTTCTTGGTATTTTTTATAAAAATCACCAAAAATAGTAGAACCTTCAGGAACTGTGCCCACTACTTCAGACGGTTCGTCACGAATCATAATGGGCTCTAACAGAGGCAAACCGGGTTACGTTCGCAGAAATACCATAGTTTTCCCAAAAATATCCCATTTTTTGCCCAAAACCCAAGGCTATAGCGCACGGGTTTTGGACTTCTCTTTGGTGGCTTCTGAATTTTCACCCAATTTCTTGCAGGGCTGTGCGACACGCGTCCATACTGGGTACACGATGCCACAAGAAGAAGCACGGGTCTGTTTCGATCCTTCGTTTGATTTTTACTGGATTTTTTTCAAAAAATAAGGGAAAAATCAATTTTCTTCGTATTTTTTTCTAAAAATCGCCAAAAAATAGTAGAACCTTCCGGGAACTGTGCCCCACTACTTCAGATGGCTCGTCACGAATCATAATGGGCTCTAACATAGACAAACTGGGTTACATTCGCAGAAATACTCTAGTTTTCCAAAAAATATCCATTTTTGCCCAAAACCCAAGGCTATAGCACACGGGCTTTGGACTTCTCTTTGGTGGTTTCGAATTTTCATCCAATTTCTTGCAGGGCTATGCGACACGCGTCCGTACTGCGTACACGATGCAACAAGAAGAGGCACGGGTCTGTTTCGAACCTTCGTTTGAATTTTTCTTGATTTTTTTCAAAAAATAAGGGAAAAATCAATTTTGTTGGTATTTTTTCTAAAAATCAACAAAAAATAGTAGAACCGTTCGGGAACTGTGCCCCACTACTTCAGACGGCTCGTCACTAATCCAAATAGGGCTCTAACAGAGACAAACCGGTTTACGTTCGCAGAAATACCATAGTTTTCCCAAAAATATCCCATTTTTGGCCCAAAACCCAAGCTATAGCACACGGGTTTTGGACTTCTCTTTGGTGGCTTCTGAATTTTCACCCAATTTCTTGCAAGGCCATGCCAAATGCGTTCGTACTGGGTACACGATGCCAGAGGAAGAAGCACGAGTCTATTTCGAACCATCGTTTGATTTTTACTTGATTTTTTTCAAAAATAAGGGAAAAATCAATTTTGTTGGTATTTTTTCTAAAAAATCAACAAAAATAGTAGAACCGTCCGGGAACTGTGCCGTACTACTTCAGACGGCTCGTCACTAATCCAAATAGGGCTCTAACAGAGACAAACCGGTTTACGTTCGCAGAAATACCATAGTTTTCCCAAAAATATCCCATTTTTGGCCCAAAACCCAAGGCTATAGCGCACGGGTTTTGGACTTCTCTTTGGTGGCTTCGAATTTTCACCCAATTTCTTGCAGGGCTGTGCGACACGCGTCCGTACTGCGTACACGATGCCACGAGGAAGAGGCGCAGGTGCTATTTCGAACCTTCGTTTGATTTTTACTTGATTTTTTTCAAAAAATAAGGGAAAAATCAATTTTGTTGGTATTTTTTCTAAAAAATCAACAAAAAATAGTAGAACCGTCCGGGAACTGTGCTCCACTACTTCAGACGACTCGTCACTAATCCAAATAGGGCTCTAACGAGACAAAGCCGGTTTACGTTCGCAGAAATACCATAGTTTTCCCAAAAATATCCCATTTTTGGCCCAAAACCCAAGCTATAGCACACGGGTTTTGGACTTCTCTTTGGTGGCTTCCGAATTTTCACCCAATTTCTTGCAAGGCCGTGCCAAATGCGTTCGTACTGGGTACACGATGCCAGAGGAAGAAGCACGAGTCTATTTCGAACCTTCGTTTGATTTTTACTTGATTTTTTTTGAAAAATAATGGAAAAATCAATTTTCTTAGTATTTTTATAAAAATCACCAAAAATAGTAGAACCTTCAGGAATTGTGCCCCACTACTTCAGACGGTTCGTCACGAATCATAATGGGCTCTAACAAAGGCAAACCGGGTTACGTTCGCAGAAATACCATAGTTTTCCCAAAAATATCCCATTTTTGGCCCAAAACCCAAGGCTATAGCACACGGGTTTTGGACTTCTCTTTGGTGGCTTCGAATTTTCACCCAATTTCTTGCAGGGCTGTGCGACACGCGTCCATCACTGGGTACCGCGATGCCACGAGAAGAAGCACGAGTGCTGTTTCGATCCTTCGTTTGATTTTTACTTGATTTTTTTCCAAAAATAAGGGAAAAATCAATTTTCTTCGTATTTTTTTCTAAAAATCGCCAAAAAATAGTAGAACCTTCCGGGAACTGTGCCCCACTACTTCAGATGGCTCGTCACGAATCATAATGGGCTCTAACATAGACAAACTGGGTTACATTCGCAGAAATACTCTAGTTTTCCAAAAAATATGCCATTTTTTGCCCAAAACCCAAGGCTATAGCACACGGGCTTTGGACTTCTCTTTAGTGGTTTCAATTTTCATCCAATTTCTTGCGAGGCTATGCGACACGCGTCCAGTCTTGCGTACACGATGCCACAAGAAGAGCGCAGGTCTATTTCGAACCTTCGTTTGAATTTTTCTTGATTTTTTCAAAAATAAGGGAAAAATCAATTTTGTTAGTATTTTTCTAAAAATCAACAAAAATAGTAGAACCGTTCGAGAGCTGTGCCCACTACTTGGACGGCTCGTCACTAATCCAAATAGGGCTCTAACGGAGACAAACCGGTTTACGTTCGCAGAAATACCATAGTTTTCCCAAAAATATCCCATTTTTGGTCCAAAACCCAAGCTATAGCACACGGGTTTTGGACTTCTCTTTGGTGGCTTCTGAATTTTCAACCAATTTCTTGCAAGGCCATGCCAAATGCGTTCGTACTGGGTACACGATGCCAGAGGAAAAAGCACGAGTCTATTTCGAACCTTCGTTTGATTTTTACTTGATTTTTTCAAAAATAAGGGAAAAATCAATTTTGTTGGTATTTTTTCTAAAAAATCAACAAAAATAGTAGAACCGTCCGGGAACTGTGCCCCACTACTTCAGACGGCTCGTCACTAATCCAAATAGGGCTCTAACAGAGACAAACCGGTTTACGTTCGCAGAAATACCATAGTTTTCCCAAAAATATCCCATTTTTGGCCCAAAACCCAAGCTATAGCACACGGGTTTTGGACTTCTCTTTGGTGGCTTCCGAATTTTCACCCAATTTCTTGCAAGGCCGTGCCAACTGCATCCATACTGGGTACACGATGCCAGAGGAAGAAGCACGGGTCTGTTTCGAACCTTCGTTTGATTTTTACTTGATTTTTTTCAAAAAATAATGGAAAAATCAAATTTCTTGGTATTTTTTTTAAAAAATCACCAAAAAATAGTAGAACCTTCCGGGAACTATGCCCCACTACTTCAGACGGCTCGTCACTGAATCATAATGGGCTCTAACAGAGACAAACCGGGTTGCGTTCACAGAAATACCCTATTTTCCCAAAAATATTCCTTTTTTTGCCCAAAACCCAAGGCTATAGCACATGGGTTTTGGACTTCTCTTTGGTGGCTACTGAATTTTCACCCAATTTCTTGCAAGGCCGTGCCAAATGCGTCCGTACTGGGTACACGATACCAGAGGAAGAAGCACGGGTCTATTTCGAACCTTCGTTTGATTTTTACTTGATTTTTTTCAAAAAATAAGGGAAAAATCAATTTTGTTGGTATTTTTTCTAAAAAGTCACCAAAAATAGTAGAACCTTCCGGGAGCTGTGCCCCACTACTTCAAACGGCTCGTCACGAATCATAATGGGCTCTAACAGAGACAAACCGGGTTACGTTCGCAGAAATACCATAGTTTTCCCAAAAATATCCCATTTTTTGCCCAAAACCAAAGGCTATAGCATACGGGTTTTGGACTTCTCTTTAGTGGCTTCGAATTTTCACCCAATTTCTTGTAGGGCCATGCGAACGCGTCCGTACTTGCGTACACGATGCCACGAGGAAGAGGCACCGGTCTGTTTCAAACCTTCGTTTGATTTTTACTTGATTTTTTTCCAAAAATAAGGGAAAAATCAATTTTCTTAGTATTTTTCTAAAAAATCACCAAAAATAGTAGAACCTTCCGGGAACTGTGCCCCACTACTTCAGACGGCTCGTCACGAATCATAATGGGCTCTAACAGAGACAAACCGGGTTACGTTCGCAGAAATACCCTAGTTTTCCCAAAAATATCCATTTTTGCCCAAACCCAAGGCTATAGCACATGGGTTTTGGACTTCTCTTTAGTGGCTTCGAATTTTCACCCAATTTCTTGCAAGGCCATGCGACATGCGTCCGTCTTGCGTACACGATGCCGCGAGGAAGAAGCACGGGTGCTATTTCGAACCTTCGTTTGATTTTTACTTGATTTTTTCAAAAATAAGGGAAAAATCAATTTTGTTAGTATTTTTCTAAAAATCACCAAAAATAGTAGAACCTTCAGGAGCTGTGCCCCACTACTTGAGACGGCTCGTCACTAATCAAATCGGGCTCTAACAGAGACAAAGCCAGGTTACGTTCGCAGAAATACCCTATTTTTCCCAAAATATCCCATTTTGGCCCGAAACCCAAGGCTATAGCGCACGGGTTTTGGACTTCTCTTTAGTGGCTTCGAATTTTCACCCAATTTCATGCAAGGCCGTGCGACATGCGTCCGTCATTGGGTACACGATGCCACGAGGAAGAAGCACAGGTGCATTTCGAACCTTCGTTTGATTTTTACTTGATTTTTTCGAAAAATAAGGGAAAAATCAATTTTGTTGGTATTTTTTCTAAAAAATCACAAAAAATAGTAGAACCTTCAGGAGCTGTGCCTCACTACTTGAGACGTCTCGTCACTAATCAAATAGGGCTCTAACAGAGACAAACCGGGTTACGTTCGCAGAAATACCCTATTTTTCCAAAAATATCCCAATTTTTTGCCCAAAACCCAAGGCTATAGCACGCGGGTTTTGGACTTCTCTTTGGTGGCTTCGAATTTTCACCCAATTTCTTGCAAGGCCATACGACACGCGTCCGTACTGAGGTACACGATGCCACGAGGAAGAAGCACGGGTGCTGTTTGAACCTTCGTTTGATTTTTACTTGATTTTTTCAAAAATAAGGGAAAAATCAATTTTCTTAGTATTTTTCTAAAAATCACCAAAAAATAGTAGAACCTTCAGGAGCTGTGCCTCACTACTTGGACGTCTCAGTCACGAATCAAATTGGGCTCTAACAGAGACAAACACGGTTACGTTCGCAGAAATACCTAGTTTTCCCAAAAATATCCCATTTTTGCCCAAAACCCAAGGCTATAGCACACGGGTTTTGGACTTCTCTTTAGTGGCTTACGAATTTTCACCCAATTTCTTGCAGGGCCATGCGACCATGCGTCCGTACTTGCGTACGCGATGCCACGAGGAAGAAGCGCAGGTGCATTTGAATCTTCATTATATTTTTACTTTATTTTTTCAAAAAATAAGGGAAAAATCAATTTTGTTAGTATTTTTCTAAAAATCACCAAAAATAGTAGAACCTTCAGGAGCTGTGCCTCACTACTTGAGCGGCTCGTCACGAATATAATGGGCTCTAACGAGACAAAGCGGGTTACGTTCGCAGAAATACCATAGTTTTCCCAAAAATATCCCATTTTAGCCCAAAACCCAAGGCTATAGCACACGGGTTTTGGACTTCTCTTCAGTGGCTTCGAATTTTCACCCAATTTCTTGCGAGGCCATGCGACACGCGTCCGTCTTGCGTACACGCGATGCCACGAGGAAGAGGCGCAGGTGCTATTTGAATCTTCATTATATTTTCACTTTATTTTTTGAAAAAATAAGGGAAAAATCAATTTTGT
Organism: Murraya koenigii; assembly: GCA_025617385.1. Lineage (NCBI taxonomy): Eukaryota > Viridiplantae > Streptophyta > Magnoliopsida > Sapindales > Rutaceae > Murraya > Murraya koenigii. The sequence continues at coordinate 35,214,096 of CM046814.1, read as the reverse complement.
TGGTATTTTTCTAAAAATCAACAAAAATAGTAGAACCGTCAGGGAGCTGTGCCTCACTACTTGAGACGGCTCGTCACGAATATAATGGGCTCTAACGAGACAAAGCGGGTTACGTTCAGCAGAAATACCATAGTTTTCCCAAAATATCCCATTTTGGCCCAAAACCAAGGCTATAGCACACGGGTTTTGGACTTCTCTTCAGTGGCTTCGAATTTTCACCCAATTTCTTGCAGGGCCATGCGACACGCGTCCGTACATGCGTACACGATGCCACGAGGAAGAGGCGCAGGTGCTATTTCAAACCTTCGTTTGATTTTTACTTGATTTTTTCAAAAATAAGGGAAAAATCAATTTTCTTAGTATTTTTCTAAAAAATAACACAAAAATAGTAGAACCTTCCAGGAACTGTGCCCCACTACATCAGACGTCTCGTCACTAATCAAATTGGGCTCTAACATAGACAAACCGGGTTACGTTCGCAGAAATACCCTATTTTTCCCAAAAATATCCCATTTTTTGCCCAAAACCCAAGGCTATAGCACACGGGATTTGGACTTCTCTTTGGTGGCTTCCGAATTTTCACCCAATTTCATGCAGGGCCATGCGACACGCGTCCGTACTGCGTACACGATGCCACAGGAAGAGGCACGGTGCTGTTTCAAACCTTCGTTTGATTTTTACTTGATTTTTTCAAAAATAAGGGAAAAATCAATTTTCTTAGTATTTTTCTAAAAATAACAAAAAATAGTAGAACCTTCCGAGAGCTGTGCCCCACTACATCAGACGTCTCGTCACTAATCAAATTGGGCTCTAACATAGACAAACCGGGTTACGTTCGCAGAAATACCCTATTTTTCCCAAAAATATCGTATTTTTTGCCCAAAACCCAAGGCTATAGCACACGGGATTTGGACTTCTCTTTGGTGGCTTCCGAATTTTCACCGAATTTCTTGCAGGGCTGTCCGGCACGCGTCCGTACTGGGTACACAATGCCACAGGAAGAAGCACGGGTCTGTTTCGAACCTTCATTTGATTTTTACTTGATTGTTTTCAAAAAATAAGGGAAAAATCAATTTTCTTGGTATTTTTTCTAATAAATCACCAAAAAATAGTACAACCTTCCGGGAACTGTGCCCCACTACTTCAGACGTCTCGTCATGAATCAAATTAGGCTCTAACAGAGACAAATTGGTTTACGTTAGCAGAAATACCCTAGTTTTCTAAAAAATATCCCATTTTTTGCCCAAAACCCAAGCTATAGCACACGGGTTTTGGACTTCTCTTTGGTGGCTTATGAATTTTCACCCAATTTCTTACAAGGCCGTAGCAAATGCATCCGTACTAGGTACCACGATGCCGGAGGAAGAAGCACGAGTGCTGTTTCGAATCTTCATTATATTTTTACTTTATTTTTTCAAAAATAAGGGAAAAATCAATTTTGTTAGTATTTTTCTAAAAATCACTAAAAAATAGTAGAACCTTCAGAGAGCTGTGCCCCACTACTTGAGACGACTCGTCACGAATATAATGGGCTCTAACGAGAGACAAAGCAGAGTTACGTTCAGTAGAAATACCATAGTTTTCCCAAAAATATCCCATTTTAGCCCAAAACCCAAGGCTATAGCACACGGGTTTTGGACTTCTCTTTAGTGGCTTCGAATTTTCACCCAATTTCTTGCGGGGCCATGCGACGCAGCGTCCGTCTGCGTACTGCGATGCCACGGGGAAGAGGCGCAGGTGCATTTCGAATCTTCATTATATTTTCACTTTATTTTTTGAAAAAATAAGGGAAAAGTCAATTTTGTTGGTATTTTTTAAAAAATCAACAAAAATAGTAGAACCAGTCAAGGAGCTGTGCCCACTACTTGCAGACGGCTCGTCCACGAATATAATGGGCTCTACGAGAGACAAAGCGGGTTACGTTCGCAGAAATACCATAGTTTTCCCAAAAATATCCCATTTTAGTCCAAACCCAAGGCTATAGCACACGGGTTTTGGACTTCTCTTTAGTGGCTTCGAATTTTTACCCAATTTCTTGCGAGGCCATGCGACACGCGTCCGTCTTGCGATGCACGATGCCACGAGGAAGAGGCACGGGTGCATTTCGAATCTTCATTATATTTTCACTTTATTTTTTGAAAAATAAGGGAAAAATCAATTTTGTTGGTATTTTTCTAAAAATCAACAAAAAATAGTAGAACCGTCAGGAGCTGTGCCCACTACTTGAGACGGCTCGTCCACGAATATAATGGGCTCTACGAGAGACAAAGCGGGTTACGTTCGCAGAAATACCATAGTTTTCCCAAAAATATCCCATTTTGGCCCAAAACCAAGGCTATAGCACTACGGGTTTTGGACTTCTCTTCAGTGGCTTCGAATTTTCACCCAATTTCATACGAGGGCCATGCGACACGCATCCGTACTAGCGTACGCGATGCCACGAGGAAGAGGCGCAGGTGCTGTTTCAAACCTTCGTTTGATTTTTACTTGATTTTTTCAAAAATAAGGGAAAAATCAATTTTCTTAGTATTTTTCTACAAAATAACCAAAAATAGTAGAACCTTCCGAGAGCTGTGCCCTACTACATCAGACGTCTCAGTCACTAATCAAATTGGGCTCTAACATGAGACAAAGCCAGGTTACGTTCGCAGAAATACCCTATTTTTCCCAAAAATATCCTATTTTTGCCCAAAACCCAAAGCTATAGCACACGGGTTTGGACTTCTCTTTGGTGGCTTCGAATTTTCACCCAATTTCTTGCGAGGGCTGTCAGAGCGCAGCGTCCGTCTTGGGTACACAATGCCACGAGGAAGAAGCACGGGTGCATTTCGAACCTTCATTTGATTTTTACTTGATTGTTTTCAAAAATAAGGGAAAAATCAATTTTCTTGGTATTTTTCTAATAAATCACCAAAAATAGTACAACCTTCAGGAGCTGTGCCCACTACTTCAGACGTCTCGTCATGAATCAAATTAGGCTCTAACAGAGACAAATTGGTTTACGTTAGCAGAAATACCCTAGTTTTCTAAAAAATATCCCATTTTTTGCTCAAAACCCAAGCTATAGCACACGGGTTTTGGACTTCTCTTTGGTGGCTTCTGAATTTTCACCCGATTTATTGCAAGGCCATGCCAAATGCGTTCATACTGGGTACACGATGCCAGAGGAAGAAGCACGAGTCTATTTCGAACCATCGTTTGATTTTTACTTGATTTTTTTCAAAAATAAGGGAAAAATCAATTTTGTTGGTATTTTTTTCTAAAAAATCAACAAAAAATAGTAGAACCGTCCGGGAACTGTGCCCCACTACTTCAGACGGCTCATCACTAATCCAAATAGGGCTCTAACAGAGACAAACAGGGTTACGTTCGCAGAAATACCCTATTTTTCTCAAAAATATCCCATTTTTGGCCCAAAACCCAAGCTATAGCACACGGGTTTTGCACTTCTCTTTGGTGGCTTCCGAATTTTCACCCAATTTCTTTCAATGCCATGCCAAACGCGTTCGTACTGGGTACACGATGCCAGAAGAAGAAACACGGGTCTGTTGCGAACTTTTGTTTGATTTCTACTTGATTTTTTTCAAAAAATAAGGGAAAAATCAATTTTCATGGTATTTTTTCTAAAAAATCACCAAAAAATAGTAGAACCTTCCAGGAACTGTGCCCCACTACTTCAGATGGCTTGTCACGAATCAAATTGGGCTCTAACAGAGACAAACCGGGTTACGTTCGCAGAAATACTCTAGTTTTCCCAAAAATATCCCATTTTTGGCCCAAAACCCAAGGCTATAGCACACGGGTTTTGGACTTCTCCTTGGTGGCTTCCAAATTTTCACCCAATTTCTTGCAGGGCCTTGCGACACGCATCTGTACTGCATACACGATGCCACAAGAAGAGGTACATGTCTGTTTCGAACCTTCCTCTGATTTTTTGCTTGATTTTTTCCAAAAAATAAGGGAAAAATCAATTTTCTTGGTATTTTTTCTAAAAAATAACCAAAAAATAGTAGAACTTTCTGAAAACTGTGCCACACTACTTCAGACGGCTCTTCACGAATCAAATTGGGCTCTAACAGAGACAAACCAGGTTACGTTCGCAGAAATGCCATAGTTTTCCCAAAAATATCCAATTTTTGGCACAAAACCCAAGGATATAGCACACGGGTTTTAGACTTCTCTTTGGTGGCTTCGGAATTTTCACCCAATTTCTTACAGGACATGCGACACGTGTATCATGCTTGGGTACACGATGCCACAAGAAGAGGCACGTGTCTGTTTGAACCTTCGTTTGATTTTTACTTGAATTTTTCTAAAAATAAGGGAAAAATCAATTTTCTTAGTATTTTTCTAAGAAATCACCAAAAATAGTAGAATCTTCAGGAGCTGTGCCTCACTACTTGAGACGACTCGTCACTAATCCAAATAGGGCTCTAACGAGACAAACCAGGTTACGTTCGCGAGAATACCCTATTTTTCTCAAAAATATCTCATTTTTGTCCCAAAACCAAGCTATAGCATCACGGGTTTTGCACTTCTCTTTGGTGGTAATTTTCACCCAATTTCTTACAGGTAGTGCGACAAGCGTCCGTCTTGCATACACGATGCCACAAGAACGAGCACGGGTGCATGTTTGAACCTTTTTTGATTTTTACTTGATTTTTTCAAAAATAAGGGAAAAATCAATTTTCTTAGTATTTTTCTAAAAATAACCAAAAATAGTAGAACCTTCGGGAACTGTGCCCCACTACTTCATACCGCTCGTCAAGAATCAAATTGGGCTCTAACAGAGATAAACCGGATTACGTTCGCAGAAATACTCTTGTTTTCCCAAAAATATCCCATTTTTGGCACAAAACCCAAGGCTATAGCACACGGGTTTTGGACTTCTCTTTGGTGGCAATTTTCACCCAATTTCTTGCAGTGCCGTGCGACAAGCGTCCGTACTGAATACACGATGCCACAAGAACAGGCATGGGTCTGTTTCGAACTTTCCTTTGATTTTTACTTGATTTTTTTCAAAAAAATAAGGAAAAATCAATTTTTTTTGTATTTTTTCTAAAAAATCATCAAAAAATAGTAGAACCTTCCGGGAACTATGCCCCACTACTTCAGACGACTCGTCACTAATCCAAATAGGGCTCTAACAGAGACAAACAAGGTTACGTTAGCAGAAATACCATATTTTTCTCAAAAATATCCAATTTTTGACCCAAAACCCAAGCAATAGCACACGGGTTTTGGACTTCTCTTTGCTGGCTTCCGAATTTTCACCCAATTTCTTGCAAGGCCATGCCAAGCAGCGTTACGTCTTGGGTACACGATGCCATAAGAAGAAACAAGAGTGCATTTCGAACTTTCGTTTGATTTTTACTTGATTTTTTCAAAAATAAGGGAAAATCAATTTTCTTAGTATTTTTCTAAAAATCACAAAAAATAGTAGAACCTTCCGGGAGCTGTGCCTCACTACTTCGGATGGCTTGTCACGAATCAAATTGGGCTCTAACGAGAGACAAACCAGAGTTACGTTTGCGAAATACTCTAGTTTTCCCAAAAATATCCCATTTTGGCCCAAAACCAAGGCTATAGCACACGGGTTTTGGACTTCTCCTTGGTGGCTTCCAAATTTTCACCCAATTTCTTGCAAGGCCGTGCGACACGCGTCTGTACTGCATACACGATGCCACAAGAAGAGGCACATGTCTGTTTCGAACCTTCCTTTGATTTTTCCCTTATTTTTCCAATTTTCTTGGTATTTTTCTAAAAATCACCAAAAATAGTAGAACTTTCTGAAAGCGTGCCACACTACTTGAGACGGCTCTTCACGAATCAAATTGGGCTTTAACGAGACAAACCGAGGTTACGTTCGCAGAAATGCCATAGTTTTCCCAAAAATATCCAATTTTGGCACAAAACCAAGGATATAGCACACGGGTTTTGGACTTCTCTTTAGTGGCTTCGAATTTTCACCCAATTTCTTACGGGACTTGCGACACGTGTCCATCTTGGGTACACGGTGCCACAAGAAGAGGCACGATGTCTGTTTCGAACCTTCGTTTGATTTTTACTTGAATTTTTCTAAAAATAAGGGAAAAATCAATTTTCTTAGTATTTTTCTAAGAAATCACCAAAAATAGTAGAATCTTCAGGGAGCTGTGCCCACTACTTGAGACTGGCTCGTCACTAATCCAAATAGGGCTCTAACGAGACAAAGCCAGGGTTATGTTCGCGAGGAATACCCTATTTTTCTCAAAAATATCTCATTTTGGCCCAAAACCAAGCTATAGCACACGGGTTTTGCACTTCTCTTTGGTGGTAATTTTCACCCAATTTCTTACAGGCCATGCGACAAGCGTCCGTCTTGCATACACGATGCCACAAGAAGAAGCACAGGTGCTGTTTGAACCTTTGTTTGATTTTTACTTGATTTTTTCAAAAATAAGGGAAAAATCAATTTTCTTGATATTTTTCTAAAAATAACCAAAAATAGTAGAACCTTACGGAGCTGTGCCCCACTACTTCATCTGCTCGTCAAGAATCAAATTGGGCTCTAACGAGAGACAAACCAGGTTAGGTTCGCAGAATACCCTATTTTTCTAAAAATATCCCATTTTGACCCAAAACCCAAGGCTATAGCGCACGGGTTTTGGACTTCTCTTCAGTGGCTTCGAATTTTCACCCAAATTCATGCAAGGCCATGCGACACGCGTCGATCTTGGGTACTACGATGCCACGGGGAAGAAGCACGGTGCTGTTTCGAACCTTCGTTTGATTTTTTCAAAAATAAGGGAAAAATCAATTGTCTTGGTATTTTTCTAAAAATCACCAAAAATAGTAGAACCTTCAGGAGCTGTGCCCCACTACTTGAGACGTCTCGTCATGAATCAAATTGGGCTCTAATAGAGACAAACCAGGTTACGTTCGCAGAAATACCATAGTTTTTCCAAAAATATCAAATTTTTGGCCCAAAACATAAGGCTATAGCACACGGGTTTTGGACTTCTCTTTGGTGGCTTCGAATTTTCACCCAATTTCTTGCGGGGCCAGTGCGACACGTGTACATCTTGCGTACACGATGCCGGAGAAAGAAGCACGGTGCTGTTTGAACCTTCGTTTCATTTTTACTTGATTTTTTCAAAAATAAGGGAAAAATCAATTTTCTTAGTATTTTTCCAAAAATCACCAAAAATAGTAGAACCTTCAGGAGCTGTGCTCCACTACTTGGACGGCTCGTCACCAATTCAAATAGGGCTCTAACAGAGACAAACCGGGTTACGTTCGCAGGAATACCCTATTTTTCTCAAAAATATCCCATTTTTGGCCCAAAACCCAAGCTATTGCACTTCTCTTTGGTGGCTTCCGAATTTTCACCCAATATCTTGCAAGGCCATGCCAAACGCGTCCGTACTGGGTATACGATGCTAGAGGAAGAAGCACGGGTCTGTTTCGAACCTTCGTTTGATTTTTACTTGATTTTTTCAAAAAATAAGGGAAAAATCAATTTTCTTGGTATTTTTCTAAAAATCACCAAAAATAGTAGAACCTTCTGAAAACTGTGCCTCACTACTTCAGACGGCTCGTCACGAATCAAATTGGGCTCTAACAGAGACAAACCAGGTTACGTTCGCAGAAATACCATAGTTTTCCCAAAAATATCCATTTTTGGCCCAAAACCCAAGGCTATAGCACACGGGTTTTGGACTTCTCTTTGGTGGCTTCCGAATTTTCACCCAATTTCTTGCAGGACCGTGCGACACGTGTCTGTACTACGTACACGATTCCAGAGAAAGAAGCAAGGGTCTGTTTCGAACCTTCGTTTAATTTTTACTTGATTTTTTTCAAAAAATAAGGGAAAAATCAATTTTCTTGGTATTTTTTCCAAAAAATCACCAAAAAATAGTAGAACCTTCCGGGAACTGTGCCCCACTACTTCAGACGGCTCGTCACCAATCCAAATAGGGCTCTAACAGAGACAAACCGGGTTACGTTCGCAGGAATACCCTATTTTTCTCAAAAATATCCCATTTTTGGCCCAAAACCCAAGCTATAGCACGCGGGTTTTGCACTTCTCTTTGGTGGCTTCCGAATTTTCACCCAATTTCTTGCAAGGCCATGCCAAACGCGTCTGTACTGGGTACACGATGCCAGAGGAAGAAGCACGGGTCTGTTTCGAACCTTCGTTTGATTTTTACTTGATTATTTTAAAAAATAAAGGAAAAATCAATTTCCTTGGTATTTTTTCTAAAAAATCACCAAAAAATAGTAGAACCTTCTGAGAACTGTGCCTCACTACTTCAGGCGGCTCGTCATAAATCAAATTGGGCTCTACCAGAGACAAACCCGGTTACGTTCGCAGAAATACCATAGTTTTCCCAAAATATCCATTTTGGCCCAAAACCAAGGCTATAGCACTACGGGTTTTGGACTTCTCTTCAGTGGCTTCAGAATTTTACCCAATTTGTTACGGGACCGTGCGACACGCGTCATGCATCTGGGTACACGATGCCACGAGAAGAAGCACGGGTGCATTTCGAACCTTCGTTCGATTTTTACTTGATTTTTTCAAAAATAAGGGAAAAATCAATTTTCTTGGTATTTTTTAAAAATCACCAAAAATAGTAGAACGTTACGGAAGCTGCCTCACTACTTGAACGACTCGTCACCAATCCAAATAGTGCTCTAACAGAGACAAACCAGGTTACGTTCGCGAGAATACCCTATTTTTCTCAAAAATATCCCATTTTTGGCCCAAAACCCAAGCTATTGCACTTCTCTTTGGTGGCTTCGAATTTTCACCCAATATCTTGCAAGGCCATGCCAAGCAGCGTCCGTCTTGGGTATACGATGCTAGAGGAAGAAGCACGGTCTGCATTTCGAACCTTCGTTTGATTTTTACTTGATTTTTCAAAAATAAGGAAAAATCAATTTTCTTAGTATTTTTCTAAAAATCACCAAAAATAGTAGAACCTTACGGAGCTGTGCCCCACTACTTCAGACGGCTCATCACTAATCCAAATAGGGCTCTAACAGAGACAAACAGGGTTACTTTCGCAGAAATACCCTATTTTTCTCAAAAATATCCCATTTTTGGCCCAAAACCCAAGGCTATAGCACACTGGTTTTGGACTTCTCTTTGGTGGCTTTGGAATTTTCACCCAATTTCTTACAGGACCGTGCGACACGTGTCCATCTTGGGTACTACGATGCCACGGGAAGAGGCACGCAGTGCTATTTCGAATCTTCGTTTGATTTTTACTTATTTTTTCAAAAATAAGGGAAAAACAAATTTCTTGGTATTTTTCTAAAAATCACCAAAAATAGTAGAACATTCAGGAGCTGTGCCTCACTACTTCGACTGGCTCGTCACTAATCCAAATAGGGCTCTAACAGAGACAAGCGAGGTTACTTTCGCAGAAATACCCTATTTTTCTCAAAAATATCCCATTTTTGGCCCAAAACATAGCACTACGGGTTTTGCACTTCTCTTTGGTGGCTTCGAATTTTCACCCAATTTCTTGCAAGGCCATGCTAAACGCGTTCAGTACTTGGTATACGATGCCGGAGGAAGAAGCGCAGGTGCTGTTTCGAACCTTCGTTTGATTTTTACTTGATTTTTTCAAAAATAAGGCAAAAATCAATTTTCTTAGTATTTTTTCTAAAAATCACCAAAAATAGTAGAACCTTCAGAAGCTGTGCCTCACTACTTGCAGACGGTTCGTCACTGAATCAAATTGGGCTCTAATGAGAACAAACCGGGTTACGTTCGCGAGAATACCCTATTTTTCTCAAAAATATCCCATTTTGGCCCAAAACATAGCACACGGGTTTTGCACTTCTCTTTGGTGGCTTCAGATTTTCGCCCAATTTCTTGCAAAGCCATGCCAAGCAGCGTCCATCTTGGGTACACGATGTCATAAGAAGAAACACGGTGCTGTTTGAACTTTCGTTTGATTTTTACTTGATATTTTTCAAAAATAAGGGAAAAATCAATTTTCTTAGTATTTTTCTTAAAAATCACCAAAAATAGTAGAACCTTCAGGAGCTGTGCCTCACTACCTTGAGACGGCTCGTCACTAATCCAAATAGGGCTCTAACGAGACAAAGCAGGGTTACGTTCGAAGAAATACCCTATTTTTCTCAAAAATATCTCATTTTTGGCCCAAAACCCAAGGCTATAGCGCACGGGTTTTGGACTTCTCTTTGGTGGCTTCTGAATTTTCACCCAATTTCTTGCAAAGCCGTGCCGAACACGTCCGTACTGGGTACACAATTCCAGAGAAAGAAGCATGCGTATGTTTCGAACCTTCGTTTCATTTTTACTTGATTTTTTTCTAAAAATAAGGGAAAAAGCAATTTTCTTGGTATTTTTTCCAAAAAATCACCAAAAAATAGTAGAACCTTCCGGGAACTGTGCCCCACTACTTCAGACGGCTCGTCACTAATCCAAATAGGGCTCTAACGAGACAAACCGAGGTTACGTTCGCGAGAATACCCTATTTTTCTCAAAAATATCCTATTTTGGCCCAAAACCCAAGCTATAGCACTACGGGTTTTGCACTTCTCTTTAGTGGCTTCGAATTTTCATCCAATTTCTTACAAGGCCATGCGACAAGCGTGTGTCTTGGGTACACGATGCCGGAGGAAGAAGCACGGTGCATTTGAACCTTCGTTTGATTTTTACTTGATTTTTTGAAAAATAAGGAAAAATCAATTTTGCTTGATATTTTTCTAAAAATCACCAAAAATAGTTGAACCTTCAGGAGCTGTGCCTCACTACTTGAGACGTCTCGTCATGAATGAAATTGGGCTCTAACGAGACAAACCGAGTTACGTTCGCAGAAATACCATAGTTTTCCCAAAAATATCAAATTATTGGCCCAAACCGAAGACTATAGCACACGGGTTTTGGACTTCTCTTTAGTGGCTTCGAATTGTCACCCAATTTCTTGCGAGGCCATGCGACAGCGTGTCCGATCTGCGTACTACGATGCCGAGAGGAAGAAGCGCAGGTTTGTTTGAATCTTCGTTATATTTTACTTGATTTTTTCAAAAATAAGGGAAAAATCAATGTTGTTGGTATTTTTCTAAAAATCACCAAAAATAGTAGAACCCTCCGAGAGCTGTGTCCCACTACTTGGACGGCTCGTCACGAATCAAATTGGGCTCTACTGAGAGACAAACCAGGTTACGTTCACGGAAATACCCTAGTTTTCCCAAAAATATCTCATTTTTGCCCAAAACCCAAGGCTATAGCACGGGTTTTGGACTTCTCTTTGGTGGCTTCGAATTTTCACCCAATTTCTTGCAAGGCCATGCGACAAGCGTCCGTCTTGGGTACACGATGCCGGAGGAAGAAGCACGGTGTCTGTTTGAACCTTCGTTTGATTTTTACTTGATTTTTCAAAAATAAGGGAAAAATCAATTTTCGTTAGTATTTTTCTAATAAATCACCAAAAATAGTAGAACCTTCAGGAGCTGTGCCTCACAACTTGAGACGGCTCGTCACTAATCCAAATAGGGCTCTAACGAGATAAACCGAGTTACGTTCGCAGAAATACCCTAGTTTTCCCAAAAATATCCCATTTTGGCCCGAAACCAAGGCTATAGCGCACGGGTTTTGGACTTCTCTTTGGTGGCTTCGAATTTTCACCCAATTTCATGCAAGGCCAGTGCGACACGTATCGATCTTGGGTATCACGATGCCAGAGGAAGAAGCACGGGTCTGTTTCGAACCTTCGTTTGATTTTTTTTTCAAAAATAAGGGAAACATCAATTGTCTTGGTATTTTTCCTCAAAAATCACCAAAAACTAGTAGAACCTTCAGGAGCTGTTCCCACTACTTGCAGACGACTTGCCACGAATCAAAGTGGGCTCTAACGAGACAAAGCCGGGTTACGTTCGCGAGAATATCATAGTTTTCCCAAAAATATCCCATTTTGGCACAAAACCAAGCTATAGCACACGGGTTTTGGACTTCTCTTCAGTGGCTTTCGAATTTTCACCCAATTTCTTGCAAAGCCATGTCAAACAGCGTTCGTCTTGGGTACACGATGCGGAGGAAGAAGCACGTGTCTGTTTCGAACCTTCCTTTGATTTTTACTTGATTTTTTCAAAAATAATGGAAAAATCAATTTTCTTAGTGTTTTTCTAAAAAATCACCAAAAATAGTAGAACCTTCAGGAGCTGTGCCTCACTACTTGGACTGACTCGTCACTAATCCAACTAAGGTTCTACGAGAGAAAAGCGGGTTACGTTCAAAGAAATACCCTAGTTTTCCCAAAAATATCCCATTTTGGCCCAAAACCCAAAGCTATAGCACACGGGTTTTGGACTTCTCTTTAGTGGCTTCGAATTTTCACCCAATTTCTTGCAAGGCCATGCGACACGTGCATCTTGGGTACACGATGCCGGAGGAAGAAGCACGGGTCTGTTTCGAACCTTCGTTTGATTTTTACTTGATTTTTTCAAAAATAATGGAAAAATCAATTTTCATGGTATTTTTCTAAAAATCACCAAAAATAGTAGAACCTTCAGGAGCTGTGCCCTACTACTTGAGACGGCTCGTCACTAATCAAATTGGGCTCTAACGGAGACAAACCGGGTTACGTTCGCAGAAATACCATAGTTTTCCCAAAATATCCCATTTTGGCCCAAAACCAAAGCTATAGCACACGGGTTTTGGACTTCTCTTTAGTGGCTTTCGAATTTTCACCCAATTTCTTGCAAGGCCATGCCGACACGCGTCCGTCTTGGGTACACGATGTCAGAGGAAGAAGCACGATCTGTTTGAACCTTCGTTTGATTTTTACTTGATTTTTTCAAAAATAAGGGAAAATCAATTTTCTTAGTATTTTTCAAAAATCACCAAAAATAGTAGAACCTTCAGGAGCTGTGCCCCACTACTTGAACGGCTCGTCACTGAATCAAATTGGGCTCTAACGAGACAAAGCCGGGTTACGTTCGCGAAATACCATAGTTTTCCCAAAAATATCCCATTTTGGCCCAAAACCAAGGCTATAGCGCACGGGTTTTGGACTTCTCTTTAGTGGCTTCCAAATTTTCACCCAATTTCATGCAAGGCCATGGGTCACACGTCCGTCTTGGGTACACGATGACACGAGGAAGAAGCACAGGTCTGTTTCGAACCTTCGTTTGATTTTTACTTGATTTTTTCAAAAATAAGGGAAAAATCAAATTTCTTGGTATTTTTCTAAAAATCACCAAAAATAGTAGAACCTTCAGGAGCTGTGCCTCACTACTTGAGACGGCTCGTCACTGAATCGAAATTGGGCTCTATGAGAGACAAACCGAGGTTACGTTCGTAGAAATACTCTAGTTTTCACAAAAATATCCCATTTTGGCCCAAAACCAAGGCTATAGCACACGGGTTTTGGACTTCTCTTTAGTGGCTTCCGAATTTTCAGCCAATTTCTTGCGAGGCGATGCGACACGCGTCCGTCTTGCGTACGCAATGCCACGAGAAGAAGCACGCGTACTGTTTCGAACCTTCGTTTGATTTTACTTGATTTTTCTAAGAAATAAGGGAAAAATCAATTTTCTTAGTATTTTTCTAAAAGATCACCAAAAATAGTAGAACCTTCAGGAGCTGCTCCTTACTACTTGAATGACTCGTCATGAATCCAAATAGGGCTCTAGCAGAGACAAAGCCGAGTTACGTTAGCGGAAATACCCTAGTTTTCCCAAAAATATCCCATTTTGGCACAAAACCAAGCTATAGCACACGGCTTTTGGACTTCTCTTTGGTGGCTTCGAATTTTCAGCCAATTTCTTGCGAGGCCATGCTACAGCGTCCGTCTTGCATACGCGATGCCACAAGAAGAGGCACGTGTCATGTTTGAACCTTCGTTTGATTTTTACTTGATTTATTCCAAAAATAAGGTAAAAATCAATTTTCTTAGTATTTTTCTAAAAATCACCAAAAATAGTAGAACCTTCAGGAGCTGTCCCCACTACTTGAGACGGCTCGATCACGAATCAAATTGGGCTCTAACGAGGACAAACCGGGTTATGTTCGCAGAAATACCATAGTTTTCCCAAAAATATCCCATTTTTGGCTCAAATCCCAAGGCTATAACGCATGGGTTTAGGACTTCTCTTTGGTGGCTTCCGAATTTTCACCCAATCTCATGCAAGGACATGGCACACGCGTCCGTACTGGGTACACGATGACACAGGAAGAAGCACGGGTCTGTTTCGAACCTTCGTTTGATTTTTACTTGATTTTCTCAAAAAAATAAGGGAAAAATCAATTTTCTTGGTATTTTTTTTAAAAAATCACCAAAAATAGTAGAACCTTCAGGAGCTGTGCCTCACTACTTCGGACGGCTCGTCACGAATCAAATTGGGCTCTAGCAGAGACAAATCGGCTTACGTTCGCAGAAATACTCTAGTTTTCACAAAAATATCCCATTTTTGCCCAAAACCCAAGGTTATAGGACATGCGTTTTGGACTTCTCTTTGGTGGCTTCGAATTTTCACCTAATTTCTTGCGAGGCCATGCGACATGCGTCCGTCTTGCGTACACGATGCCACGAAGAAGAGGCACGTGTCTGTTTCGAACCTTCCTTTGATTTTTACTTGATTTTTTCCAAAAATAAGGGAAAAATCAATTTTGTTAGTATTTTTCTAAAAATCACCAAAAATAGTAGAACCTTCGAGAGCTGTGCCTCACTACTTGGACGGCTCGTCACTAATCCAAATAGGGCTCTAACAGAGACAAACCGGGTTACGTTCGCAGAAATACCCTAGTTTTCCCAAAAATATCCCATTTTTGGCACAAAACCAAGCTATAGCACACGGGTTTTGGACTTCTCTTTAGTGGCTTCCGAATTTTCACCCAATTTCTTGCAAGGACGTGCGAACACGTCCGATCTTGGGTACTACGATGCCGGAGGAAGAAGCACGGTCTGTTTGAACCTTCGTTTGATTTTTACTTGATTTTTCAAAAATAAGGGAAAAATCAAATTTCTTGGTATTTTTCTAAAAATCACCAAAAATAGTAGAACCTTCAGGAGCTGTGCCCCACTACTTGGACGGCTCATCACTAATCCAAATAGGGCTCTAACAGAGACAAAGCAGGGTTACGTTCGCAGAAATACCATAGTTTTCTCAAAAATATCCCATTTTGGCCCAAAACCCAAGGCTATAGCACACTGGTTTTGGACTTCTCTTTAGTGGCTTTGAATTTTCACCCAATTTCTTGCAGAGACCGTGCGACACGTGTCGCATCTTGGGTACACGATGCCGCGAGGAAGAAGCACGAGTGCATTTCGAATCTTCGTTTGATTTTACTTATTTTTTCAAAAATAAGGGAAAAATCAAATTTCTTGGTATTTTTCTAAAAATCACCAAAAATAGTAGAACATTCAGGAGCTGTGCCTCACTACTTGAGACGGCTCGTCACTAATCCAAATAGGGCTCTATGAGAGACAAAGCGAGGTTACGTTCGCAGAAATACCCTATTTTTCTCAAAAATATCCCATTTTGGCCCAAAACCCAAGCTATAACACACGGGTTTTGGACTTCTCTTTGGTGGCTTCCGAATTTTCACCCAATTTCTTGCAAGGCCATGCCAAACACGTCCGTACTGGGTACACGATGCCAGAGGAAGAAGCACGGGTCTGTTTCGAACTTTCGTTTGATTTTTACTTGATTTTTTTCAAAAAATAAGGGAAAAATCAATTTTCTTGGTATTTTTTCTAAAAATCACCAAAAAATAGTAGAACCTTCCAGGAACTGTGCCTCACTACTTCAGACGGCTCGTCACGAATGAAATTGGGGTCTAACAAAGACAAATCGTGTTACGTTCGCAGAAATACTCTAGTTTTCACAAAAATATCCCATTTTTGGCCCACAACCCAAGGCTATAGCATACGGGTTTTGGACTTCTCTTTAGTGGCTTCGAATTTTCAGCCAATTTCTTGCGAGGTCATGCGACACGCGTCCGTCTTGCATACTCAATGCCACGAGAAGAGGCACGTGTCTGTTTGAACCTTCCTTTGATTTTTACTTGATTTTTTCTAAGAAATAAGGGAAAAATCAATTTTGTTGGTATTTTTTCTAAAAAATCACCAAAAAATAGTAGAACCTTCTGAAAACTGTGCGTCACTACTTCAGACGGCTCGTCACGAATCAAATTGGGCTCTAACAGAGAGAAACCAGGTTACGTTCGCAGAAATACCATAGTTTTCCCAAAAATATCCAATTTTTGGCACAAAACCCAAGGCTATAGCACACGGGTTTTGGACTTCTCTTTGGTGGCTTTGGAATTTTCACCCAATTTCTTACAGGACCATGCGACACGCGTCTCGTCTTGGGTACCACGATGCCACGAGGAAGAAGCACGGGTCTGTTTGAACCTTCGTTTGATTTTTACTTGATTTTTTCAAAAATAAGGGAAAAATCAATTTTCTTAGTATTTTTCTAAAAATCACCAAAAATAGTAGAACCTTCAGGAGCTGTGCCTCATTGCTTGAGACAGCACATCACGAATCAAATTGGGCTCTAGCAGAGACAAACTAGGTTACGTTCGCAGAAACACTCTAGTTTTCCCAAAATATCTCATTTTTGCCCAAAACCCAAGGCTATAGGACACGCGTTTTGGACTTCTCTTTAGTGGCTTCAAATTTTCACCTAATCTCTTGCGAGGCCAGTGCGAAACCCGTCCGTCATTGCATACACGATGCAGAGGAAGAGGCGCAGGTGCATTTGAACCTTCGTTTCATTTTTACTTGATTTTTTCAAAAATAAGGGAAAAATCAATTTTCTTAGCATTTTTCTAAAATATCACCAAAAATAGTAGAACATTCAGGAGCTGTGCCCTACTACTTGAGATGACTCATCATGAATCCAAATTGGGCTCGATAGAGACAAACTGGGTTACGTTCGTAGAAATACCCTAGTTTTCCAAAAAATATCCCATTTTTGGCCCAAAAAATATCCCATTTTGGTGGCTTCGAATTTTCAGCCAATCTCTTGCAAGGCCAGTGCGATACGCGTCCGTCTTGGGTACACGATGCCGCGAGGGAGAGCGCAGGTGCTGTTTCGAACCTTCGTTTGATTTTTTCAAAAATAAGTGAAAAATCAATTTTCTTGGTATTTTTCTAAAAATCACCAAAAATAGTAGAACCTTACGAAGCTGTGCCTCACTATTTCGGATGGCTCGTCACGAATCCAAATAAGGCTGTGACAGAGACAAACCGGATTACGTTCGCAGAAATACCCTAGTTTTCCAAAAAAATCCCATTTTTGGCCCAAAACCTAAGGCTATAGCACACGGGTTTTGGACTTCTCTTTGGTGGCTTCTGAATTTTCACCCAATTTCTTGCAGGGCCATGCGACACGCGTCCGTACTGCATACACGATGCCACAAGAAGAGGCACCTGTCTGTTTCGAACCTTCGTTTGATTTTTACTTGTTTTTTTTTAAAAATAAGGGAAAAATCAATTTTGTTGGTATTTTTTTAAAAAAATCAACCAAAAATAGTAGAACCTTCCGGGAACTGTGCCCCACTACTTCAGACGGCTCGTCACGAATCAAATTGGGCTCTAACGAGACAAAGCCAGGTTACGTTCGTAGAAATACCATAGTTTTCCCAAAATATCCCATTTTGGCATAAAACCAAGCTATAGCACACGGGTTTTGGACTTCTCTTTGGTGGCTTCGAATTTTCACCCAATTTCTTTCAAGGATGAGCCAAACGCGTCCGTCATGGGTACTACGATGCCGGAGGAAGAAGCACGCAGTGCATTTCGAACCTTCGTTTGATTTTTACTTGATTTTTCCAAAAATAATGGAAAAATCAATTTTGATGGTATTTTTCTAAAAATCACTAAAAATAGTAGAACCTTCAGGAGCTGTGCCCTACTACTTGAGACGACGCATCACTGAATCAAATTGGGCTCTAACGGAGACAAACCGGGTTACGTTCGCAGAAATACCATAGTTTTTCCAAAATATCCCATTTTGGCCCAAAACCAAGGCTATAGCGCACGGGTTTTGGACTTCTCTTTAGTGGCTTCGAATTTTCTCCCAATTTCATGCAAGGCCGTGCGACACGCGTCCGTCTTGGGTACACGATTTCATAGAAAAAGCACGATCTGTTTCGAACCTTCGTTTGATTTTTACTTGATTTTTCAAAAATAAGGGAAAAATCACCAAAAATAGTAGAACCTTCGGGAGCTGTGCCCCACCACTTGATGGCTCGTCACGAATCAAATTGGGCTCTAGCGAGACAAACCGGGTTTCGTTCGCGAAATACCATAGTTTTCCCAAAAATATCCCATTTTGGCCCAAAACCAAGGCTATAACGCACGGGTTTTGGACTTCTCTTTGGTGGCTTCCAAATTTTCACCCAATTTCATGCAAGGCCATGGGTCACACGTCTGTCTTGGGTACACGATGACACGAGGAAGAAGCACGAGTCTGTTTCGAACCTTCGTTTGATTTTTACTTGATTTTTTAAAAATAAGGGAAAAACAAATTTCTTAGTATTTTTTAAAAATCACCAAAAATAGTAGAACCTTACGAAGCTGCGCCTCACTACTTGGACTGACTCGTCACGAATGAAATTGGGGTTTAACGAGACAAACCGGTGTTACGTTCGCAGAAATACTCTAGTTTTCACAAAAATATCCCATTTTGGCCCAAAACCCAAGGCTATAGCACACGGGTTTTGGAATTCTCTTTAGTGGCTTCGAATTTTCAGCCAATTTCTTGCGAGGCGATGCGACACGCGTCCGTCTTGCATCGCAATGCTCACAAGAAGAGGCACGTGTCTGTTTCGAACCTTCCTTTGATTTTTACTTGATTTTTCTAAGAAATAAGGGAAAAATCAATTTTGTTAGTATTTTTCTAAAAGATTACAAAATAATAGTAGAACCTTCCAGGAGCTGTTCCTACTACTTCGAACTGACTCGTCATGAATCCAAATAGGGCTCGACGAGAGACAAACCGGGTTACGTTAGCGGAAATACCCTAGTTTTCCCAAAAATATCCCATTTTGGCACAAAACCAAGCTATAGCACACGGCTTTTGGACTTCTCTTTGGTGGCTTCGAATTTTCAGCCAATTTCTTGCAGGGCTACTGCTACACGCGTCCGTACTGCATACGCAATGCCACAAGAAGAGGCACGTGTCTGTTTCGAACCTTCCTTTGATTTTTACTTGATTTATTCCAAGAAATAAGATAAAAATCAATTTTCTTGGTATTTTTTCTAAAAAATTACCAAAAAATAGTAGAACCTTCAGGAGCTGTTCCCCACTACTTGAGCGGCTCAATCACGAATCAAATTGGGCTCTACATGGTGACAAACCGGGTTATGTTCGCAGAAATACCATAGTTTTCCCAAAAATATCCCATTTTTGGCTCAAATCCCAAGGCTATAACGCATGGGTTTAGGACTTCTCTTTGGTGGCTTCCGAATTTTCACCCAATCTCATGCAAGGACATGGCACACGCGTCCGTACTGGGTACACGATGACACAGGAAGAAGCACGGGTCTGTTTCGAACCTTCGTTTGATTTTTACTTGATTTTCTCAAAAAAATAAGGGAAAAATCAATTTTCTTGGTATTTTTTTTAAAAAATCACCAAAAATAGTAGAACCTTCAGGAGCTGTGCCCTATTACTTGAGACTGGCTCGTCACGAATGAAATTGGGGTCTACATGAGACAAATCGTCTTACGTTCGCAGAAATACTCTAGTTTTCACAAAAATATACCATTTTTTGCCCAAAACCCAAGGTTATAGGACATGCGTTTTGGACTTCTCTTTGGTGGCTTCCGAATTTTCACCTAATCTCTTGCAGGGCCGTGCGACACGCGTCCGTCTTGCATACACAATGCCACAAGAAGAGGCACGATGTACATTTCGAACCTTCCTTTGATTTTTACTTGATTTTTCCAAAAATAAGGGAAAAATCAATTTTGTTAGTATTTTTCTAAAAATCACCAAAAATAGTAGAACCTTCAGAAGCTGTGCCCCACTACTTGAGATGGCTCGTCACTAATCCAAATAGGGCTCTAGCGAGAGACAAAGCCGGGTTACGTTCGCAGAAATACCTAGTTTTCCCAAAAATATCCCATTTTTGGCACAAAACCTAAGCTATAGCACTACGGGTTTTGGACTTCTCTTTAGTGGCTTCCGAATTTTCACCCAATTTCTTTCAAGGACGTGCCAAACACGTCCGTCTTGGAGCACTACGATGCCGGAGGAAGAAGCACGAGTACTGTTTCGAACCTTCGTTTGATTTTTACTTGATTTTTTAAAAAATAAGGGAAAAACAAATTTCTTAGTATTTTTCTAAAAATCACCAAAAATAGTAGAACCTTCAGGAGCTGTGCCCACTACTTGAGACGGCTCATCACTAATCCAAATAGGGCTCTAGCAGAGACAAGCAGGGTTACTTCGCAGAAATACCCTATTTTTCTCAAAAATATCCCATTTTGGCCCAAAACCAAGGCTATAGCACCTCTGGTTTTGGACTTCTCTTTAGTGGCTTTGGAATTTTCACCCAATTTCTTACAGGGACCGTGCGACACGTGTGCATCTTGGGTACTACGATGCCACGGGGAAGAAGCGCAGGTGCATTTCGAATCTTCGTTTGATTTTTACTTATTTTTTCAAAAATAAGGGAAAAATCAAATTTCTTGGTATTTTTCTAAAAATCACCACAAAATAGTAGAACATTCAGGAGCTGTGCTCCACTACTTCAGACGGCTCGTCACTAATCCAAATAGGGCTCTACGAGAGACAAGCGAGGTTACTTCGCAGAAATACCCTATTTTTCTCAAAAATATCCCATTTTGGCCCAAAACCAAGCTATAACACACGGGTTTTGGACTTCTCTTCAGTGGCTTCGAATTTTCACCCAATTTCTTGCAAGGCCATGCCAAACACGTCCGTCTTGGGTACACGATGCGGAGGAAGAAGCACGGGTGCTATTTGAACTTTCGTTTGATTTTTACTTGATTTTTTCAAAAATAAGGGAACAATCAATTTTCTTGGTATTTTTCTAAAAATCACCAAAAATAGTAGAACCTTCAGGAGCTGTGCCTCACTACTTCAGACGGCTCGTCAAGAATGAAATTGGGGTCTAACAAAGACAAATCGTGTTACGTTCGCAGAAATACTCTAGTTTTCACAAAAATATCCCATTTTTGGCCCACAACCCAAGGCTATAGCATACGGGTTTTGGACTTCTCTTTGGTGGCTTCCGAATTTTCAGCTAATTTCTTGCAGGGCCGTGCGATACGCGTCCGTACTGCATACTCAATGCCACAAGAAGAGGCACGTGTCTGTTTCGAACCTTCCTTTGATTTTTACTTGATTTTTTTCTAAGAAATAAGGGAAAAATCAATTTTGTTGGTATTTTTTCTAAAAAATCACCAAAAAATAGTAGAACCTTCTGAAAACTGTGCGTCACTACTTCAGACGGCTCGTCACGAATCAAATTGGGCTCTAACAGAGTGAAACCAGGTTACGTTCGCAGAAATACCATAGTTTTCCCAAAAATATCCAATTTTTGGCACAAAACCCAAGGCTATAGCACACGGGTTTTGGACTTCTCTTTGGTGGCTTTGGAATTTTCACCCAATTTCTTACAGGACCGTGCGACACGTCTCTGTACTGGGTACACGATGCCACGGGGAAGAGGCACGGGTGCATTTCGAACCTTCGTTTAATTTTTACTTGATTTTTTCAAAAATAAGGGAAAAATCAATTTTCTTAGTATTTTTCTAAAAATCACCAAAAATAGCAGAACCTTCTAGGAACTGTGCCCCACTGCTTGAGACAGCACATCACGAATCAAATTGGGCTCTAACAGAGACAAACTAGGTTACGTTCGCAGAAATACTCTAGTTTTCCCAAAAATATCTCATTTTTTGCCCAAAACCCAAGGCTATAGGACACGCGTTTTGGACTTCTCTTTGGTGGTTTCCAAATTTTCACCTAATCTCTTGCAGGGCCGTGCGACACCGTCCGTCTTGCGTACTACGATGCAACGAGGAAGAGGCACGGGTGCATTTGAACCTTCGTTTCATTTTACTTGATTTTTCAAAAATAAGGGAAAAATCAATTTTCTTGACATTTTTCTAAAATATCACCAAAAAATAGTAGAACATTCAGGAGCTGTGCCCCATTACTTGGACTGACTCGTCACTAATCCAAATAGGGCTCTAACAGAGAGAAACAGGGTTACTTTCGCAGAAATACCCTATTTTTCTCAAAAATATTCCATTTTTGGCCCAAAACCCAAGCTATAACACACGGGTTTTGGACTTCTCTTTGGTGGCTTACGAATTTTCACCCAATTTCTTGCAAGGCCATGCCAAACACGTCCGTACTGGGTACACGATGCCAGAGGAAGAAGCACGGGTCTGTTTCAAACTTTCGTTTGATTTTTACTTGATTTTTTCAAAAATAAGGGAAAAATCAATTTTCTTAGTATTTTTCTAAAAATCACCAAAAATAGTAGAACCTTACAGGAGCTGTGCCCCACTACTTAAGACAGCACATCACGAATCAAATTGGGCTCTAAGAGAGACAAACTAGGTTACGTTCGCAGAAATACTCTAGTTTTCCCAAAAATATCTCATTTTTTGCCCAAAACCCAAGGCTATAGGACACGCGTTTTGGACTTCTCTTTGGTGGCTTCCAAATTTTCACCTAATCTCTTGCAGGGCCGTGCGAAACCCGTCCGTACTGCATACACGATGCAGAGGAAGAGAGCGCAGATGCATTTCGAACCTTCGTTTCATTTTACTTGATTTTTTCAAAAATAAGGGAAAAATCAATTTTCATAGCATTTTTCTAAAATATCACCAAAAATAGTAGAACATTCAGAAGCGTGTCCCATTACATCGAACGACTCATCATGAATCCAAATTGGGCTCTGATAGAGACAAACTGGGTTACGTTCGTAGAAATACCCTAGTTTTCCAAAAAATATCCCATTTTTGGTGGCTTCTGAATTTTCAGCCAATCTCTTGCAGGGCCGTGCGATACGCATCCGTCTTGGGTACACGATGCCACGAGGAGAGACGCAGGTACTGTTTCGAACCTTCGTTTGATTTTTTCAAAAATAAGGGAAAAATCAATTTTCTTGGTATTTTTCTAAAAGTCACCAAAAATAGTAGAACCTTCGAAGCTGTGCCCCACTATTTCGGATGGCTCGATCACGAATCAAATAAGGCTCATGACGAGACAAACCGGATTACGTTCGCAGAAATACCTAGTTTTCCAAAAAATCCCATTTTGGCCCGAAACCTAAGGCTATAGCACCACGGGTTTTGGACTTCTCTTTAGTGGCTTCGAATTTTCACCCAATTTCTTGCAGAGCCATGCGACACGCGTCCGTCTTGCATACACGATGCCACAGAAGAGGCACGTGTCTGTTTCGAACCTTCGCTTGATTTTTACTTGTTTTTTCAAAAATAAGGGAAAAATCAATTTTGTTAGTATTTTTTAAAAAATCAACCAAAAATAGTAGAACCTTCAGGAGCTGTGCCCACTACTTGAGACGGCTCGTCACGAATCAAATTGGGCTCTACGAGAGACAAAGCCAGGGTTACGTTCGCAGAAATACCATAGTTTTCCCAAAAATATCCCATTTTGGCATAAAACCAAGCTATAGCACTACGGGTTTTGGACTTCTCTTTAGTGGCTTCGAATTTTCACCCAATTTCTTTCAAGGATGATCCAAGCAGCGTCCAGTCATGGGTACCACGATGCCGGAGGAAGAAGCACGGGTGCATTTCGAACCTTCGTTTGATTTTTACTTGATTTTTTCAAAAATAAGGGAAAAATCAATTTTGATAGTATTTTTCTAAAAATCACTAAAAATAGTAGAACCTTAGGGAGCTGTGCCCTACTACTTCACACGGCTCGTCATTAATCCAAATAGGGCTCTATGAGAGACAAGCAAGGTTAACTCGAAGAAATACCCTTGTTTTCTCAAAAATATCCCATTTTTGGCAAAAACCCAAGTTTTAGCACTACGGGTTTTGGACATCTCTTTGGTGGCAATTTTCACCCAATTTCTTGCAAGGCCAGTGCGACAGCGTCCGTCTTGCATACTCGATGCCACAAGAAGAAGGGCGGATGCTGTTTCGAACCTTCCTTTGATTTTTACTTGATTTTTCAAAAATAAGGGAAAAATCAATTTTGTTAGTATTTTTCTAAAAAATCACCAAAAATAGTAGAACCTTAGGGAGCTGTGCCTCACTACTTGAGACGGCTCGTCACTAATCCAAATAGGGCTCTACATGAGACAAAGCAGGTTACGTTCGCAGAAATACCCTTGTTTTCTCAAAAATATCCCATTTTGGCACAAAACCTAAGCTATTGCACACGGGTTTTGGACTTCTCTTTAGTGGCTTCGAATTTTCACCCAATTTCTTGCGAGGCCGTGCGACACGCATCGGTATTGCGTACACGATGGTACAAGAAGAAGCGCAGGTGCATGTTCGAACCTTCCTTTGATTTTTACTTGATTTTTCCCAAAAATAAGGGAAAAATCAATTTTATTAGTATTTTTCTAAAAATCACCAAAAATAGTAGAACCTTCAGGAGCTGTGCCCTACTACTTGCACGGCTCGTCACTAATCCAAATAGGGCTCTAACGAGAGACAAAGCCAGGGTTAACGTTGCAGAAATACCCTATTTTCTCAAAAATATCCCATTTTGGCACAAAACCAAGCTATAGCACTACGGGTTTTGGACTTCTCTTTAGTTGGCTTCGAATTTTCACCCAATTTCTTGCAAGGCCATGCCGAGCAGCGTCCGTCTTGGGTACACGATGCCGGAGAAAGAAGCGCAGGTCAGTTTGAACCTTCGCTTGATTTTACTTGATTTTTCATAAAATAAGGGAAAAATCAATTTTCTTAGTATTTTTCTAAAAATCACCAAAAATAGTAGAACCTTAGGGAGCTGTGCCCATTACTTGAGACGGCTCGTCACTGAATCAAATTGGGCTCTACGAGAGACAAAGCAGAGTTACGTTCGCGAAATACCCTATTTTTCTCAAAAATATCCCATTTTGACGCAAAACCAAAGCTATAGCACTACGGGTTTTGGACTTCTCTTTAGTGGCTTCGAATTTTCACCCAATTTCTTGCAAGGCCATGCCAAGCAGCGTTCGTCTTGGGTACACGATGCGGAAGAAGAAGCGCGGATCTGTTTCAAACTTTCGTTTGATTTTTACTTGAATTTTTCAAAAATAAGGGAAAAATCAATTTTCTTAGTATTTTTCTAAAAATCACCAAAAATAGTAGAACATTCAGGAGCTGTGTCCCATTACTTGAGACGACTCGTCACTAATCCAAATTGGGCTCTATGAGAGACAAGCGAGGGTTACGTTTGCGAAATACCCTATTTTTCTCAAAAATATCCCATTTTGGCCAAAACCAAGGCTTTAGCGCTACGGGTTTTGGACCTCTCTTTAATTGGCTTCGAATTTTGACCCAAATTCATGCAAGGCCAGTGCGACGCAGCGTCGATCTTGGGTACACGATGCCACGAGAAGAAGCGCAGATGCATTTCGAACCTTCGTTTGATTTTTTCAAAAATAAGGGAAAAATCAATTGTCTTGGTATTTTTGCTAAAAATCACCAAAAATAGTATAACCTTCAGAAGCGTGCCCTACTACTTGAGGCGGCTCGTCACGAATCAAATTGGGCTCTAACGAGACAAAGCGAGGTTACGTTCGCGAAATACCCTATTTTCTCAAAAATATCCCATTTTGGCATCAAAACCAAAGCTATAGCACTACGGGTTTTGGACTTCTCTTTAGTGGCTTCGAATTTTCACCCAATTTCTTGCAAGGCCATGCCAAGCAGCGTTCGTCTTGGGTACACGATGCCGAGAAGAAGAAGCACGGATCTGTTTCGAACTTTCGTTTGATTTTACTTGAATTTTTCAAAAATAAGGGAAAAATCAATTTTCTTAGTATTTTTCTAAAAATCACCAAAAATAGTAGAACATTCAGGAGCTGTGTCCCATTACTTGAGACGGCTCGTCACTAATCCAAATTGGGCTCTATGAGAGACAAAGCAGGGTTACGTTTGCGAAATACCCTATTTTTCTCAAAAATATCCCATTTTGGCCAAAACCCAAGGCTTTAGCGCGCGGGTTTTGGACCTCTCTTTAGTTGGCTTCGAATTTTGACCCAAATTCATGCAAGGCCAGTGCGACGCAGCGTCGATCTTGGGTACCGCGATGCCACGAAGAAGAAGCGCAGGTGCATTTCGAACCTTCGTTTGATTTTTTCAAAAATAAGGGAAAAATCAATTGTCTTGGTATTTTTGCTAAAAATCACCAAAAAATAGTATAACCTTCAGGAGCTGTGCCCCACTACTTGAGACGGCTCGTCACGAATCAAATTGGGCTCTACGAGAGACAAAGCAGGAGTTACGTTCGCAGAAATACCCTAGTTTTCTCAAAAATATCCCATTTTGGCCTGAAACCAAAGCTATAGCACCACGGGTTTTGGACTTCTCTTTAGTGGCTTCAGAATTTTCACCCAATTTCTTGCAAGGCCATGCCAACGCGTTCGTCTTGGTGCTACGATGCCGGAAGAAGAAGCACGGATCTGTTTCGAACTTTCGTTTGATTTTTACTTGATTTTTTCAAAAATAAGGGAAAAATCAATTTTCTTAGTATTTTTCTAAAAATCACCAAAAATAGTAGAACATTCAGGGAGCTGTGTCCCATTACTTGAGACGGCTCGTCACTAATCCAAATTGGGCTCTATGAGAGACAAAGCGAGGTTACGTTTGCAGAAATACCCTATTTTTCTCAAAAATATCCCATTTTGGCCAAAACCCAAGGCTTTAGCACGCGGGTTTTGGACTTCTCTTTAGTGGCTTCGAATTTTGACCCAAATTCATGCAAGGCCAGTGCGACCAGCGTCGATCTTGGGTACACGATGCCACGAAGAAGCAGCAGGTGCATTTCGAACCTTCGTTTGATTTTTTCAAAAAATAAGGGAAAAATCAATTGTCTTGGTATTTTTGCTAAAAATCACCAAAAATAGTATAACCTTCAGGAGCTGTGCCCTACTACTTTAAGCGGCTCGTCACGAATCAAATTGGGCTCTACGAGAGACAAAGCGAGGTTACGTTCGCAGAAATACCCTAGTTTTCTCAAAAATATCCCATTTTGCACTGAAACCAAAGCTATAGCATCACGGGTTTTGGACTTCTCTTCAGTGGCTTCGAATTTTCACCCAATTTCTTGCAAGGCCATGCCGAGCAGCGTTCGTCTTGGGTACACGATGCCAGAAGAAGAAGCACGGGTTTGTTTCGAACTTTCGTTTGATTTTTACTTGATTTTTTTCAAAAAATAAGGGAAAAATCAATTTTCGTGGTATTTGTTCTAAAAAATCACCAGAAAATAGTAGAACCTTCCGGGAACTGTGTCCCACTACTTCAGACGGCTCGTCACTAATCCAAATAGGGCTCTAACAGAGACAAACAGGGTTACGTTTGCAGAAATACCCTATTTTTCTCAAAAATATCCCATTTTTGGCCAAAAACCCAAGGCTATAGCGCACGGGTTTTGGACTTCTCTTTGGTGGCTTCCGAATTTTGACCCAAATTCATGCAAGGCTGTGCGACACGCGTCAGTACTGGGTACATGATTCCACAAGAAGAAGCACTGGTCTGTTTCAAACCTTCCTTTGATTTTTTTCAAAAAAATAAGGAAAAAATCAATTGTCTTGGTATTTTTCCTAAAAAATCACCAAAAAATAGTAGAACCTTCCGGGAACTGTGCCCCACTACTTCCAACATCTCGTCACGAATCAAATTGGGCTCTAACAGAGACAAACCAGGTTACGTTCGCAGAAATACCATAGTTTTTCGAAAAATATCAAATTTTTGGCCCAAAACCCAAGGCTATAGCATACGGGTTTTGGACTTCTCTTTGCTGGCTTTCGAATTTTCACCCAATTTCTTGCAGGACCATGCGACACGTATGCATCTTGTGTACGCGATGTCCGAAGAAGAAGCGCGTGTCTGTTTCGAACCTTCCTTTGATTTTTACTTGATTTTTCCCAAAAATAAGGGAAAAATCAATTTTATTAATATTTTTCTAAAAATCACCAAAAATAGTAGAACCTTCAGGAGCGTGCCCTTGACTTGAGACTGACTTGTCACTAATCCAAATAGGGCTCTAGCGGAGACAAAGCGAGGTTACGTTCGCGAAATACCCTTGTTTTCTCAAAAATATCCCATTTTGGCACAAAACCCAAGCTATAGCACTTTCGGGTTTTGGACTTCTCTTTAATTGGTTCGAATTTTCACCCAATTTCTTGCAAAGCCATGCTAGAACACATCCGTCTTGGTTACTGCTGCGCGGAGAAAGAAGCGCGGGTCGGTTTGAGACCTTACGCTTGATTTTACTTGATTTTTCAAAAATAAGGGAAAAATCAATTTTCTTCATATTTTTCTAAAAATCACCAAAAATAGTAGAACCTACAGGAGCTGTGCCCTACTACTTGAGACGGTTCGTCACTAATCAAATAGGGCTCTAGCGAGGGACAAATAGGGTTCAGGGGTATTTCTACAGATGTAACTTGGGTTTGTCTCTGTGAGAGCTTTATTTGGATTAAGTGACAGCCGTTTGAAATAGTGAAGCAGTCTCGGACATCTACTGACCTTAGAAAAATACTAAAAATGATTTTCCTTATTTTTGAAAAAATCTAGTAAATCAAGCGAGGTTGGCTGATCCGTCTTCTGTGGCATCGTGTACCGATGCGGACGGCGTGGCATGGCCTTGCATGAGGTGGGTGTCGGAATCCTGAAAAATGCTAAACTGCGTGCGCTATAGCCTTTGGTTGTGGGCCAAAATGAGATTTTTGGGAAAACTATGCTATTCTGTGAGCGAAGCTCGCTGCGTCTGTTGAGGCTCAGTTGATTCGTGACGGCCGTTTGAATGGTGAGACACGATGCGGAAGGTTCTGTTACAGTGATATTAGAAAAATGCCAGAAAAATGATTTTTCCTTATTTTGGAAAAAATCGGTAAAAATCAAAATAAGGTCGAGCAGGCCGGTGCTTCTTCACGTGGCATCGTGAACCCGATGCGGATGCGTGTCTCATGGCCTTGCATGAGGTGGGTGGCTCGGAGCTCCTGAAAGTCAAAACCCGTCGTCTGGACTTGGGTTTTGAGCAAATAGGATTTTGGGAAAACTAGGGTATTCTGAATGTAACCGATTTACGTCTTTGTGAGGCTCTGTTTGGATTCGTGACGAGCCGTTAAGTGGTGGGGCCCGATCCGAGAGTCTGTTCCGTATTTTAGAAAAATACCAAGAAAATGATTTTCCTTATTTTTAAAAGAATCAAGCATATATCAAGCGAAGGTTTGAAGCGGACCCGTGCCTCTTCACGTGGCATCGTATACCGATGCGGATGCGTTGGCGCGACCTTGCAGAAGTTGGTGAGGTCGAAGCCTGAAAGTCAAACACGTGATGCTAGTATGGGTTTTGGGCCAAAATAGTATTTTGGGAAAACTAGAGGTATTTCTACTAATGTAACCGGTTTGTCTGTTGAAACTATTGGATTAGTGACGAACCTACAGTAGAGACACGGTTCTCGGAAAGTTCACTGTTACGGTGATTTTAGAAAAACTACCAGAAAGTGATTTTTCCTTGTTTACAAAAAATCAAGTAAAATCAAGCGAAGTTGGAAGCGGACCGGTGCCTCTTCTTGTAGCATCGTATGCCGATGCGGATGCGTTGGCACGACCTTGCAGGAATTGAGTGAGGTCGGGAGCCGGCTGAAGGCCAAGCTTGCGTCTTGCTTTGGGTTTTGGGCAAAAAATGGGATATTTTGGGAAAAATAGGGTATTCTACGACATGTTCGATTTGTCTCTGTTAAGCCTGTTGGATTAGTGACGAGCCGTCAGTAGTGGGGCCTGGTTCGGAAGATCTGTCTACGGTGATTTTAGAAAAATGTCAGAAAATTGATTTTCCCTTAAAAATCAAGTAAAAATCAAGCGAAGGTTCAAGCGAGGCCGATGCCTCTTCTTAATGGCATCATGTCTGCGATGCGAGCGCGTCGAGTGCAGCCAGAAGAGTTGGGTGAAGATCCGACACCACCAAGAAGTCAAACCGGTGTCTCTGAACGGGTTTGGACCATAGCAGGATTTTGGGAAACTATGGTATTCTGCGAGCGTAACTGGTTGTCTTTAGTCGAGCCCTGTTTGGATTCGTGACGACCGTGCTAATAGTGGGACAAAGTCCGGAAAGATTACTATTTTGGAGATTTCAGAAAAATACCAGAAGATGATTTTCCTGACACAAAAGAATCAAGTATAAATCAAGCGAAGGTTGAAGCGGAACCGATGCCCTCTTCATGACATCGTGTACCCGATGCGGATGCGTTGTACGCGACTGCGAGAAGTTGGGTGAAGATCTGAAACGAAAGTCAAAACTGGGTGTCTTGTAGTATGGGTTTTGGGCCAAAAATAGGATATTTTGGAAAACAGGGTATTTCTACGAATGTAACCGGTTTGTCTGTTGAATCGTTGGATAGATGACGGTCGTGCTAATAGTGGGGCATGGTTCAGGTTATTTTCGGTATTTTACAGAAAATGCCAAGAATGATTTTCACTGTTGAAAAAATCAAGTAAAAATAAAGCGAAGGTTCAAAGCAGGACCCGTGCCTCTTCTGTGCCATTGTGTCTGTGATGCGAGCGCATGTCGCGTGACCTGTAAGAGGTGGGGAAAATTCGAAGCCCGAGAATCAAAACAGTGTGCTATAGTATGGGTTTTGAGCCGAAAATGGGATATTTTGGAAAACTAGGGTATTTCTCGAATGTAACCGGTTTGTCTGATAAGCTGCTATGTTGGATGTCGGTGATCGATGGCGCGATCTGGCGGTTCAGGACCACGGTGATTCTGAAAAAAATACCAGAAAAGTGTTTGCCTGCATTTTTGAAAAAATCAGTATAAATCAAGCGATGGTTCGAAAGCGGACCGTCCTCTGTAGCATCGATATGCCGATGCGGATGCGTTTGCGTGGCCTTGCAGGGGTGGGTGAGGATTCGGAATCCGCAAGAGAGGCTAAAACTGGTCTTATAATGGGTTTTGGGCAAAAATGGGATATTTTGGGAAAAATAGAGTGTTCTGAACGACTCGATTCGTCTCTGTTGAAACCTGTTGAATTAATGTCGGCCGTCGAGACATCAGTGGGGCCATTCGGAGTCTGTCCACGGTGATTTCAGACAATCAAAAATTGATTTTCCTTTTCAAAAAATCGAAGTAAAATCAAGCGAAGGTTAACGGAACATGATTCGCTGTCAGTTGGCGTCGATGTACCGATGCGGATGTGTCGCCGCTTGACACGAAATTGGTGGTCGAGCTACCTAAGAAATCCGACAGCCGTCAGCCTGTGAGTTTTGGACCAGCGAGATTTTAGAAAACTATGGTATTGTGACGTAACTGGTTGTCTCTGTCGAGCCTGCTGGATTCGTGTGGCCGTCTGAAGCATGGTGCGGGTCCGGCAGGTCTACTATTTTTTGGAGATTTTAGAACAAATTGCCGTATGAATCGATACCGTCAGCAGTTGAACTTTCGCGCTATTCTTGAATGGATCAGTGAATAAATCAAGCGCGGTTAAAGCAGGACGGTGCTTCTGTGGCATCACAATATCGATGCGGATCGTGTCGCCTTATTTGCGAAAGTGGGTGAAATTTGGAAACCCGCAGAAGTCAAACCCCGTGTGATATAGCGCGGGTTTTGGGCGAAAAATGGGATATTTTGGGAATAATAGGGTGTTTATCTGGCAATAACTTCCGGTTTGTCTACGGTAGAGACCATTTGGATTAGTGACGGTACGACGCTGAAGTGCTGGGGCAGTTCCGGAAAAGGTTCTACTGATGATTTTTAGAAAAATCACGAACCAAAATTGATTTTCATATTTTGAAAAAAATCAAGTAAAAATCAAGCGAAAATTAAAGCGAACGATTCTTGGCATCGTGTACCTAAAATGCAGACGATATTAAGCATATTATACAAGAAAGTGGGTGAAAATTCGAAGCCGCAAAGTCGAAACAGTGTGCTATAGCTTGGGTTTTGGGCCAAGTAGTGGATGTTTGGATGGTGGAAAGTGAGGATTCTGACGTGGACGGTTTGTCTCTGTTAGAGCCCTATTTTGATTAGTAATGGTAAAATCTGAAGGCATGAGGCCACAGTTCCCGGAAGGTTCTACTATTTTTTGGTGAATTTTTAGAAAAATACCCGGCAAAATTGATTTTTTCCCTTATTTTTTGAAAAAAATCAAGTAAAAATATAACGAAGATTGAGCAGACAAAATGCCTCTTCACGTGGCATAATTATGCGCCCAGTAAGGGGCACAGCGTGTCACCACGGCCTGCGGGCAGTCGGTGATAATTAGTGGATGGCACCAAGGAGTCCAAACCGTTGCTGGTAAGCGGGTTTTAGGTAAAAATGGGCTGTTGGTGGGAAAACTAGAATGTTCCGCGAGCATGCGTAGGTTTGTCTACCTTCAAGCCCTATTTTGATTAGTGACAAGCGATAAAATTTTGCAAAGAACCGCAGTTCAAAAAGGATTACTACTATTTTTGGTCGTTTTTAGAAAAGGCACAGTCGATTTTCGTGATTTTTCATGAGACAAAGTCAAAGTAAAAGTCAAGCAGAGGTCAGCAACGGACACGGTGGCACTGCACTGGCATCGTGTTACCCTGTCACAGACTGGCGTGTCGCCGCGGTCTTGTAAGAAATTGGTGAAAATCCAAGGCTCCCTGAGAAGTCAAAGGCTCAGTGTCTTTATAGCCTTGGGTTTTAGGCGAAAAAATAAGATATTTTGGAAAAACTAGAGTATTTACGGGGCATCGCTGTTTGTCTCTGTTAAAACAGTGTTCGTGACCTGCGGTGCAGTGGTGAAACCTGGAATCTGATATTTTGCTGATTTTGAAAGAGCCTGAAAATTGATTTTTCCTGTTACGAAAAAAATGAAATAAAAATCAATGAGTTCCCAAACATTGGGTGTACTACGGCATCGATGTGCCTGCTGCGGATGCATGTCGCGCGGCCCATGAAAGTGGGTGAAATTGAAGATCCCGCAGAAGTCGAAGCATGAGCCTGGCCCAGCAGGTTTGGGCTGCGGATATTTGGAAAAACCAGTGTTCTGAGGCATCGGCTGTTGTCTGGCAATTTGTTCGTACAGTGGTTGGGCGGTTCGAGAAGGTTCTGCTAACCCACAGTTGTTTCAGAAAATGCCAGCTGTTTTATCATATTTTGAAAAAATCGAAGTAAAAATCGACGGTCACGGCGCGAAGCGGTGCTTATTCACGGCGTAAATAATATATCTCGGACACGTGTCGCCAGCCTACGAAATATTGGGTGGGGTCGGCTTGTAAAGAAAGAATCAAACCGTGTCTTCTAACAGGTTTTAAGGCCAAAAATTGTTGAAGAAGCTCTCCAATTATGACATCACGCTTCAATTGTCTCTGTTAAACCTGTTTGATTGATGACGGTGATGCGGTAATGAACACGGTTCGGGCGACTGCTGTTTTGGTGATTTTGAAATACCAAAGAAGGTGATTTTCGCATTTTATGAAAATCAATATCAGCGGTTCAGCGGTTCGTCACGGTCGTGCCCGATCTGATTACGACGGCGTGACGCAATGAATTGAAATCGAAGCCCTGAAAAGTCCGCCGTCTTATTCTGCGGGTTTGGGCAAAAAATGGGATACAGGGAAAGCCAGGCGTTCGGCGTGGCACGTTTGTGCGTTGGGCGATATGGTCGTGGCGGTAGGTCTAATGAACGCGGTTCCAGGAAACCACTGTTGCACAGTGATTTTTGGAAAAACTGAAATGATTTTTCCTTGTTTTATGAAAAAATCAGTAAATGAGGAAGTTAAAGCGATCCGGGTCTTCTTCCCTACGGAATCGTGCGATCTTGATTGCGTTGTGTACGAAATTGGGTGGAAGTCAGTACGTAAGAAATCAAAAAGCCGTCATTCTGTATGAGTTCAAGCGAAAAAATAGGATTTTGGAAAACTAAATTTCGGTGACGTAACTTCGATTTATAATACGGTGGGCGCTGATGCGGTCGTGGCCGAGCGGGTGGGAAATGAACGCAGTTCCCAGTTCTCTTGCAGTGATTACAGAAAAATGCCAAGAAAAGTGTTTCCTTGTTGAGAAAAAATCAGTAAAAATCAGTGAAGGTTCGAAACGGAACCGGGTCTTCTGCAATGACATCGTGCTGACCTGCGGTGTGTCGCGGCACGAAGCGGTGGTGGCTCCCTGGGAAGTCAAACAGAATGGCCTGGTTTGGGCCAAAAATGAGACCCCAGTGAGGTATTCCTAACGACATGCGCCGAACTGTCTGATGAAACTGTTGCAATTGATGACGGCCGTCTGGCGTATGGTACGGTTCAAGGTTCTACTGTTTTTTGGTCATTTTAGAAAAATACCCAATAGGCCACCATATTTTGAACGAAATCAGTAAAAATCAAGCGAAGACCAAAGCGGAACCGTGCTTCTTCCTGGCATCGTGTACCCTGTCACGGGCGATGTCATGTACGGTCTTGTAGAAATTGGGTGAAAATTCCCGGCTCTAAAGAGAAGTCAAAACTGCGTCTTATAATAGCAGGTTTTGAGCGAAAAAAAATAGAGATATTTGGAAAAACAAATATTTAAAACGTAACTCAAATCTCTTGTTGGGCCCAATTTCATTCGTGACTGCGAAATGCGAGGTAGTGGGGGCGCGGTTCCTGAAGGAACCACACTGGTGATTTTAGAAAAATGCCATGGCTTTTCACTTATTTTAAAATCAAGTAAAAATCAAGCCAGTTCGACGGGCTGATAACCTCTTCTCTGACATCGATATTTTCCGGTCACGGACATTGGCGTAACCTTGTGAAATTGGGTGAAAATTCGAGCTCCTGAAAAGATCAAAACATGTCTTTATAAACTGATTCAGGCCAAAAAAAGCAGACTAACGGTATTACGTGACGTAAGCATTGTCTCTGTTAAACTTCTGTTTGAATTAATGACCGTCTGTGTAGACACGAAAATTCTGCTGATACAGTGATTTTTGAAAACTCCAACCGTGATTTTCACTGACCCCGAAAAAATAGTAAATCAAGCGAAGGTTGGCCAGAACCCGATGCTTCCTCGTGCATCGTGTGCCTGTAAGGCCAGCATGCGCCTGAGAAAAGAAATTGGAAATTCCACCGCAAAGAGAGTCAAAACTTGGTAATGCTATAAGCTTGGGTTTTGAGCCATCGTATTTTTGAAAAGCAGGGTATTTAAGGGGACGTGGCTTTCGGTTGTCTCAGAGCAATATGATCGTGGGCACAGGTGCAGTGGTGAACGATTCGGTATTTTGTGATTTTGAAAATGCCAGAAGGTGATTTTCCTTATTTTAATCGAAATAATATAGCAATTAGAAATAGACGTGCTTATGTTCACTGTGACGCCGTGTCTGCGATGAGGGCGGCTGTCTGCGGCCTGGCGTGGTGAAGTGGGAAGCACCAAAGGAGAATCAATCGTGTCATGTAACCTTGGACTGTCCCAATGGGATATTTTAAGGAAAACTAAGTATTCTATGAACTTCTTCCGATTTGTCTCTGTTAAATAGACCAGTATTGGGCCGTCTGATAGTGAGACACGATCTGATCTGTTTGGTGATTTTCCTCAAAAACACAACAAATGATTTTTCCGCGGCCACACGAAAAATCAAGTAAATCAGCAGAAGGTTCGGCTGGGCGCCTGTGGCATCGTGCACTCGGCTGCGGATGCGTAGCCGCGCGCGTACGCGGGGGTTGGTGAAAATCGAAGCCGCCAAGGGGTCGACTGCGCCCGCCAACGGGTTCTTGTTGAAAAATGGGATGTTGCAGGAAAACTAGAGTATTCTGCGGGCGTGGCTGATTTGTTCTGATGGGGCCCAGTTTGAACCGTGACGGTTTCGTCACAATGATGAGACGATTCGGTTGACTGTTACGGTGATTTTGAAAAAATATCCGCAGTCGTTTCCTTATTTTTAAAAATCAAGTAAGGAAATCAAGCGAAGGACCAACGGACTCGATCTTCTTCCTCCCCGGCATCGTGTACTGTGCGGACGCGTACCGGCGTGGCCTTGTGAAATGAGGTGAAGAATCCGGAAGCCAGTCGAAACCGTCTTCCTGTATGAGTTTTAAAAAAATGGGATATTGACTGGTTAACCTATTAACCCGGCAATATTGAGCGTGCGATTAGGTGGCCGATGCGAAGTGTTGGGGACCGCGGTTCCGGAAGGTTCTACTATTTTTGGTGATTTTTAGAAAAATACCAAGAAAATTGATTTTCCATTATTTTTTAAAAAATCAAGTAAAAATCAAGCGAAGGCTCGAGCAGACCCGTGCTTCTTCTACGGCATCATGTACCCTGAAATGCGGATCGTTTGGCCTTGCCTGTAGAAATTGGGTGAAAATTGACCAGACAACGAGAAGTCCAAAACTACGTGTGCTTATAGCTTGGGTTTTGGGCCAAAATGGGATATTTTGGGAAAACTAGAGGTATTCTGTGACATGCACGGGTTTGTCTTTGTTGAGAGCCTTATTTGGATTAGTGACGAGCTGTCTGAAGTAGTGAGGCGCAGTTCGGGAAGGTTCTACTATTTTTGGTGAATTTTTAGAAACAATACCAACAAAATTGATTTTTCACTTATTTTTTGAAAAAATCAAGTAAAAATCAAGCGATGGTTCAAACAGGACCGGTGCCTCTTCTTGTGGCATAAGTGATGCGGAACGCAGGCTGTCGAGACGGCCTACAAAGTGGGTGAAGATTCAGAAGCCACAAAGAAGTCAAAACCAGTGTCTATAGCCTTGGGTTTGGGCGAAAATGGATATTTTGGAGGAAACTAGAGTATTTATGAGCGTGGGTTTGTCTCGTTAGAGCCCAATTTGATTCACGTGGCATCGTGTGCCGGTACGGACGCATTTGGCATGGCTGTATAGAAGTGGGTGAAAATTCGAGAAGCCACCAAAGAAAAGTCAAAACTTGTGTCTTATAGCTAGGGTTTTGGGCCAAAATGAGATATTTTTGGGAAAACAAGGTATTTACGTGAGCGTAAGCTGGTTTGTCTGCTGTTAGAGCCCTATTTGGATTAGTGACGAGCCAAATGCGAGTAGTGGGGCCACGAGTTCGGAAGGTTCTACTATTTTTGGTGATTTTTAGGAAAAATACCAGCATAATTGATTTTCCCTTATTTTTTGAAAAAATCAAGTAAAAATGAAGCGAAGGTTCGAAACGGACCCATGCCTCTTCTTATGGCATCGTGTACGCGGCACGGATGCGTGTCACTGCACCGCAAGAAATTGGGTGGAAATTCGGAAGCCACCAAGAAGTCAAAAGCCGTGCTTATAGCCTTGGGTTTGGGCAAAAAATGGGATATTTTGGGAAAACTAGAGCATTTCAGTGAGCGTAACACGGTTTGTCTACGATTAGGCGCATTATGATTCAGTGACAGTGCTGAAGTGTTGGGGCAAGGTTCCAGAAGGTTCTACTATTTTTGGTGATTTTTAGAAAAATACCAAGAAAATTGATTTTTCACTTATTTTTGAAAAAATCAAGTAAAAATCAAGCGAAGGTTCGAAACAGACCAGTGCTTCTTCCTACGGCATCGATGTACTTCGATGCGGACGCATTGGCATGGCCTTGTAAGAAATTGGTGAAAATTCGAAGCCACCAAAGAAGTCCAAAACTTGTGTCTATAGCTTGGGTTTTGGGCCAAACATGGGATATTTTTGGGAAAACTAGGGTATTTCTGTGACGTAAACGGTTTGTCTCTGTTAGAGCCCTATTTGGATTAGTAGATGACAGTAGTAGTGGGGCCACGGTTCCGGAAGGTTCTACTATTTTTGGTGATTTTTAGAACAAATACCAACATAATTGATTTTTCCTTATTTTTTGAAAAAATCAAGTAAAAATGAAGCGACAGTTCGAAAGAGACCCATGCCTCTTCTTATGGCATCGTGTACGCAGCTGCGGATCGTGTCGCATCGCCACTGCAAGAAATTGGGTAAAAATTCGGAAGCCACAAAGAAGTCAAAACCAGGTGTCCTATAGCCTTGGGTTTTGGTAGAAAAAGGATATTTTGGGAAAACTAGAGTATTTACTGAGCGTAACCGGTTTGTCTCTGTTAGAGCCCAATTAGATTCATGACAGGCGAAGTGCGAAGTAGTGGAGCACGAGTTCGGGAAGGTTCTACTTTATTGTTTAGGTG
This sequence comes from Murraya koenigii, assembly GCA_025617385.1. Classification (NCBI taxonomy): domain Eukaryota; kingdom Viridiplantae; phylum Streptophyta; class Magnoliopsida; order Sapindales; family Rutaceae; genus Murraya; species Murraya koenigii. The sequence continues at coordinate 35,175,840 of CM046814.1, read as the reverse complement.
ATTGTTTAGAAAAATACCAAGAAAATTGATTTTCCCTTATTTTTAAAAAAATCAAGTAAAAATCAAATGAAGGTACGAAACAGACCGTGCTTCTTCTGTGGTATCGTGTACCAGTGCTGGACGCATTTAGCGCGTCCTTGCAAGAAATTGGGTGAAAATTCGGAAGCCACCAAGAGAAGTCAAAACCGGTGTGCTATAGCTTGGGTTTTGGTAGAAAATAGGATATTTTGGGAAAAATAGAGTATTTACGTGAGCGTAACTTGGGTTGTCTCTGTTAGAGCCCATTATGATTCGTGACGAGCCGTCACGAAGTGTTGAGGCCACAGTTCTGGAAGGTTCTACTATTTTTGGTGATTTTTAGAAACAATACTAAGAAAATTGATTTTCCCTTATTTTTTGAAAAAATCAAGTAAAAATCAAGCGAAGGTTGAAACAAGACCGATGCTTCTTCCTCGGCATCGTGTACTCGATCGCGGACGTGTTTGGCATGGCCTTGTAAGAATTGGGTGAAAATTCGGAAGCCACAAGAGAAGTCCAAAACTTGTGTGCTATAGCTAGGGTTTTGGGCCAAAAATGGGATATTTTGGGAAAACTAGGGTATTTTGTGAGCGTAAACTGGTTTGTCTACTGTTAGAGCCCTATTTGGATTAGTGACGAGCGTCAAATGAGTAGTGGAGCACGAGTTCGGGAAGGTTCTACTATTTTTAGTGATTTTTAGAACAAATACCAACATAATTGATTTTCCCTTATTTTTTGAAAAAATCAAGTAAAAATGAAGCGACGGTTCGAAAGAGACCGTGCCTCTTCTTATGGCATCGTGTACGCATGCACGGATGCGTGTCGCATACCTGCAAGAAATTGGGTGAAAATTCGGAAGCCACAAAGAAGTCAAAACCAGTGTCCTATAGCCTTGGGTTTTGGGTAGAAAAGGATATTTTGGGAAAACTAGAGTATTTACTGTGAGCGTAACCGGTTTGTCTCTGTTAGAGCCCAATTAGATTCATGACGAAGTCACGAAGTAGTGAGGCCGCAGTTCCGGAAGGTTCTACTATTTTTGGTGATTGTTTAGAAAAATGACCAAGAAAATTGATTTTCCTTATTTTTAAAAAAATCAAGTAAAAATCAAATGAAGATGCGAAAGCAGGACCGGTGCTTCTTCTGTGGTATCGTGTGCCGATCGCGGACGCATTTGTGCGTCCTTGCAAGAAATTGGGTGAAAATTCGGAAGCCACCAAAGAAGTCAAAACCGGTGTGCTATAGCTTGGGTTTTGGTAGAAATAGGATATTTTGGGAAAATAGAGTATTCTATGAGCGTAACTCGGTTTGTCTGTTAGAGCCCATTATGATTACGTGACGGGCAGTGCGAAGTGTTGAGAGCACGAGTTCTGGAAGGTTCTACTATTTTTGGTGATTTTTAGAAACAATACTAAGAAAATTGATTTTCCCTTATTTTTTGAAAAAATCAAGTAAAAATCAAGCGAAGGTTCGAAACAAACCGTGCTTCTTCCTCGTGGCATCGTGTACTGATCCGGACGTATTTGGCATGGCCTTGTAGAAATTGGGTGAAAATTCGGAAGCCACCAAAGAAGTCAAAACTTGTGTGCTATAGCTAGGGTTTTGGGCCAAAAAAGGGATATTTTTGGGAAAACTAGGGTATTTTGTGCGATACAGCTGGTTTGTCTCTGTTAGAGCCCTATTTGGATTAGTGACGAGTCGATGCGAAGTAGTGGAGCCTGAGTTCAGGAAGGTTCTACTATTTTTTGGTGAATTTTTTGAAACAATACCAACAAAATTGATTTTTCCCTTATTTTTTGAAAAAAATCAAGTAAAAATCAAACGAAGGTTCGAAATAGACCCGTGCTTCTTCCTGTGGCATCGTGTACCCGATGCGGACGGCGTGTCGCATGGCCTTGCATGAAATTGGATGAAAATTCGGAAGCCACCAAAGAAGTCAAAACCGGTGTGCTATAGCTTGGGTTTTGGGCAAAAATAGGATATTTTTGGGAAAAATAGAGTATTTCTGTGACGTAACCGGTTTGTCTCTGTTAGAGCCCATTATGATTCAGTGACGAGCAGTACGAAGTAGTTGGGGCACTGAGTTCTGGAAGGTTCTACTATTTTTGGTGATTTTTAGAAACAATACCAAGAAAATTGATTTTTCCCTTATTTTTTAAAAAATCAAGTAAAAATCAAGCGAAGGTTCGAAAACAGACCAGTGCTTCTTCACGTGGCATCGTGTACCCGATGCGGACGCGTGTTGCATGGCCTTGCATGAAATTGGGTGAAAATTCGGAAGCCACCAAAGAGAGTCAAAAGCCGTGTCGCTATAGCCTTGGGTTTTGGGCAAAAATAGGATATTTTGGGAAAACTAGAGTATTTCAGTGAGCGTAACCGGTTTGTCTCTATTAGAGCCCATTATGATTAAGTGACGAGCCGATGCGAAGTGTTGAGAGCACGAGTTCCGGAAGGTTCTACTATATTTTGGTGATTTTTAGAAAAAATACCAAGAAAATTGATTTTCCCTTATTTTTCAAAAAAATCAATGTAAAAATCAAGCGAAGGTTCGAAACAGACCAGTGCTTCTTCCTACGGCATCGTGTACCCAGTACGGACGGCGTGTCGCATGGCCTTGCATGAAATTGGGTGAAAATTCGGAAGGCACCAAAGAGAAGTCAAAACCCGTGCGCTATAGCCTTGGGTTTTGGGCAAAAAATGGGATATTTTTGGGAAAACTAGAGTATTTCAGCGAACGTAACAGGTTTGTCTCTATTAGAGCCCATTATGATTCGTGATGAGCCGTCTGAAGTGTTGGGGCACAGTTCCCGGAAGGTTCTACTATATTTTGGTGATTTTTTAGAAAAAATTCCAAGAAAATTGATTTTTCCCTTATTTTTTCAAAAAAATCAATTAAAAATCAAACGAAGGTTCGAAACAGACCCGTGCTTCTTCCTCTGGCATCGTGTACCCAGTACGGACGCGTTTGGCACGGCCTTGTAAGAAATTGGGTGAAAATTCGGAAACCACCAAAGAAGTCCAAAACCAGTGTGCTATAGCTTGGGTTTTGGGCCAATAAGGATATTTTGGGAAAACAAGGGTATTTCTGCGAGCGTAACCGGTTTGTCTCTGTTAGAGCCCTATTTGGATTAGTGACGAGCCGTGCGAGTAGTGGGGCCACGAGTTCCGGAAGGTTCTACTATTTTTGGTGAATTTTTAGAAACAATACCAACAAAATTGATTTTCCCTTATTTTTTGAAAAAAAATCAAAGGAAGGTTCAAAACAGACCCGTGCCTCTTCTTGTGGCATCGTGTACTGCAGCACGGATGCGTGTCGCACGACCTGCAAGAAATTGGGTGAAAATTGAAGCCACCAAAGAGAGGTCAAAACCGAGTGTGCTATAGCCTTGGGTTTTAGGTAGAAAATGGGATATTTTTGGGAAAACTAGAGTATTTCTGTGAGCGTAACTTGGTTTATCTCTGTTAGAGCCCAATTTGATTAGTGATGAGCAGTGCGAAGTAGTGGGGCACGAGTTCTGGAAGGTTCTACTATTTTTGGTGATTTTTAGAAAAATACCAAGAAAATTGATTTTTCCTTATTTTTTGAAAAAATCAAGTAAAAATGAAACGAAGGTTGAAACAGACCCGTGCCTCTTCTTATGGCATCGTGTACGCAGTACGGATCACGTGTCGCATGGCCTACAAGAAATTGGGTGAAAATTCGGAAGCCACAAAGAGAAGTCCAAAACCGGTGTGCTATAGCCTTGGGTTTTGGGTAAAAATAGGATATTTTGGGAAAACTAGAGCATTTCAGAGAACGTAACCCGGTTTGTCTCTGTTAGAGCCCAATTAGATTCGCGACGAGCCGTCTGAAGTAGTGGGGCACGAGTTCCGGAAGGTTCTACTATTTTTGGTGATTTTTAGAAAAATACCAAGAAAATTGATTTTTCCTTATTTTTTAAAAAATCAAGTAAAAATCAAATGAAGGTCGAAACAGGACCCGTGCTTCTTCACTGTGGTATCGTGTACCAGATCTGGACGCATTTGGCACGGCCTTGCAAGAAATTGGGTGAAAATTCGGAAGCCACCAAGAGAAGTCAAAACCAGTGTGCTATAAGCTTGGGTTTTGGGTCAAAATAGGATATTTTGGGAAAAATAGAGTATTTCTGCGAGCGTAACTCGGTTTGTCTCTGTTAGAGCCCATTATGATTCGTGACGAGCCGTCTGAAGTAGTGGGGCACAGTTCCCGGAAGGTTCTACTATTTTTTGGTGAATTTTTTAGAAACAATACCAACAAAATTGATTTTTCCCTTATTTTTTGAAAAAAATCAAGTAAAAATCAAACGAAGGTTCGAAAAAGACCAGTGCTTCTTCCTGTGGCATTGTGTACCCAGTACGGACGCGTGTCGCACGGCCTTGCATGAAATTGGATGAAAATTCAGAAGGCACCAAAGAGAAGTCCAAAACCCGTGCGCTATAGCCTTGGGTTTTGGGCAAAAAATGGGATATTTTTGGGAAAACTAGAGTATTTCAGCGAACGTAACAGGTTTGTCTCTATTAGAGCCCATTATGATTCGTGACGAGCCGTCACGAAGTGTTGGAGCACGAGTTCCGGAAGGTTCTACTATATTTTGGTGATTTTTTAGAAAAAATTCCAAGAAAATTGTTTTTTCCCTTATTTTTTCAAAAAAATCAATTTAAAATCAAACGAAGGTTCGAAACAGACCCGTGCTACTTCCTCTGGCATCGTGTACCTAGCACGGACGCGTGTCGCACGGCCTTGCATGAAATTGGATGAAAATTCGGAAGGCACCAAAGAGAAGTCCAAAACCCGTGCGCTATAGCCTTGGGTTTTGGGCAAAAAATGGGATATTTTTGGGAAAACTAGAGTATTTCAGCGAACGTAACAGGTTTGTCTCTATTAGAGCCCATTATGATTCGTGATGAGCCGTCTGAAGTGTTGGGGCACAGTTCCCGGAAGGTTCTACTATATTTTGGTGATTTTTTAGAAAAAATTCCAAGAAAATTGATTTTTCCCTTATTTTTTAAAAAATCAATTAAAAATCAAGCGAAGGTTCGAAAGCAGACCGTGCTTCTTCCTACGGCATCGTGTACCCGATGCGGACTGCGTTTAGCACGACCTTGTAAGAAATTGGGTGAAAATTCAGAAACCACCAAAGAGAAGTCAAAACCAGTGTGCTATAGCTCGGGTTTTGGGCCAAAATAGGATATTTTGGGAAAACAAGGGTATTCTGCGAGCGTAAACCGTTTGTCTCTGTTAGAGCCCTATTTGGATTAGTGACGAGCCGTCTGAAGTAGTGGGGCACAGTTCCCGGAAGGTTCTACTATTTTTTGGTGAATTTTTTAGAAACAATACCAACAAAATTGATTTTTCCCTTATTTTTTTGAAAAAAATCAAAGGAAGGTTCGAAACAGACCCGTGCCTCTTCTTGTGGCATCGTGTACGCAGCACGGATGCGTGTCGCACGGCCCTGCAAGAAATTGGGTGAAAATTCAGAAGCCACCAAAGAGAGGTCCAAAACCAGTGTGCTATAGCCTTGGGTTTTAGGCCGAAAATGGGATATTTTTGGGAAAACTAGAGTATTTCTGCGAACGTAACCCGGTTTATCTCTGTTAGAGCCCAATTTGATTCGTGACGAGCGGTCTGAAGTAGTGGGGCACAGTTCCCAGAAGGTTCTACTATTTTTGGTGATTTTTTAAAAAAAATACCAAGAAAATTGATTTTTCCCTTATTTTTTTGAAAAAAATCAAGTAAAAATGAAACGAAGGTTCGAAACAGACCCGTGCCTCTTCTTATGGCATCGTGTCCGCAGCACGGATACGTGTCGCACGGCCCTGCAAGAAATTGGGTGAAAATTCAGAAGCCACCAAAGAGAAGTCCAAAACCCGTGTGCTATAGCCTTGGGTTTTGGTGAAAATAGGATATTTTGGGAAAACTAGAGCATTTCGAGAGCGTAACTCGGTTTGTCTCTGTTAGAGCCCAATTAGATTCATGACGAGCCAGTCCGAAGTAGTGGGGCACAGTTCCGGAAGGTTCTACTATTTTTGGTGATTTTTAGAAAAATACCAAGAAAATTGATTTTTCCCTTATTTTTAAAAAATCAAGTAAAAATCAAATGAAGGTCAAAACAGGACCCGTGCTTCTTCCCGTGGTATCGTGTACCCGATGACGGACGCATTTGGCACGGCCTTGCAAGAAATTGGGTGAAAATTCGGAAGCCACCAAAGAGAAGTCCAAAACCCGTGTGCTATAGCTTGGGTTTTGGGTCAAAATAGGATATTTTTGGGAAAAATAGAGTATTTCTCTGAGCGTAACTCGGTTTGTCTCTGTTAGAGCCCATTATGATTAGTGACGAGTCGTCTGAAGTAGTGGGGCACAGTTCCCGGAAGGTTCTACTATTTTTTGGTGAATTTTTTAGAAACAATACCAACAAAATTGATTTTTCCCTTATTTTTTTAAAAAAATCAAGTAAAAATCAAACGAAGGTTCGAAAAAGACCAGTGCTTCTTCCTGTGGCATTGTGTACCCAGTACGGACGCGTGTCGCACGGCCTTGCATGAAATTGGATGAAAATTCAGAAGGCACCAAAGAGAAGTCCAAAACCCGTGCGCTATAGCCTTGGGTTTTGGGCAAAAAATGGGATATTTTGGGAAAACTAGAGTATTTCAGCGAACGTAACAGGTTTGTCTCTATTAGAGCCCATTATGATTCGTGACGAGCCGTCTGAAGTGTTGGGGCACAGTTCCCGGAAGGTTCTACTATATTTTGGTGATTTTTTAGAAAAAATTCCAAGAAAATTGTTTTTTCCCTTATTTTTTCAAAAAAATCAATTTAAAATCAAACGAAGGTTCGAAACAGACCCGTGCTACTTCCTCTGGCATCGTGTACCTAGCACGGACGCGTGTCGCACGGCCTTGCATGAAATTGGATGAAAATTCGGAAGGCACCAAAGAGAAGTCCAAAACCCGTGCGCTATAGCCTTGGGTTTTGGGCAAAAAATGGGATATTTTTGGGAAAACTAGAGTATTTCAGCGAACGTAACAGGTTTGTCTCTATTAGAGCCCATTATGATTCGTGATGAGCCGTCTGAAGTGTTGGGGCGCAGTTCCGGAAGGTTCTACTATATTTTGGTGATTTTTAGAAAAATTCCAAGAAAATTGATTTTTCCTTATTTTTCAAAAAATCAATTAAAAATCAAGCGAAGGTTCGAAAGCAGACCAGTGCTTCTTCCTCGGCATCGTGTACCCGATGCTGGACGCGTTTGGCACGACCTTGTAAGAAATTGGGTGAAAATTCAGAAACCACCAAGAGAAGTCAAAACCCGGTGTGCTATAGCACTGGGTTTTGGGCCAAAATAGGATATTTTGGGAAAACAAGGGTATTTCTGCGAGCGTAAACCGGTTTGTCTCTGTTAGAGCCCTATTTGGATTAGTGACGAGTAGTACGAAGTAGTGAGAGCACTGAGTTCCGGAAGGTTCTACTATTTTTGGTGAATTTTTAGAAACAATACCAACAAAATTGATTTTTCCCTTATTTTTTGAAAAAAATCAAAGGAAGGTTAAAACAGACCCGTGCCTCTTCTTGTGGCATCGTGTACGCAGACACGGATGCGTGTCGCGCTGACCTGCAAGAAATTGGGTGAAAATTCGGAAGCCACCAAGAGAGGTCCAAAACCGGTGTGCTATAGCCTTGGGTTTTAAGTAGAAAATGGGATATTTTGGGAAAACTAGAGTATTTCTGAGCGTAACAGGTTTATCCTGCATGTTAGAGACTAATAGTACTACTGTAAGAGC
>CM046814.1:35077111-35167931 GCA_025617385.1 Murraya koenigii | reverse complement strand
GTGTCGCACTGCCACGGAAGAAATTGGGTGAAAATTCGGAAGCCACCAAAGAGAGTCAAAACCAGTGTACTATAGCCTTGGGTTTTGGGCAAAAAGGATATTTTTGGGAAAAATAGAGTATTTACGTGAGCGTAACACGGTTTGTCTCTGTTAGAGCCAAATTTGTTTAAGTAACGAGCAGTCTAAAGTAGTGGGGCACGAGTTCGGGAAGGTTCTATTATTTTTGGTGATTTTTAGAAAAATACCAAGAAAATTGATTTTTCCCTTATTTTTGAAAAAATCAAGCAAAAATCAAGCGAAGGCTCGAAAGCAGGACCGGTGCTTCTTGCTATGGCATCGTGTACCCGGTCTGACAGCGTGTAGCCTGACCTTGCATGAAATTGGGTGAAAATTCGAAAGCCACCAAAGAAGTCAAAACCAGTGCGCTATATAGCCTTGGGTTTTGGGCAAAAATCAGGATATTTTGGGAAAACTATGGTATTTACTGAGCGTAACCTGTTTGTCTCAGATTAGAGCCCAATTTGATTCAGTGACGAGCCGATGCGAAGTGGTGGGGCCACGAGTTCCGGAAGGTTCTACTATTTTTGGTGATTTTTAGAAAAAATACCAAGAAAATTGATTTTTCCATTATTTTTTTAAAAATAAATTAAAAATCAAAGGAAGGTTGAAACGAGACCCGTGCTTCTTCCTATAGCATCGTGTACCATGTCACGGACGGCGTGTCGCTGCTACTGCAAGAAATTGGGTGAAAATTCGGAAGCCACCAAAGAAGTCAAAACCAGTGTGCTATAGCCTTTGGTTTTGGGCAAAAAAGGATATTTTGGGAAAAATAGTGTATTTACGTGAGCGTAACATGGTTTGTCTCTGTTCGAGCCCAATTTTTTTAAATAGCGAGCAGTCTAAAGTAGTGGGGCCACAGTTCTCGGAAGGTACTATTATTTTTGGTGATTCTTTAGAAAAATACCAACAAAATTGATTTTCCGTTATTTTTGAAAAAATCAAGTAAAATCAAGCGAAGGTTCGAAAGCAGGACCCGATGCTTCTTCACGTGGCATTATGTACCTAAATGCGAGCGTGTGTCCTACGGCCTTGCATGAAATTGGGTGAAAATTCGGAAGCCACCAAGAGAAGTCGAAAACACATGTGCTATAGCCTAGAGTTTTGGGCAAAAAAGGGATATTTTGGGAAAAATAGGGTATTTACAGTGAGCGTAACACGGTTTTGTCTCTGTTAGAGCCAAATTTGTTTAAATAACGAGCCGTCTAAAGTAGTAGGAGCCACGATTCAGGAAGGTTCTATTATTTTTGGTGATTTTTAGAAAAATACCAAGAAAATTATTTTTCCTTATTTTTGAAAAAATCAAGCAAAAATCAAGCGAAGGCTCGAAACAGGACCCGTGCTTCTTGATATGGCATCGGTGTACCAGTCTGAGCAGCGTGTCGTCCGACCTTGCATGAAATTGGGTGAAAATTCGAAAGCCACCAAAGAGAGTCAAAACCAGTGCGCTATAGCCTTGGGTTTTGAGCAAAAAATAGGATATTTTGGGAAAAGCGTGGTATTTACGGGAGCGTAACCGGTTTGTCTCGTTAGAGCCCAATTACATTAAGTGACGAGCCGTCTGAAGTAGTGAGGCACAGTTTTCAGAAGGTTCTACTATTTTTGGTGATTTTTTAAAAAAAAATACCAAGAAAATTGATTTTCCCTTATTTTTTGAAAAAATAAAGCAAAAATCAAGCGAAGGTTCGAAACGAGACCCGTGCTTCTTCTTTGTGGAATCGTGTACCCGATGCGGACGGCGTGTCGCATGGCCTTACATGAAATTGGGTGAAAATTCGGAAGTCACCAATGAGAAGTCCAAAACCCGTGCGCCATAGTCTTGGGTTTTGGGCAAAAAATGGGATATTTTTGGGAAAACTATGGTATTTCTGCGAATGTAACTCGGTTTGTCTCTGTTAGAGCCCAATTTACTTCGTGACGAGCCGTTTGAAGTAGTGAGGAGCAGTTCCGGAAGGTTCTACTATTTTTGATATTTTTGAGAAAAATACGAAGAAAATTGATTTTTCCGTATTTTTGAAAAAATCAAGTAAAAATCAAGCGAAGGTTTGAAGCAGACCGTGCTTCTTTCTACGAAATCGTGTACCCAGTCGCGGACGGCGTGTCGCATGGCCTTGCATGAAATTGGGTGAAAATTCGGAAGCCACCAAAGAAGTCAAAACCAGTGCGCTATACCCTAGGGTTTTGGGCCAAATCTAATATTTTGGGAAAACTATGGTATTCTATGAGCGTAACTCGGTTTGTCTATGTTAGAGCCCAATTTGATTAAGTGGCGAGCACGTCCGAAGTAGTGGGGAACAATTCCGGAAGGTTCTACTATTTGTTTGTGATTTTTAGAAAAAAACCAAGAAAATTTATTTTTCCTTATTTTTGAAAAAATCAAGTAAAAATCAAGCGAAGGTTGAAAGCAGGACCCGTGCTTCTTCACGTGGCATCGTGTACCCAATACTGGACGCTTGTCGCACTGCCTGCAAGAAATTGGGTGAAAATTCGGAAGCAACCAAGAGAAGTCAAAACCAGTGTGCTATAGCCTTGGGTTTTGGGCCAATCAGGATATTTTTGGGAAAAATAGGGTATTTACGTGAGCGTAACTCGGTTTGTCTCTGTTAGAGCCTTAGTTGGATTAGTGACGAGCAGTGCGAAGTAGTGGGGCACATTTCACGGAGGGTTCTACTATTTTTTTGGTGATTTTTTAGAAAAAATACTAAGAAAATTGATTTTTCCCTTATTTTTGAAAAAACTCAAGTAAAAATCAAAGGAAGGTTGAAACAGGACCCGTGCCTCTTCTTGTGCATCGTGTATGCGATGCGGACGCATGTCGCTGCAGCCTACAAGAAATTGGGTGAAAATTCAGAAGCAACCAAAGAAGTCAAAACCAGTGTGCTATAGCCTTGGGTTTTGGGCCATAAATCAGGATATTTTGGGAAAACTATGGTATTTACGTGAGCGTAACTCGGTTTGTCTCTGTTAGAGCCTTAGTTGGATTAGTGGCAGGCAGTGCGAAGTAGTGGGGCCACGGTTCCGGAGGGTTCTACTATTTTTTGGTGATTTTTAGAAAAATACCAACAAAATTAATTTTTCCTTATTTTTGAAAAAATTAAGTAAAAATCAAGCGAAGGTTGAAAGCAGGCCGTGCCTCTTCACGTGGTATCGTGTACCCAGTATAGACACGTGTCGAGCAGCACTGGAAGAAATTGGGTGAAAATTCCGAAGCCACCAAAGAAGTCGAAACAGGTGTGCTATAACCTTGTGTTTTGGGCCAAAAATTTGATATTTTGGGAAAACTAGGGTATTTACGTGAGCGTAACCGGTTTGTCTCGTTAGAGCCTATTTGGATTAGTGACGAGCAGTACGAAGTAGTGAGGAACAATTCCGGAAGGTTCTACTATTTGTTTGTGATTTTTAGAAAAAAACCAAGAAAATTGATTTTTCCTTATTTTTTAAAAAAATCAAGTAAAAATCAAGCGAAGGTTCGAAAGCAGACCAGTGCTTCTTCACGTGGCATCGTGTACCACTGTGCGGATGGCGTGTCGCATTGCCACGCAAGAAATTGGGTGAAAATTCGGAAGCCACCAAGAGAAGTCAAAACCAGTGTGCTATAGCCTTGGGTTTTGGGCAAAAAGGATATTTTAGGAAAAATAGGGTATTCTACTGAGCGTAACTTCGGTTTGTCTCGTTAGAGCCCTATTTGGATTAGTGACAAGCCGTGCGAAGTAGTGGGGCACGAGTTCCGGAAGGTTCTACTATTTGTTTGTGATTTTTAGAAAAAAACCAAGAAAATTGATTTTTCCTTATTTTTTAAAAAAATCAAGTAAAAGATCAAGCGAAGGTTGAAAGCAGACCCGTGCTTCTTCACGTGGCATCGTGTACCCGATGCGGACTGCGTGCCGCGTGGCTTGCATGAAAGTGAGCGAAAATTTGGAAGCCACCAAGAGAAGTCCAAAACCATGCGCTATAGCCTTGGGTTTTGGGCCAAAAATGGGATATTTTGGGAAAACTATGGTATTCTGCGAGCGTAACTCGGTTTGTCTCTGTTAGAGCCCTATTTGGATAAGTGACGAGCCGATGCGAAGTAGTGGGGAACAATTCCGGGAAGGTTCTACTATTTTTGGTATTTTTAGAAAAAATACCAAGAAAATTGATTTTTCCGTATTTTTTGAAAAAAATCAATCAAAAATCAAGCGAAGGTTGAAGCAGGGCCGTGCCTCTTCACGTGGTATCGTGTACCCAGCACGAGACAGCGTGTCGCATAGCCTGGAAGAAATTGGGTGAAAATTCGAAGCCACCAAGAGAAGTCAAAACCGGTGTGCTATAGCCTTGGGTTTTGGGCCAAAACTGATATTTTGGGAAAACTACGGTATTCTGTGAGCGTAACCGGTTTGTCTCTGTTAGAGCCCTATTTGGATAAGTGACGAGCAAGTGCGAAGTAGTGGGGAACAATTCCGGGAAGGTTATACTATTTTTGGTGATTTTTAGAAAAATACCAAGAAAATTGATTTTTCCTTATTTTTTGAAAAAATCAATCAAAAATCAAGCGAAGGTTCGAAACAGGACCCGTGCTTCTTCACGTGGCATCGTGTATCCGATGCGGACTGCGTGTCGCACTACCACAGAAATTGGGTGAAAATTCGGAAGCCACCAAGAGAAGCCCAAAACCCGTGTGCTATAGCCTTGGGTTTTGGGCCAAAAATGATATTTTGGGAAAACTACGGTATTTCTGCGAGCGTAACCGGTTTGTCTCGTTAGAGCCCTATGTGGATTAGTGACGAGCCGTCTAAAGTAGTGGAGCCACAGTTCCGGAAGGTTCTACTATTTTTGGTGATTTTTAGAAAAATGCCAAGAAAATTCATTTTCCTTTATTTTTGAAAAAAATCAAGTAAAAATCAAGCGAAGGTTCGAAAGCAGACCGGTGCTTCTTCACAGTCACATCGTGTACCCAGTCGCGGACAGCGTGTCACACGACTCTGCAAGAAATTGGTGAAAATTCGGAAGCCACCAAAGAAGTTCAAAACCGGTGTGCTATAGCCTTGGGTTTTGGGCAAAAATAGGATATTTTGGGAAAAATAAGGTATTCTACTGAGCGTAACTTGGGTTTGTCCTTTGTTAGAGCCCTATTTTGATTAGTGACGAGCCGATCCGAAGTATTGGGGCACATTTCCGGAAGGTTCTACTATTTTTTAGTGATTTTTAGATAAAATACCAACAAAATTGATTTTTCCTTATTTTTTGAAAAAATCAAGTAAAAAATCAAGCGAAGGTTCGAAACAGGACCCGTGCTTCTTCACGTGGCATCGTGTATCCGATGCGGACGGCGTGTCGCACTACCACAAGAAATTGGGTGAAAATTCGGAAGCCACCAAGAGAAGCCCAAAACCCGTGTGCTATAGCCTTGGGTTTTGGGCCAAAATGATATTTTGGGAAAACTACGGTATTCTGTGAGCGTAACCGGTTTGTCTCTGTTAGAGCCCAATTACATTCGTGACGAGCAGTCCGAAGTAGTGAGGCACAGATTTCAGGAAGGTTCTACTATTTTTGGTGATTTTTTAAAAAAATACCAAGAAAATTCATTTTCCTTTATTTTTTGAAAAAATCAAGTAAAAATCAAGCGAAGGTTGAAAACAGACCCGTGCTTCTTCACAGTCGCATCGTGTACCCGATGCGGACGGCGTGTCACACAGCTACTGCAAGAAATTGGTGAAAATTCGGAAGCCACCAAAGAAGTCAAAACCGTGCGCTATAGCCTTGGGTTTTGGGCCAATCAGGATATTTTGGGAAAACTATGGTATTTACGTGAAAGTAACTCGGTTTGTCTCTGTTAGAGCCAATTTGATTTGTGACGAGCCGTACGAAGTAGTGAGGAGCAGTTCCGGAAGGTTCTACTATTTTTGGTGTTTTTAGAAAAAATACCAAGAAAATTGATTTTTCCTTATTTTTGAAAAACTCAAGTAAAAATCAAAGGAAGGTTAGATCTGAGACCCGTGCCTCTTCTTGTGCATCGTGTATGCGATCACGGACGCATGTCGCTGCGACCTGCAAGAAATTGGGTGAAAATTCGGAAGCAACCAAAGAGAGTCAAAACCGTGTGCATAGCCTTGGGTTTTGGGCCAAAATAGGATATTTTTGGGAAAAATAGGGTATTTACGTGAGCGTAACTCGGTTTGTCTGCATTAGAGCCTTAGTTGGATTAGTGACGAGCAGTGCGAAGTAGTGGGGCACATTTCACGGAGGGTTCTACTATTTTTTTGGTGATTTTTTAGAAAAAATACAAACAAAATTAATTTTTCCCTTATTTTTTGAAAAAAATCAAGTAAAAATCAAACGAAGGTTCGAAACAGGCCCATGCCTCTTCCTGTAGTATCGTGTACCCAGTACACACGCGTGTCGCTTGGCCCTGGAAGAAATTGGGTGAAAATTCCGAAGCCACCAAAGATAAGTCCAAAACCCGTGTGCTATAGCCTTGGGTTTTGGGCCAAAATGATATTTTAGGAAAACTATGGTATTTCTGCGAATGTAACCGGTTTGTCTCTGTTAGAGCCCTATTTGGATTAGTGACGAGCCGTGCGAAGTAGTGGGGAACTATTCCAGGAAGGTTCTACTATTTTTTGGTGATTTTTTAGAAAAAAATACCAAGAAAATTGAATTTTTCACTTATTTTTTTAAAAAACTCAAGTAAAAATCAAACGAAGGTTCGAAAGCAGACCGATGCTTCTTCCTATAGCATCGTGTAGCACTGTGCGGACAGCGTGTCGCACTGCCTACAAGAAATTGGGTGAAAATTCGGAAGCCAACAAAGAAGTCAAAACCAGTGTCGCTATAGCCTTGGGTTTTGGGCCATAAATAGGATATTTTGGGAAAACTATGGTATTTACGTGAGCGTAACTTGGTTTGTCTCTGTTAGAGCCTTAGTTGGATTAGTGACGAGCCGTGCGAGTAGTGGGGCCACAGTTCCGGAGGGTTCTACTATTTTTTGGTGATTTTTAGAAAAATACCAACAAAATTAATTTTTCCTTATTTTTTGAAAAAATTAAGTAAAAATCAAGCGAAGGTTCGAAAGCAGGGCCGGTGCCTCTTCACGTGGTATCGTGTACCCGGTATAGGCAGCGTGTCGAGCAGCCTGGAAGAAATTGGGTGAAAATTCGAAGCCACCAAAGAAGTCCGAAACCAGTGTGCTATAACCTTGTGTTTTGGGCCAAAAATTTGATATTTTGGGAAAACTAGGGTATTCATGTGAGCGTAACTCGGTTTGTCTCTGTTAGAGCCTATTTGGATTAGTGACGAGCCGATACGAAGTAGTGGGGAACAATTCCGGAAGGTTCTACTATTTGTTTGTGATTTTTAGAAAAAAACCAAGAAAATTGATTTTTCCTTATTTTTTTAAAAAAATCAAGTAAAAATCAAGCGAAGGTTGAAACAGGACCGGTGCTTCTTCACGTGGCATCGTGTACCCTATGCGGACGCGTGTCGCATGCTACTGCATGAAATTGGGTGAAAATTCGGAAGCCACCAAGAGAAGTCAAAACCATGCTGCTATAGCCTTGGGTTTTGGGTCAAAAATAGGATATTTTGGGAAAACTATGGTATTCTGTGAGCGTAACTCGGTTTGTCTCTGTTAGAGCCCTATTTGGATAAGTGACGAGCCGTACGAAGTAGTTGGGAACAATTCCGGGAAGGTTCTACTATTTTTTGGTATTTTTAGAAAAAATACCAAGAAAATTGATTTTTCCTTATTTTTTGAAAAAATCAATCAAAAATCAAGCGAAGGTTCGAAACAGGGCCGGTGCCTCTTCACAGTGGTATCGTGTACCCAGCCGAGGCCAGCGTGTCGCATAGCACTGGAAGAAATTGGGTGAAAATTTCGAAGCCACCAAAGAAGTCAAAACCAGTGTGCTATAGCCTTGGGTTTTGGGCCAAAAATGATATTTTTGGGAAAACTACAGTATTTCTGTGAGCGTAAGCCGGTTTGTCTCTGTTAGAGCCCTATTTGGATAAGTGACGAGCACGTGCGAAGTAGTGGGGAACAATTCGGGAAGGTTCTACAATTTTTGGTGATTTTTAGAAAAAGACCAAGAAAATTGATTTTTCCCTATTTTTGAAAAAATCAATCAAAAATCAAGCGAAGGTTGAAGCAGAACACGTGCTTCTTCACTGTTGCATCGTGTATCCGATCGCGGACGCGTGTTGCACTACCACTGAAAATTCGGAAGCAACCAAGAGAAGTCAAAACCGGTGTGCTATAGCCTTGGGTTTTGGGCCAAAAGTGATATTTTGGGAAAACTACGAGTATTCTGCGAGCGTAACTCGGTTTGTCTCTGTTAGAGCCCAATGTGGATTAGTGACGAGCAGTCTAAAGTAGTGAGGACCACAGTTCCACGGAAGGTTCTACTATTTTTGGTGATTTTTAGAAAAAATGCCAAGAAAATTCATTTTCCTTTATTTTTGAAAAAAATCAAGTAAAAATCAAGCGAAGGTTGAAAGCAGGACCAGTGCTTCTTCACAGTCGCATCGTGTACCCGATGCGGACGGCGTGTCACGCAGCTCTGCAAGAAATTGGTGAAAATTCGGAAGCCACCAAAGAAGTTCAAAACCAGTGTGCTATAGCCTTGGGTTTTGGGCAAAAAATAGGATATTTTGGGAAAAATAAGGTATTTACTGTGAGCGTAACTTGGGTTTGTCACTTTATTAGAGCCCTATTTTGATTAGTGACGAACCGTCTGAAGTATTGGGGCACATTTCCGGAAGGTTCTACTATTTTTTGGCGATTTTTTAGATAAAATACTGAAAAAATTGATTTTTCCTTATTTTTTGAAAAAATCAAGTAAAAATCAAGCGAAGGTTGAAAACAGGACCAGTGCTTCTTCACGTGGCATCGTGTACCCGATGCGGACGGCGTGTCACACGGCTACTGCAGAAATTGGGTGAAAATTCGGAAGCCACCAAGAGAAGTTCAAAACCGTGTGCTATAGCCTTGGGTTTTGGGCAAAAATAGGATATTTTTGGGAAATATAGGGTATTTCTCTGAGCGTAACTTGGTTTATCTCTGTTAGAGCCCTATTTGGATTAGTGACGAGCCGTCTGAAGTAGTGGGGCACAGTTCCCGGAAGGTTCTACTATTTTTTGGTTGTATTTTAGAAAAAATACAAATAAAATTGATTTTTCCCTTATTTTTTGAAAAAAATCAAGTAAAAATATAACGAGGATTCGAAACAGACCCGTGCCTCTTCCTGTGGCATCATGTATGCAGATGAGGGCAGCGTGTCGTACAGCCACTGCAAGAAATTGGGTGAAAATTCGGAAGCCACAAATGAGAAGTCAAAACCAGTGTGCTATAGCCTTGGATTTTGGGCCAAAAATGATATATTTTGGGAAAACTAGGAGTATTCTGCGAGCGTAACTCGGTTTGTCTCTGTTAGAGCCCAATTTGATTCAGTGACGAGCACGTACGAAGTAGTGAGGAGCAGTTCCGAGAAGGTTCTACTATTTTTGGTGATTTTTAGAAAAATACCAAGAAAATTGATTTTTCCTTATTTTTGAAAAAATCAAGTAAAAATCAAGCGATTGTCGAAAGCGAGCAGTAGCTTATTCACGTGGCATCGTGTACCCGGTGCGGACGGCGTGTCGCATGGCCTTGCATGAAAGTGAGGTAGTGGCGAGCCGTTTGAGGTAGTGGGGAGCAGTTCCGGAAGGTTCTACTATTTTTGGTTATTTTTAGAAATATACCAAGAAAATTGATTTTTCCATATTTTTGAAAAAATAAAGTAAAAATCAAGCGAAGGTTTAAACAGACCGTGCTTCTTTCTACGAAATCGTGTACCCGATGCGGACGGCGTGTCGCATGGCCTTGCATGAAAGTGGGCGAAAGTTTGGAAGCCACCAAGAGAAGTCAAAGCACGTGCGCTATAGCCTTGGGTTTTGGGCCAAAAATGGGATATTTTTGGGAAAACTATGGTATTTACGTGAGCGTAACTCGGTTTGTCTCTGTTAGAGCCCAATTTGATTTGTGACGAGCCGTGCGAAGTAGTGAGGAGCAGTTCTCGGAAGGTTCTACTATTTTTGGTGTTTTTAGAAAAATACTAAGAAAATTGATTTTCCTTATTTTTGAAAAAACTCAAGTAAAAATCAAAGGAAGGTTCGAAACTGAGACCCGTGCCTCTTCTTGTGCATCGTGTATGCGATGCGGACGCATGTCGCTGCAGCCACGCAAGAAATTGGGTGAAAGTTCGGAAGCAACCAAAGAAGTCAAAACCCAGTGTGCTATAGCCTTGGGTTTTGGGCCAACATAGGATATTTTGGGAAAAATAGGTTATTCATGTGAGCGTAACTCGGTTTGTCTCTGTTAGAGCCTTAGTTGGATTAGTGACGAGCCAGTGCGAGTAGTGGGGCACATTTCACGGAGGGTTCTACTATTTTTTGTGATTTTTAGAAAAATACAAACAAAATTAATTTTCCCTTATTTTTGAAAAAATCAAGTAAAAATCAAGCGAAGGTTGAAAGCAGGGCCAGTGCCTCTTCACGTAGTATCGTGTACCCGAGTACACCAGCGTGTCGCATAGCCTGGAAGAAATTGGGTGAAAATTCGAAGCCACCAAAGATAAGTCAAAACCAGTGTGCTTATAGCCTTGGGTTTTGGGCCAAAATGATATTTTAGGAAAACTATGGTATTTCTGCGAATGTAACTCGGTTTGTCTCTGTTAGAGCCCTATTTGGATTAGTGACGAGCCGATGCGAAGTAGTGAGGAACAATTCTAGGAAGGTTCTACTATTTTTTGGTGATTTTTAGAAAAAATACCAAGAAAATTGATTTTTCCTTATTTTTTAAAAAACTCAAGTAAAAATCAAGCGAAGGTTCGAAAGCAGGACCGTGCTTCTTCCTATAGCATCGTGTACCACTGTGCGGACAGCGTGTCGCACTGCCTACAAGAAATTGGGTGAAAATTCGGAAGCCACCAAAGAAGTCAAAACCAGTGTGCTATAGCCTTGGGTTTTGGGCAAAAAGGATATTTTGGGAAAAATAGGGTATTCCTGTGAGCGTAACTTCGGTTTGTCTCTGTTAGAGCCCTATTTGGATTAGAGGCGAGGCACGTGCGAAGTAGTGAGGCAGCAGTTCCGGAAGGTTCTACTATTTGTTTGTGATTTTTAGAAAAAAAAACCAAGAAAATTGATTTTTCCTTATTTTTAAAAAAAATCAAGTAAAAATCAAGCGAAGGTTGAAAGCAGACCCGTGCTTCTTCACAGTGGCATCGTGTACCCAGTCGCGGACAGCGTGTCGCATGGCCTTACATGAAAGTGAGCGAAAATTGGAAGCCACCAAAGAAGTCAAAACCATGCGCTATAGCCTTGGGTTTTGGGCCAAAATAGGATATTTTGGGAAAACTATGGTATTCTGTGAGCGTAACTTGGTTTGTCTCTGTTAGAGCCCTATTTGGATAAGTGACGAGCACGTGCGAGTAGTGGGGAACAATTCCAGGAAGGTTCTACTATTTTTGGTGATTTTTAGAAAAAATACCAAGAAAATTGATTTTTCCTTATTTTTGAAAAACTCAAGTAAAAATCAAAGCGAAGGTTCGAAGCGAGACCCGTGCCTCTTCTTGTGCATCGTGTATGCTGTCATGCAGACGCATGTCGCATGCAGCCTGCAAGAAATTGGGTGAAAATTCGGAAGCCACCAAAGAGAAGTCAAAACCGGTGTGCTTATAGCCTTGGGTTTTGGGCCAAAAGTGATATTTTAGGAAAACTATGGTATTCTGCGAGCGTAACTCGGTTTGTCTCTGTTAGAGCCCTATTTGGATTAGTGACGAGCCAGTGCGAAGTAGTGAGGACACAGTTCGGGAAGGTTCTACTATTTTTGGTGATTTTTAGAAAAAATACCAAGAAAATTGATTTTTCCATATTTTTTAAAAAAATCAAGTAAAAATCAAGCGAAGGTTGAAAGCAGAGACCGTGCTTCTTCACTGTAGCATCGTGTACCACTGTGCAGACGGCGTGTCGCATGGCCTACAAGAAATTGGGTGAAAATTCGGAAGCCACCAAGAGAAGTCAAAACACGTGTCGCTATAGCCTTGGGTTTTGGGCCAAAATGGATATTTTTGGGAAAACTAGGAGTATTCTATGAGCGTAAGCTCGGTTTGTCTCTGTTAGAGCCCTATTTGGATTAGTGACGAGCCAGTGCGAAGTAGTGAGGACACGAGTTCCGGAAGGTTCTACTATTTGTTTGTGATTTTTAGAAAAAAAACCAAGAAAATTGATTTTTCCTTATTTTTAAAAAAACTCAAGTAAAAATCAAGCGAAGGTTGAAAGCAGACCCGTGCTTCTTCACTGTGGCATCGTGTACCCGATGCGGACTGCGTGCCGCATGGCCTTACATGAAAGTGGGCGAAAATTTGGAAGCCACCAAGAGAAGTCCAAAGCCAGTGTGCTATAGCCTTGGGTTTTGGGCCAAAAATAGGATATTTTTGGGAAAACTATGGTATTTACGTGAGCGTAACTTGGTTTGTCTCTGTTAGAGCCCAATTTGATTAGTGACGAGCCGTCCGAAGTAGTGAGGCAGCAGTTCCGGAAGGTTCTACTATTTTTGGTGATTTTTAGAAAAATACTAAGAAAATTGATTTTTCCTTATTTTTGAAAAAACTCAAGTAAAAATCGAAGCGAAGGTTGAAAGCAGGACCCGTGCCTCTTCTTGTGCATCGTGTACGCGATGCAGGCAGCATGTCGCAGCGGCCACTGGAAGAAATTGGGTGAAAATTCAGAAGCCACCAAGAGAAGTCAAAACCAGTGTGCTATAGCCTTGGGTTTTGGGCCAAAATAGGATATTTTTGGGAAAACTATGGTATTCTACGTGAGCGTAACTCGGTTTGTCTCTGTTAGAGCCTAATTTGATTAGTGACGAGCCAGTGCGAAGTAGTGGGGCACAGATTCTCGGAAGGTTCTACTATTTTTGGTGATTTTTAGAAAAATACCAAGAAAATTAATTTTTCCTTATTTTTGAAAAAATCAAGTAAAAATCGAAGCGAAGGTTGAAGCAGGACCCGATGCCTCTTCTTGTGCATCGTGTACCCGAGTACAGACGCGTGTCGCAGCGGCCTGGAAGAAATTGGGTGAAAATTCGGAAGCCACCAAAGAAGTCAAAACCAGTGTGCTATAGCCTTGGGTTTTGGGCCATAAATAGGATATTTTTGGGAAAAATAGGTTATTCTACGTGAGCGTAACTTGGTTTGTCTCTGTTAGAGCCTAGTTGGATTAGTGACGAGCCGTCGAAGTAGTGGGGCACAATTCCGGAAGGTTCTACTATTTTTTGGTGATTTTTAGAAAAAATACTAAGAAAATTAATTTTTCCTTATTTTTGAAAAAATCAAGTAAAAAATCAAGCGAAGGTTCGAAAGCAGGACCAGTGCCTCTTCACGTGGCATCGTGTACCCGATGCACGACAGCGTGTCGCATAGCTACTGGAAGAAATTGGGTGAAAATTCGGAAGCCACCAAAGATAAGTCAAAACCAGTGTGCTATAGCCTTGGGTTTTGGGCCAAAATGATATTTTGGGAAAACTATGGTATTCTGCTGAATGTAACTTCGGTTTGTCTCTGTTAGAGCCCTATTTGGATTAGTGACGAGCAGTACGAAGTAGTGGGGAACAATTCTAGGAAGGTTCTACTATTTGTTGGTGATTTTTAGAAAAAATACCAAGAAAATTGATTTTCCCTTATTTTTTAAAAAACTCAAGTAAAAATCAAGCGAAGGTTGAAAGCAGGACCGTGCTTCTTCACTATAGCATCGTGTACCACAGTGCGGACAGCGTGTCGCATGCTACTGCAAGAAATTGGGTGAAAATTCGGAAGCCACCAAGAGAAGTCCAAAACCAGTGTGCTATAGCCTTGGGTTTTGGGCCAAAAAGGATATTTTGGGAAAAATAGGGTATTCCTGTGAGCGTAACTTCGGTTTGTCTACAGTTAGAGCCCTATTTGGATTAGTGGCGAGCCGTCTGAAGTAGTGGGGACACAGTTCCAGGAAGGTTCTACTATTTTTGGTATTTTTAGAAAAAATACCAAGAAAATTGATTTTTCCTTATTTTTTGAAAAAATCAAGTAAAAATCAAAGCGAAGGTTCGAAGCAGGACCAGTGCCTCTTCTTGTGGCATCGTGTACGCAGATGCAGACAGCGTGTCGCATAGCCTGGAAGAAATTGGGTGAAAATTCGGAAGCCACCAAAGATAAGTCAAAACCAGTGTGCTTATAGCCTTGGGTTTTGGGCCAAAAATGATATTTTTGGGAAAACTATGGTATTCTGCGAGATGTAACTTGGGTTTGTCTCTGTTAGAGCCCTATTTGGATTAGTGGCGAGCCGATGCGAGTAGTGAGGAACAATTCCGGGAAGGTTCTACTATTTTTTGGTGATTTTTAGAAAAAATACCAAGAAAATTGATTTTTCCTTATTTTTTAAAAAACTCAAGTAAAAATCAAGCGAAGGTTGAAAGCAGACACGTGCTTCTTCACTGTAGCATCGTGTACCACGATGCGGACGGCGTGTCGCACTGCCCTGCAAGAAATTGGGTGAAAATTCGGAAGCCACCAAAGAGAAGTCCAAAACCCGTGTGCTATAGCCTTGGGTTTTGGGCAAAAAAAGGGATATTTTGGGAAAAATAGGGTATTCCTGCGAACGTAACTCGGTTTGTCTCTGTTAGAGCCCTATTTGGATTAGTGACGAGCCGTCTGAAGTAGTGGGGCACAGTTCCCGGAAGGTTCTACTATTTTTTGGTGATTTTTAGAAAAAATACCAAGAAAATTGATTTTTCCCTTATTTTTGAAAAAAATCAAGTAAAAATCAAACGAAGGTTCGAAAGCAGGACCAGTGCTTCTTCACAGTGGCATCGTGTACCCGATGCGGACAGCGTGTCGCATGGCCTACATGAAAGTGGGCGAAAATTGGAAGCCACCAAAGAAGTCCAAAACCAGTGCGCTATAGCCTTGGGTTTTGGGCCAAAATAGGATATTTTTGGGAAAACTATGGTATTCTGTGAGCGTAACTTGGGTTTGTCTCTGTTAGAGCCCTATTTGGATTAAGTGACGAGCCAGTCTGAAGTAGTGGGGAACAATTCTAGGAAGGTTCTACTATTTTTGGTGATTTTTAGAAAAAATACCAAGAAAATTGATTTTCCCTTATTTTTTGAAAAACTCAAGTAAAAATCAAGCGAAGGTTCGAAACGGACCGGTGCTTCTTCCTATAGCATCGTGTACCCAGTGCGGACGGCGTGTCGCACTGCCTACAAGAAATTGGGTGAAAATTCGGAAGCCACCAAGAGAAGTTCAAAACCCGTGTGCTATAGCCTTGGGTTTTGGGCAAAATAGGATATTTTTGGGAAAAATAGGGTATTCTATGAGCGTAACTCGGTTTGTCTCTGTTAGAGCCCTATTTGGATTAGTAGACGAGCCGTCACGAAGTAGTGGGGCACAGTTCCGGAAGGTTCTACTATTTGTTTGTGATTTTTAGAAAAAATACCAAGAAAATTGATTTTTCCTTATTTTTGAAAAAAATCAAGTAAAAATCAAGCGAAGGTTGAAAGCAGGACCAGTGCTTCTTCACGTGGCATCGTGTACCCAGTACTGAGCAGCGTGTCGCATGGCCTACATGAAAGTGGGTGAAAATTTGGAAGCCACCAAGAGAAGTCCAAAACCAGTGTGCTATAGCCTTGGGTTTTGGGCCAAAAATGGGATATTTTTGGGAAAACTGTGGTATTTCTGTGAGCGTAACTCGGTTTGTCTCTGTTAGAGCCCAATTTGATTAGTGACGAGCCAGTACGAAGTAGTGAGGAACAGTTCTCGGAAGGTTCTACTATTTTTGGTGATTTTTAGAAAAATACTAAGAAAATTGATTTTTCCTTATTTTTGAAAAAACTCAAGTAAAAATCAAGGAAGGTTCGAAACAGACCAGTGCCTCTTCTTGTGCATCGTGTATGCGATGCGGATCGCGTGTCGCACGCAGCCTACAAGAAATTGGGTGAAAATTCGAAGCAACCAAAGAGAAGTCCAAAACCCGTGTGCTATAGCCTTGGGTTTTGGGCCATAAATAGGATATTTTTGGGAAAACTATGGTATTTACGTGAGCGTAACTCGGTTTGTCTCTGTTAGAGCCTTATTTGATTAGTGACGAGCCGTACGAAGTAGTGAGGACACGAGTTCCGGAAGGTTCTACTATTTTTTGTGATTTTTAGAAAAATACCAAGCAAAATTGATTTTTCCTTATTTTTTGAAAAAATCAAGTAAAAATCGAACGAAGGTTCGAAAGCAGGCCGATGCCTCTTCACGTGGTATCGTGTACCCGATGTAGACGCGTGTCGAGCATGGCCTGGCAAGAAATTGGGTGAAAATTCAGAAGCCACCAAGAGAAGTCAAAACCAGTGTGCTATAGCCTTGGGTTTTGGGCCAAAAATGATATTTTTGGGAAAACTAGAGTATTCTGTGAGCGTAACCCGGTTTGTCTCTGTTAGAGCCCAATTTGATTAAGTGACGAGCACGTACTGAAGTAGTGAGGAACAATTCTCGGAAGGTTCTACTATTTTTGGTGATTTTTAGAAAAATACTAAGAAAATTGATTTTTCCTTATTTTTGAAAAAACTCAAGTAAAAATCGAAGGAAGGTTCGAAACAGACCCGTGCCTCTTCTTGTGCATCGTGTATGCAATACGGACGCATGTCGCACGGCCCTGCAAGAAATTGGGTGAAAATTCGGAAGCCACCAAAGAGAAGTCCAAAACCCGTGTGCTATAGCCTTGGGTTTTGGGCCATAAATAGGATATTTTTGGGAAAAATAGGTTATTTCTGTGAACGTAACCCGGTTTGTCTCTGTTAGAGCGTTAGTTGGATTAGTGACGAGCCGTCTGAAGTAGTGGGGCACATTTCCTGGAAGGTTCTACTATTTTTTGTGATTTTTTAGAAAAATACAAACAAAATTGATTTTTCCTTATTTTTGAAAAAATCAAGTAAAAATCAAGCGAAGGTTCGAAAGCAGGACCGTGCCTCTTCACGTGGCATCGTGTACCCGAGTACACACGCGTGTCGCATGGCCACTGAAGAAATTGGGTGAAAATTCGAAGCCACCAAAGATAAGTCAAAACACGTGTGCTATAGCCTTGGGTTTTGGGCCAAAATAGGATATTTTGGGAAAACTATGGTATTTACTGAATGTAACTCGGTTTGTCTCTGTTAGAGCCCTATTTGGATTAGTGACGAGCCGTATGCAAGTAGTGGGGAACAATTCTAGGAAGGTTCTACTATTTTTTGGTGATTTTTAGAAAAAATACCAAGAAAATTGATTTTTCCTTATTTTTTGAAAAACTCAAGTAAAAATCAAGCGAAGGTTCGAAAGCAGACCGTGCCTCTTCCTATAGCATCGTGTACCCAGTACGGACAGCGTGTCGCACTGCCTTACAAGAAATTGGGTGAAAATTCGGAAGCCACCAAAGAGAAGTCAAAACCAGTGTGCTATAGCCTTGGGTTTTGGGCAAAAATAGGATATTTTGGGAAAACTAGGGTATTCTATGAGCGTAACTCGGTTTGTCTACTGTTAGAGCCCTATTTGGATTAGAGACGAGCCGTGCGAAGTAGTGAGAGCACGAGTTCCGGAAGGTTCTACTATTTGTTTGTGATTTTTAGAAAAAATACCAAGAAAATTGATTTTCCCTTATTTTTTAAAAAAATCAAGTAAAAATCAAGCGAAGGTTCGAAAGCAGACCCGTGCTTCTTCACGTGGCATCGTGTACCCGATGCGGACGCGTGCCGCATGGCCTTGCATGAAAGTGAGCGAAAAATTGGAAGCCACCAAAGAGAAGTCCAAAACCATGCGCTATAGCCTTGGGTTTTGGGCCAAAAATAGGATATTTTTGGGAAAACTATGGTATTTCTATGAGCGTAACTTGGTTTGTCTCTGTTAGAGCCCTATTTGGATAAGTGACGAGCCGTCTGAAGTAGTGGGGAACAATTCCAGGAAGGTTCTATAGCCTTGGAAGAAATTGGGTGAAAATTCCGAAGCCACCAAAGAGAAGTCCGAAACCCGTGTGCTATAGACTTGGGTTTTGGGCCAAAAATGTGATATTTTTGGGAAAAGTACGGTATTTCTGCGAACGTAACCCGGTTTGTCTCTGTTAGAGCCCAATTTGATTCGTGACGAGCCAGTGCGAAGTAGTGGGGAACAATTCTCGGAAGGTTCTACTATTTTTGGTGTTTTTAGAAAAATACTAAGAAAATTGATTTTTCCTTATTTTTGAAAAAACTCAAGTAAAAATCAAAGGAAGGTTGAAAGCAGACCCGTGCCTCTTCTTGTGCATCGTGTATGCAGATGCGGACGCATGTCGCACTGCACCTGCAAGAAATTGGGTGAAAATTCAGAAGCAACCAAGAGAAGTCAAAACCAGTGTGCTATAGCCTTGGGTTTTGGGCCATAAATCAGGATATTTTTGGGAAAACTATGGTATTTACGTGAGCGTAACTCGGTTTGTCTCTGTTAGAGCCTTAGTTGGATTAGTGACGAGCCGTACGAAGTAGTGGGGCACAGTTCCGGAGGGTTCTACTATTTTTTGGTGATTTTTAGAAAAATACCAACAAAATTAATTTTTCCTTATTTTTGAAAAAATTAAGTAAAAATCAAGCGAAGGTTGAAAGCAGGCCAGTGCCTCTTCACGTGGTATCGTGTACCCGAGTATAGACAGCGTGTCGAATGGCCACTGGAAGAAATTGGGTGAAAATTCGAAGCCACCAAGAGAAGTCCGAAACTCGTGTGCTATAACCTTGTGTTTTGGGCCAAAATTTGATATTTTTGGGAAAACTAGGGTATTTACGTGAGCGTAACTCGGTTTGTCTCTGTTAGAGCCTATTTGGATTAGTGACGAGCCGTACGAAGTAGTGGGGAACAATTCCGGAAGGTTCTACTATTTGTTTGTGATTTTTAGAAAAAAACTAAGAAAATTGATTTTCCCTTATTTTTTAAAAAAATCAAGTAAAAATCAAGCGAAGGTTCGAAACAGGACCGGTGCTTCTTCACAGTGGCATCGTGTACCACTGTACGGACGCGTGTCGCACTGCCCTGCAAGAAATTGGGTGAAAATTCGGAAGCCACCAAAGAGAAGTCCAAAACCCGTGTGCTATAGCCTTGGGTTTTGGGCAAAAAAAGGGATATTTTTGGGAAAAATAGGGTATTCCTACGAGCGTAACTTCGGTTTGTCTCGTTAGAGCCCTATTTGGATTAGTGACGAGCCGATGCGAAGTAGTGGGGCACGAGTTCCGGAAGGTTCTACTATTTGTTTGTGATTTTTTAGAAAAAAAACCAAGAAAATTGATTTTTCCTTATTTTTTAAAAAAATCAAGTAAAAGATCAAGCGAAGGTTGAAAGCAGGACCAGTGCTTCTTCACGTGGCATCGTGTACCCTGTACGGACGCGTGCCGCATGGCTTTGCATGAAAGTGAGCGAAAATTTGGAAGCCACCAAAGAGAAGTCCAAAACCATGCGCTATAGCCTTGGGTTTTGGGCCAAAAATGGGATATTTTTGGGAAAACTATGGTATTTCTGCGAACGTAACCCGATTTGTCTCTGTTAGAGCCCTATTTGGATAAGTGACGAGCCGTCTGAAGTAGTGGGGAACAATTCCAGGAAGGTTCTACTATTTTTGGTATTTTTAGAAAAAATACCAAGAAAATTGATTTTCCCTTATTTTTTGAAAAAATCAATCAAAAATCAAGCGAAGGTTGAAACAGAGCCAGTGCCTCTTCACTGTAGTATCGTGTACCCGACACGAGACAGCGTGTCGCATAGCCCTGGAAGAAATTGGGTGAAAATTCGAAGCCACCAAAGAAGTCCAAAACCAGTGTGCTATAGCCTTGGGTTTTGGGCCAAAATGATATTTTTGGGAAAACTACGGTATTTCTGTGAGCGTAACTCGGGTTTGTCTCTGTTAGAGCCCTATTTGGATAAGTGACGAGCAGTCTGAAGTAGTGGGGAACAATTCCGGGAAGGTTCTACTATTTTGTTGGTGATTTTTAGAAAAATACCAAGAAAATTGATTTTTCCTTATTTTTGAAAAAATCAATCAAAAATCAAGCGAAGGTTCGAAACAGGACCCGTGCTTCTTCACAGTGGCATCGTGTATCCGATGCGGACGCGTGTCGCACTACCTACAAGAAATTGGGTGAAAATTCGGAAGCCACCAAGAGAAGCCCAAAACCCGTGTGCTATAGCCTTGGGTTTTGGGCCAAAAATGATATTTTGGGAAAACTACGGTATTCTGTGAGCGTAACTCGGTTTGTCTCTGTTAGAGCCCTATGTGGATTAGTGACGAGCCGTCTAAAGTAGTGAGAGCACGAGTTCCGGAAGGTTCTACTATTTTTGGTGATTTTTAGAAAAAATGCCAAGAAAATTCATTTTCCTTTATTTTTGAAAAAAATCAAGTAAAAATCAAGCGAAGGTTGAAACAGGACCCGTGCTTCTTCACAGTCGCATCGTGTACCCGATGCGAGACGGCGTGTCACGCAGCTACTGCAAGAAATTGGTGAAAATTCGGAAGCCACCAAGAGAAGTTCAAAACCCGTGTGCTATAGCCTTGGGTTTTGGGCAAAAAATGGGATATTTTTGGGAAAAATAAGGTATTTCTGCGAACGTAACCCGTTTTGTCACTGTTAGAGCCCTATTTTGATTAGTGACGAACCGTCTGAAGTATTGGGGCACATTTCCCGGAAGGTTCTACTATTTTTTGGTGATTTTTTAGATAAAATACCAACAAAATTGATTTTTCCTTATTTTTGAAAAAATCAAGTAAAAATCAAACGAAGGTTCGAAACAGACCCGTGCTTCTTCCTGTGGCATCGTGTACCCAGTACGGACGCGTGTCACACAGCTCTGCAAGAAATTGGGTGAAAATTCGGAAGCCACCAAAGAGAAGTTCAAAACCCGTGTGCTATAGCCTTGGGTTTTGGGCAAAAAATGGGATATTTTTGGGAAATATAGGGTATTTCTACGAACGTAACCCGGTTTATCTCTGTTAGAGCCCTATTTGGATTAGTGACGAGCCGTCTGAAGTAGTGGGGCACAGTTCCCGGAAGGTTCTACTATTTTTTGAAAAAAATCAAGTAAAAATATAACGAGGATTCGAAACAGACCCGTGCCTCTTCCTGTGGCATCATGTATGCAGTAAGGACGCGTGTCACACAGCCCTGTAAGAAATTGGGTGAAAATTCGGAAGCCACAAATGAGAAGTCCAAAACCCGTGTGCTATAGCCTTAGATTTTGGGCCAAAAATGAGATATTTTTGGGAAAACTAGGGTATTTCTGCGAACGTAACCGGTTTGTCTCTGTTAGAGCCCAATTTGATTCAGTGACGAGCCGTCTGAAGTAGTGGGGAACAGTTCCCAGAAGGTTCTACTATTTTTTGGTGATTTTTTAGAAAAAATACCAAGAAAATTGATTTTTCCCTTATTTTTTGAAAAAAATCAAGTAAAAATCAAACGATTGTCCGAAACAGAACAGCGCTTATTCCTGTGGCATCGTGTACCCAGTACGGACGGCGTGTCGCATGCAGCCTTGCAAGAAATTGGGTGAAAATTTCGAAGCCACCAAAGAGAAGTCCAAAACTCGTGTGCTATAGGTTGGGTTTTGGGCCAAAAATGGGATATTTTTGGAAAAACTAGGGTATTTCTGCGAGCGTAACCGGTTTGTCTCGTTAGAGCCCTATTTTGATTAGTGACGAGTCAGTGCGAAGTCGTGAGGCACTGAGTTCCCAGAAGGTTCTACTATTTTTTTGTGATTTTTTAGAAAAAATACCAACAAAATTGATTTTTCCCTTATTTTTTGAACAAAATCAAGTAAAAATATAACGGAGATTCGAAACAGACCCGTGCCTCTTGCTGTGGCATCGTGTACTCAGTAAGGACGCGTGTAGCATGACCACGCAAGAAATTGGGTGAAAATTCGGAAGCCACCAAGAGAAGTCCAAAACCTATGGGCTATAGCCACAGGTTTGGGGCGAAAAATGGGATATTTTGGGAAAACTAGAGTATTTACTGCGAGCGTAACCCGGTTTGTCTCTGTTAGAGCCCAATTTGATTAAGTGACATGCCGTATGAAGTAGTGAGGCACGAGTTCCGGAAGGTTCTACTATTTTTGGTGATTTTTAGAAAAATACCAAGAAAATTGATTTTCCCTTATTTTATGAAAAAATCAAGTAAAAATCAAATGAAGGTTTGGAACATACCAGTGCTTCTTCCTACGGCATCGTGTACCCGATCTGGACGCATTTGGCATGGCCTTGCAAGAAATTTGGTGAAAATTCGGAAGCCACCAAGAGAAGTCCAAAACCAGTGTGCTATAACTTGGGTTTTGGGGCAAAAATCGATATTTGCGAAAACTAAAGTATTTTTGTGAATGTAACCCGTTTTGTCTACGTTACGAGTCCAATTTGGATTAATTCTGAGCAAGTGCGAAGTAGTGGGAGCACGAGTTCCCAGAAGGTTCTACTATTTTTTGGTGATTTTTTAGAAAAAATACCAACAAAATTGATTTTTCCCTTATTTTTTGAAAAAAATCAAGTAAAAATCAAATGAAGGTTCGAAACAGACCCGTGCCTCTCCTTGTGGCATCGTGTATGCAGTACGGATGCGTGTCGCATGGCCTTGCAAGAAATTGGGTGAAAATTCGGAAGCCACCAAAGAGAAGTCCAAAACCCGTGAGCTATAGCCTTGGGTTTTGGGCAAAAAATGGGATATTTTTGGGAAAAATAGGGTATTTATCTGAGCGTAACCTGGTTTGTCTCGTTAGAGCCCTATTTGGATTAGTGAAGAGCCGTCCGACGTAGTGGGGCCTGCAGTTCCGGAAAGTTCTACTATTTTTTGGTGATTTTATAGAAAAAATACCAAGAAAATTGATTTTTCCCTTATTTTTTGAAAAAAATCAAGTAAAAATCAAAAGAAGGTTCAAAACAGACCTGCGCTTCTTCCTGTGGCATCATTTACCTAGTATGCATGCAGCGTGTCGCATGGCCTTGCATGAAATTGGGTGAAAATTACGAAGCCACCAAGAGAAGTCCAAAACCGTGTGCTATAGACTTGGGTTTTGGGCCAAAAATAGGATTTTTGGGAAAACTATAGTATTCTGTGAGCGTTACACGGTTTATCTCTGTCGAGCCCTATTTAGATTCAGTGACGAGCCGTACTGAAGTAGTGGGGCACTGAGTTCCGGAAGGTTCTATTATTTTTGGTGATTTTATAGAAAAATACCAACAAAATTTATTTTTCCCCTTATTTTTTAGAAAAAATCAAGTAGAAATTGAAGGTTGAAAAGTTCGGAAGCTCACCAAAGAGAAGTCCATAACCTGAGTGTGCTATAGCCTTATGTTTTGGCCAAAAATTTGATATTTTGGGAAAACTATAGTATTTCTATGAACGTAACTTCGGTTTGTCTCTGTTAGAGCCCAATTTGATTCGTGACGAGGGCGATGCGAAGTAGTGGGGCACTGAGTTCTCGGAAGGTTCTACTATTTTTTGGTGATTTTTAGGAAAAATACCAAGACAATTGATTTTTCCTTATTTTTTGAAAAAAATCAAGCGAAGGTTCGAAAGCAGACCGGTGCTTCTTCACGTGGCATCGTGTACCCGATCTTGATGCGTGTCGCATGGCCTTGCATGAATTTAGGTGAGAATTCGGAAGCCACCAAAGAGAAGTCTAAAACCCGTGCGCTATAGCCTTGGGTTTTGGGCCAAAAATGGGGTATTTTTGGGAAAACTATGGTATTCTGCGAACGTAACCCGGTTTGTCTCTGTTAGAGCCCTATTTGGATTAGTGACGAGCCGTCTGAAGTAGTGGGGAACAGTTCCCGGAAGGTTCTACTATTTTTTGGTGATTTTTGAGGAAAAATACCAAGACAATTGATTTTTCCCTTATTTTATGAAAAAAATCAAACGAAAGTTCGAAACAGACCCGTGCTTCTTCCTGTGGCATCGTGTACCCGATCTTGATCGTGTCGCATGACCTTGCATGAATTTGGGTGAAAATTCGGAAGCCACCAAGAGAAGTCAAAACCCATGGGCTATAGCTTGGGTTTTGGGCCAAAATCAGGATATTTTGAGAAAAATAGGGTATTCTATGAGCGTAACCTGTTTGTCTATGTTAGAGCCCTATTTGGATTAGTGACGAGCCGTCTGAGGTAGTGGTGTACAGTTCCCGGAAGGTTCTACTATTTTTTGGTGATTTTTTAGAAAAAATACCAAGAAAATTGATTTTTCCCTTATTTTTTGAAAAATATCAAGTAAAAATCAAACAAAAGTTCGAAACAGACCTTTGTTTCTTCTTATGGCATCGTGTACCCAGTACGAGCGCGTTTGGCATGGCCTTACAAGAAATTGGTTGAAAATTCGGAAGCCACCAAAGAAAAGTCCAAAACCCGTGTGCTATAGCTTGGGTTTTAGGTCAAAAATGGGATATTTTTGAGAAAAATAGGGTATTTCTGCGAACATAACCCTATTTGTCTCTGTTAGAGCCCTATTTGGATTAGTGACGAGTCGATGCGAAGTAGTGGGGCATAGTTCCCGGAAGGTTCTACTATTTTTTGGTTATTTTTTAGAAAAAATACCAAAAAAATTTATTTTCCCCTTATTTTTTTGAAAAAATTCAAGTAAAAATCAAAGGAATGTTCGAAACAGACCCATGCCTGTTCTTGTGGCATCGTATATGCAGTACGGACGCTTGTCGCACGGCACTGCAAGAAATTGGGTGAAAATTGCCACTAAAGAGAAGTCCAAAACCCGTGTGCTATAGCCTTGGGTTTTGTGCCAAAAATGGGATATTTTTGGGAAAACAACAGTATTTCTGCGAACGTAATCCGGTTTGTCTCTGTTAGAGCCCAATTTGATTCTTGACGAGCGGTATGAAGTAGTGGGGCACAGTTCCCGGAAGGTTCTACTATTTTTTGGTTATTTTTTAGAAAAAATACCAAGAAAATTGATTTTTCCCTTATTTTTTGAAAAAAATGAAGTAAAAATAAAAAAAAGGTTCGAAACAGACCCGTGCCTGTTCTTGTGGCATCGTGTATGCAGTACGGACGCTTGTCGCACGGCCCTGTAAGAAATTGGGTGAAAATTACCACCAAAGAGAAGTGCAAAACCCGTGTGCTATAGCTTGGTTTTTGGGCCAAAAATGAGATATTTTTGAGAAAAATAGGGTATTCCTGCGAACATAACCCGGTTTGTCTCTGTTAGAGCCCTATTTGGATTAGTGACGAGCCGTCTGAAGTAGTGGGGCACAGTTCCGGAAGATTCTACTATTTTTTGGTGATTTCTTAGAAAAAATACCAAGAAAATTAATTTTTCCCTTATTTTTAGAAAAAATTCAAGTAAAAATCAAACGAAGGTTCGAACCAAACACGTGCCTCTTCTTGTGGCACCGTGTACCCAATCTGAACACGTGTCGCAAGTCCTGTAAGAAATTGGGTGAAAATTCCGAAGCCACCAAAGAGAAGTCCAAAACCCGTGTGCTATATCCTTGGGTTTTGTGCCAAAAATTGGATATTTTTGGGATAACTATGGCATTTCTGCGAACGTAACCTGGTTTGTCTCTGTTAAAGCCCAATTTGATTCGTGAAGAGCCGTCTGAAGTAGTGTGGCACAATTTTCAGAAAGTTCTACTATTTTTGGGTGATTTTTTAGAAAAATACCAAGAAAATTGGAAAAATAAGGGAAAAATCAAAGGAAGGTTCGAAACAGACATGTGCCTCTTCTTGTGGCATCGTGTATGCAGTAAAGACGCGTGTAGCACGGCCCTGCAAGAAATTGGGTGAAAATTTGGAAGCCACCAAGGAGAAGTCCAAAACCCGTGTGCTATAGCCTTGGGTTTTGGGCCAAAAATGGGATATTTTTGGGAAAACTAGAGTATTTCTGCGAACGTAACCCGGTTTGTCTCTGTTAGAGCCCAATTTGATTCGTGACAAGCCATCTGAATTAATGGGGCACAGTTCCTGGAAGGTTCTACTATTTTTTGGTGATTTTTTAGAAAAAATACCAAGAAAATTGATTTTTCCCTTATTTTTTGAAAAATATCAAGTAAAAATCAAACGAAAGTTCGAAACAGACCCTTGTTTCTTCTTATGGCATCATGTACCCAGTACGAATGCGTTTGGCATGGCCTTGCAAGAAATTGGGTGAAAATTCGGAAGCCACCAAAGAGAAGTCCAAAACCCGTGTGCTATTGCTTGGGTTTTGGGTCAAAAATTGGATATTTTTGAGAAAAATAGGGTATTCCTGCGAAGGTAACCCGGTTTGTCTCTGTTAGAGCCCTATTTGGATTAGTGACGAGCCGTCTGAAGTAGTGGGGCACAATTCCCAGAAGATTCTACTATTTTTTGGTGATTTCTTAGAAAAAATAACAACAAAATTGATTTTTCCCTTATTTTTTGAAAAAAAAATGAAATAAAAATCAAACGAAGGTTCGAAACAGACCCGTGCCTCTTCCTGTGGCAATGTGTACCCAGTACGGACGCGTTTGGCATGGCCCTGCAAGAAATTGGGTGAAAATTCAGAAGCCACCAAAGAGAAGTCGAAAACCTGTGTGCTATAACCTTAGGTTTATTTGGATTCGTGACGAGCCATCTGAAATAGTGGGGCACAGTTTTCAAAAGATTCTACTATTTTTTGGTGATTTTTTTAGCAAAAATACCAAGAAAATTGATTTTTCCTTTATTTTTTGAAAAAAATCAAGTAAAAATCAAACGAAGGTTCAAAACAGACCCGTGCCTCTCCCTGTGGCATCGTGTACCCAGTACGGATGCGTGTCGCACGACCCTGCAAGAGATTGGCCGAAAATTCGGAAGCCACCAAAGAGAAGTCCAAAACCCATGCGCTATAGCCTTGGGTTTGGGCCAAAATTGATATTTTGGGAAAACTATGGTATTTCGCGACGTAACTGGTTTGTCTCGTTAGAGCCTAATTTGATTCGTGACGAGGCGTACGAAGTAGTGGAGCCACAGTTCCGGAAGGTTCTACTATTTTTTTGTGATTTTTTAGAAAAAATACCAAGAAAATTGATTTTTCCCTTATTTATTGAAAAAACTCAAGTAAAAATCAAACAAAGGTTCGAAACAGACCCGTGCTTCTTCCTCTGGCATCGTGTACCCAGTACGGACGCATTTGGCATGGCCTTGCAAGAAATTGGGTGAAAATTCGGAAGCCACCAAAGAGAAGTCCAAAACCCGTGTGCTATAGCTTGGGTTTTGGGTCAAAAATGGGATATTTTTTAGAAAAATAGGGTATTTCTGCGAACGTAACCCGGCTTGTCTCCGTTAGAGCCCTATTTGGATTCATGAAGAGCCGTCTGAAGTAGTGGGGCACAGTTCCCGGAATGTTCTACTATTTTTTTTCATTTTTTTAAAAAAATACGTAGAAAATTGATTTTTCCCTTATTTTTTGAAAAAAATCAAGTAAAAATGAAACGAAGGTTCGAAACAGACCCGTACCTATTCCTGTGGCATCGTGTACCCAGTACGGACATGTTTGGCATGGCCTTGCAAGAAATTGGGTGAAAATTCGGAAGCCACCAAAGAGAAGTCCAAAACCCATGCGCTATAGCCTTGGGTTTTGGGCCAAAAATTTGATATTTTTGGGAAAACTATGGTATTTCTGCGAACGTAACCTGGTTTGTCTCTGTTAGAGCCCAATTTGATTCGTGACGAGATGTCTGAAGTAGTGGGGCACAGTTCCCGGAAGGTTCTACTATTTTTTTGTGATTTTTTAGAAAAAAATGCCCAGAAAATTGATTTTTCCCTTATTTATTGAAAAAACTCAAGTAAAAATCAAACAAAGGTTCAAAACAGACCCGTGCTTCTTCCTCTGGCATTGTGTACCTAGTACGGACGCGTTTGGCATGGCCTTTCAAGAAATTAGGTGAAAATTCGGAAGCCACCAAAGAGAAGTCCAAAACCCGTGTGCTATAGCTTGGGTTTTGGCAAAAATGGGATTTTTTTGGGAAAAATAGGGTATTTCTGGGAACGTAACCCGGTTTCCTCTGTTAGAGCCCTATTTGGATTCGTGACGAGCCGTCTGAAGTAGTGGGGCATAGTTCCCAGAAGTTTCTACTATTTATTGGTGATTTTTTAGAAAAATAACAACAAAATTGATTTTTCCCTTATTTTTTGAAAAAATGAAGTAAAAATCAAGCGAAGGTTCAAAGCAGACCCGTGCCTCTTCCTGTGGCATCGTGTACCCAGTACGGACGTGTTTGGCATGGCCCTGCAAGAAATTGGGTGAAAATTCAGAAGCCACCAAAGAGAAGTCCAAAACCTGTGTCCTACAACCTTAGGTTTTGCGTCAAAAATGGGATATTTTTTCGAAAATTAGGGTATTTCTGCGAACGTAACCCGGTTTGTCTCTGTCACAGCCTTATTTGGATTCGTGACGAGCCATCTGAAATAGTGGGGCACAGTTTTCAGAAGATTCTACTATTTTTTGGTGATTTTTTTAGCAAAAATACCAAGAAAATTGATTTTTCCCTTATTTTTTGAAAAAAATCAAGTAAAAATCAAACGAAGGTTCGAAACAGACCCGTGCCTCTCCCTGTGGCATCATGTACCCAGTACGGATGCGTGTCGCATGACCCTGCAAGAGATTGGCCGAAAATTCGAAAGCCACTAAAGAGAAGTCAAAAACCCGTGTGTTATAACATTAGGTTTTTGGCCAAAAATGGGATATTTTTTGCAAAACTATGGTATTTCTGCGAACGTAACGCAGTTTGTCTCTGTCAGAGCCTAATTTGGATTCCTGATGAGCCGTCTGAAGAAGTGAGGCACAGTTTTCAGAACGTTCTACTATTTTTTGATGATTTTTTAGAAAAAATACCAAGAAAATTGATTTTTCCCTTATTTATTGAAAAAACTCAAGTAAAAATCAAACAAAGGTTCGAAACAGACCCGTGCTTCTTCCTCTGGCATTGTGTACCCAGTACGGACGCGTTTGGCATGGCCTTGCAAGAAATTAGGTGAAAATTCGGAAGCCACCAAGTGAAGTCCAAAACTCGTGTGCTATAGCTTGGGTTGTGGGCAAAAAATGGGATTTTTTTGGAAAAATAGGGTATTTCTGCGAACGTAACCCGGTTTCCTCTGTTAGAGCCCTATTTGGATTCGTGACGAGCCGTCTGAAGTAGTGGGGCACAGTTCCCGGAAGTTTCTACTATTTATTGGTGATTTTTTAGAAAAAATAACAACAAAATTGATTTTTCCCTTATTTTTTGAAAAAAATGAAGTAAAAATCAAACGAAGGTTCGAAACAGACCCGTGCCTTTTCCTGTGGCATCGTGTACCCAGTACGGACGCGTTTGGCATGGCCTTGCAAGAAATTGGGCGAAAATTAAGAAGCCACCAAAGAGAAGTCCAAAACCAGTGTGCTATAGCTTGGGTTTTGGGCCAAAAATGGGATATTTTTTAGAAAAATAGGGTATTTCTGCGAACGTAACCCGGTTTGTCTCTGTTAGAGCCCTATTTGGATTAGTGACGAGCCGTCTGAAGTAGTGGGGCACAGTTCCCGGAAGGTTCTACTATTTTTTGGTGATTTTTTAGAAAAAATACCAAGAAAATTGATTTTTCCCTTATTTTTGAAAAAAATCAAATAAAAATGAAACGATGGTTCGAAACAGACCTGTGCCTCTTCCTGTTGCATCGTGTACACAGTACGGACATGTGTCGCACGGCCCTGCAAGAGATTAGGTGAAAATTTGGAAGCCGCCGAAGAGAAGTCCAGAACGCGTGTGCTATAGCCTTGGGTTTTGGGCAAAAAATGGGATATTTTTGGGAAAACTAGAGTATTTACTGAGCGTAACCTAGTTTGTCTCGTTAGAGGCCAATTTGATTCGTGATGTCTGTCATCGAGTAGTGGGGCACAGTACTCATAAGGTTCGACAATTTTTTGTGATTTTTTAGAAAAAATTCCAAGAAAATTGATTTTTCCTTTTTTTTTTGAAAAAAATCAAGTAAAAATCAAACGAAGGTTCGAAACAGACCCGTGCCTATTCCTGTGGCATTGTGTACTAAGTACAGACGTGTTTGGCATGGCCTTGCAAGAAATTGGGTGAAAATTCGGAAGCCACCAACGAAAAGTCCAAAACTCGTGTGCTATAGCTTGGGTTGTGGGCAAAAAATGGGATTTTTTTGGAAAAATAGGGTATTTCTGCGAACGTAACCCGGTTTCCTCTGTTAGAGCCCTATTTGGATTCGTGACGAGCCGTCTGAAGTAGTGGGGCACAGTTCCCGGAAGTTTCTACTATTTATTGGTGATTTTTTAGAAAAAATAACAACAAAATTGATTTTTCCCTTATTTTTTGAAAAAATGAAGTAAAAATCAAGCGAAGGTTCGAAAGCAGACCGTGCCTTTTCCTGTGGCATCGTGTACCCAGTACGGACGCGTTTGGCATGGCCTTGCAAGAAATTGGGCGAAAATTAAGAAGCCACCAAAGAGAAGTCCAAAACCAGTGTGCTATAGCTTGGGTTTTGGGCCAAAAATGGGATATTTTTTAGAAAAATAGGGTATTTCTGCGAACGTAACCCGGTTTGTCTCTGTTAGAGCCCTATTTGGATTAGTGACGAGCCGTCTGAAGTAGTGGGACACAGTTCCCGGAAGGTTCTACTATTTTTTGGTGATTTTTTAGAAAATATACCAAGAAAATTGATTTTTCCCTTATTTTTGAAAAAAATCAAATAAAAATGAAACGATGGTTCGAAACAGACCTGTGCCTCTTCCTGTTGCATCGTGTACACGATGACGGACATGTGTCGCACGGCCCTGCAAGAGATTAGGTGAAAATTTGGAAGCCGCCGAAGAGAAGTCCAGAACGCGTGTGCTATAGCCTTGGGTTTTGGGCAAAAAATGGGATATTTTTGGGAAAACTAGAGTATTTCTGCGAACGTAACCTAGTTTGTCTCTGTTAGAGGCCAATTTGATTCGTGATGTGCTGTCTGAAGTAGTGGGGCACAGTACTCATAAGGTTCGACAATTTTTTGTGATTTTTTAGAAAAAATTCCAAGAAAATTGATTTTTCCCTTTTTTTTAAAAAATCAAGTAAAAATCAAACGAAGGTTCGAAACAGACCCTTGCCTATTCCTGTGGCATTGTGTACTAAGTACAGACGTGTTTGGCATGGCCTTGCAAGAAATTGGGTGAAAATTTAGAAGCCACCAACGAGAAGTCCAAAACCCGTGTGCTATGGCCTCGGTTTTGGGCCAAAAATGGGATATTTTTGGGAAAACAGGGTATTTCTGCGAACGTAACCCAGTTTGTCTCTGTCAGAGCCCTATTTGGATTCATGACGGCAGTGCAAGTAGTGGGGCACAGTTCCCGGAAGGTTCTACTATTTTTTGGTGATTTTTTAGAAAAAATACCAAGAAAATTTATTTTTCCCTTATTTTTTGAAAAAAATCAAGTAAAAATCAAACGAAAGTTTGAAGCAGACCCGTTCTTCTTCCTCTGGCATCGTGTACCCAGTACGGACACGTGTCGCATGATCTGTAAGAAATTGGGTGAAAATTCAAAGCCACCAAAGAGAAGTCGAAACCAGTGTGCTATAGCTTGGGTTTTGGGCCAAAAGTGGATATTGTTTAGAAAAATAGGGTATTTACTGAGCGTAACCTGTTTGTCTCTGTTAGAGCCCTATTTGGATTAGTGACGAGCCAGTGCGAAGTAGTGGGGCATAGTTCCCGGAAGGTTCTACTATTTTTTGGTGATTTTTTAGAAAAAATACCAAGGAAATTGATTTTTCCATTATTTTTTGAAAAAAATCAAATATAAATAAAACGAAGGTTCGAAACAGACCCGTGCCTCTTCCTGTTGCATCGTGTATGCAGTACGGATGTGTGTCGCAACACACGTTTGCTATAGCCTTGGGTTTTGGGCAAAAAATGGGATATTTTTGGGAAAACTAGAGTATTTCTGCGAATGTAACCTAGTTTGTCTCTATTAGAGCCCAATTTGATTCGTGATGTGCTGTCTGAAGTAGTGGGGCATAGTTCGTAGAAGGTTCTACTTATTTTTGGTGATTTTTTAGAAAAAATTCCAAGAAAATTGATTTTTCCCTTATTTTTTGAAAAAAATCAATTAAAAATCAAACGAAGGTTCGAAACAGACCCGTGCCACTTCATCTGGCATCGTGTACCCAGTACGAACGCGTGTGCTATAGCCTTGGGTTTTGGGCAAAAAATGGGATATTTTTGGGAAAACTAGAGTATTTCTGCGAACGTAACCTAGTTTGTCTCTGTTAGAGGCCAATTTGATTCGTGATGTGCTGTCTGAAGTAGTGGGGCACAGTACTCATAAGGTTCGACAATTTTTTGTGATTTTTTAGAAAAAATTCCAAGAAAATTGATTTTTCCCTTTTTTTTTGAAAAAAATCAAGTAAAAATCAAACGAAGGTTCGAAACAGACCCGTGCCTATTCCTGTGGCATTGTGTACTAAGTACAGACGTGTTTGGCATGGCCTTGCAAGAAATTGGGTGAAAATTCGGAAGCCACCAAAGAGAAGTCCAAAACCCGTGTGCTATAGCTTAGGTTTTGGGCCAAAAATGGGATATTTTTGGGAAAACTAGGGTATTTCTGCTAACGTAACCCGGTTTGTCTCTGTCAGAGCCCTATTTGGATTCATGACGAGCCAGTGCAAGCGGTGGGGAACAATTCCGGAATATTCTACTATTTTTTTTGATTTTTTAGAAAAAATACGTAGAAAATTTATTTTTCCCTTATTTTTTGAAAAAAATCAAGTAAAAATCAAACGAAAGTTCGAAACAGACCCGTGCTTCTTCCTCTGGCATCGTGTACCCAATGCGGACGCGTTTGGAATGGCCGTGCTAGAAATTGGGCGAAAATTCGGAAGCCACCGAAGAGAAGTACAAAGCAGCGTGTGCTATAGCCTTGGGTTTTGGGCAAAAATGGGATATTTTTGGGAAAACTAGGGTATTTACGCTAACGTAACTTGGTTTGTCTCTGTCGAGCCCTATTTGGATTCATGACGAGCCAGTCTGCAAGCAGTGGGGCACAATTCCGAAATATTCTACTATTTTTTTATTTTTAGAAAAAATACGTAGAAAATTGATTTTCCCTTATTTTTGAAAAAAATCAAGTAAAAATCAAGCGAAAGTTGCAAGACGACCGTGCATCTTCCTCACGGCATCGTGTACCCGATGCTGGACGCGTTTGGAATGGCCTTGCAAGAAATTGGTTGAAAATTTAGAAGCCACCAAGAGAAGTACAAAACGCGTGTGCTATAAGCTTGGGTTTTGGGCAAAAATGAGATATTTTTGGGAAAACTAGGGTATTTACGCTAACGTAACCCGGTTTGTCTCTGTCAGAGCCCTATTTGGATTCATGACGAGCCGTCTGAAGCAGTGGGGCACAATTCCCGAAATATTCTACTATTTTTTTTATTTTTTAGAAAAAATACGTAGAAAATTGATTTTTCCCTTATTTTTTGAAAAAAATCAAGTAAAAAGCAAACGAAAGTTTGTCTAAGACCCGTGCTTCTTCCTCTGGCATCGTGTACCCAATACGGACGCGTTTGGCATGGCCTTGCAAGAAATTGGGTGAAAATTTGGAAGCTACCGAAGAGAAGTCCAAAACGCGTGTGCTATAGCCTTGGGTTTTGGGCAAAAAATGGGATATTTTTGGGAAAACTAGAGTATTTCTGCGAACTTAACGTAGGTTGTCTCTGTTAGAGCCCAATTTGATTCGTGATGTGCTGTCTGAAGTAGTGGGGCATAGTTCCCAGAAGGTTCTACTATTTTTTGGTGATTTTTTAGAGAAAATTCCAAGAAAATTGATTTTTCCCTTATTTTTTGAAACAAATGAATTAAAAATCAAACGAAGGTTCGACACAGATTCATGCTACTTCATCTGGCATCTTGTACCCAGTACGGACGCGTTTGGCATGTCCTTGCATGAAATTGGGCGAAAATTCGGAAGCCACCAAAGAGAAGTCCAAAACCCGTGTGCTATAGCTTGGGTTTTGGGCCAAAAATGGGATATTTTTGGGAAAACTAGGGTATTTCTGCTAACGTAACCCGGTTTGTCTCTGTCAGAGCCCTATTTGGATTCATGACGAGCCATGTCGAAGCAGTGGGGCACAATTCCCGAAATATTCTACTATTTTTTTTATTTTTTAGAAAAAATACGTAGAAAATTGATTTTTCCCTTATTTTTTGAAAAAAATCAAGTAAAAAGCAAACGAAAGTTTGTCTAAGACCCGTGCTTCTTCCTCTGGCATCGTGTACCCAATACGGACGCGTTTGGCATGTCCTTGCATGAAATTGGGCGAAAATTCAGAAGCCACCAAAGAGAAGTCCAAAACCCGTGTGCTATAGCTTGGGTTTTGGGCCAAAAATGGGATATTTTTGGGAAAACTAGGGTATTTCTGCTAACGTAACCCGGTTTGTCTCTGTCAGAGCCCTATTTGGATTCATGACGAGCCGTCTGAAGTAGTGGGGCACAGTTCCCGGAATGTTCTACTATTTTTTTATTTTTAGAAAAAATACGTAGAAAATTGATTTTTCCCTTATTTTTTGAAAAAAATCAAGTAAAAATCAAACGAAAGTTTGTCTAAGACCCGTGCTTCTTCCTCTGGCATCGTGTACCCAATATTGGGACGCGTTTGGCATGGCCTTGCAAGAAATTGGGTGAAAATTTGGAAGCCACCGAAGGGAAGTCCAAAACGCGTGTGCTATAGCCTTGGGTTTTGGGCAAAAAATGGGATATTTTTGGGAAAACTAGAGTATTTCTGCGAACGTAACGTGGGTTGTCTCTGTTAGAGCCCAATTTGATTCAGTGATGTCTGTGTCGAAGTAGTGGGGCATAGTTCCTAGAAGGTTCTACTATTTTTGGTGATTTTTAGAGAAAATTCCAAGAAAATTGATTTTTCCTTATTTTTGAAACAAATGAATTAAAAATCAAGCGAAGGTTCGAAACAGATTCATGCTACTTCATCGGCATCTTGTACCCGATCTGCAGACGCGTTTGGCATGTCCTTGCATGAAATTGGGCGAAAATTCGGAAGCCACCAAGAGAAGTCAAAACCAGTGTGCTATAGCTTAGGTTTTGGGCCAAAAATGGGATATTTTGGGAAAACTAGGGTATTTACGCTAACGTAACTCGGTTTGTCTCTGTCGAGCCCTATTTGGATTCATGACGAGCCGTGCGAAGCGAGTGGGGCACAATTCCGAAATATTCTACTATTTTTTTATTTTTAGAAAAATACGTAGAAAATTGATTTTTCCTTATTTTTGAAAAAATCAAGTAAAAAGCAAGCGAAAGTTTGTCTAAGACCAGTGCTTCTTCCTACGGCATCGTGTACCCGATACGGACGCGTTTGGCATGGCCTTGCAAGAAATTGGACGAATATTCGGAAGCCACCGAAGAGAAGTACAAAGCAGCGTGTGCTATAGCCTTGGGTTTTGGGCAAAAATGGGATATTTTTGGGAAAACTAGGGTATTTACGCTAACGTAACTCGGTTTGTCTCTGTTAGAGCCCTATTTGGATTCATGACGAGCCGTGCGAAGTAGTGGGGCACGAGTTCCGGAATGTTCTACTATTTTTTTGATTTTTAGAAAAATACGTGAAAATTGATTTTCCCTTATTTTTGAAAAAATGAATTAAAAATCAAGCGAAGGTTGAAACAGATTCGTGCTACTTCATCTGGCATCTTGTACCCAGTACGGACGCGTTTGGCATGTCCTTGCATGAAATTGGGCGAAAATTCGGAAGCCACCAAAGAGAAGTCCAAAACCCGTGTGCTATAGCCTTGGGTTTTGGGCCAAAAATGGGATATTTTTGGGAAAACTAGGGTATTTACTGCTAACGTAACACGGTTTGTCTCTGTTAGAGCCCTATTTG
This sequence comes from Murraya koenigii, assembly GCA_025617385.1. Classification (NCBI taxonomy): domain Eukaryota; kingdom Viridiplantae; phylum Streptophyta; class Magnoliopsida; order Sapindales; family Rutaceae; genus Murraya; species Murraya koenigii. The sequence goes on along the minus strand of CM046814.1, from coordinate 35,132,007 downwards.
GATTCATGATGGCATGTCACGAGTAGTGGGGCACAGTTCCCGGAATGTTCTACTATTTTTTGTGATTTTTAGAAAAATACGTAGAAAATTGATTTTTCCTTATTTTTTGAAAAAATGAATTAAAAATCAAGCGAAGGTTCGAAACAGATTCGTGCTACTTCATCGGCATCTTGTACCACTGTCGGACGCGTTTGGCATGTCCTTGCATGAAATTGGGCGAAAATTCGGAAGCCACCAAAGAAGTCCAAAACCGTGTGCTATAGCTTAGGTTTTGGGCCAAAATGGGATATTTTTGGGAAAACTAGGGTATTTACGCTAACGTAACCTGGGTTTGTCTCTGTCAGAGCCCTATTTGGATTCATGACGAGCCGTCTGAAGCAGTGGGGCACAATTCCCGAAATATTCTACTATTTTTTTATTTTTAGAAAAAATACGTAGAAAATTGATTTTTCCTTATTTTTGGAAAAAAATCAAGTAAAAAGCAAGCGAAGTTTGTCTAAGACCCGTGCTTCTTCCTCACGGCATCGTGTACCCAATCACGGACAGCGTTTGGCATGGCCTTGCAAGAAATTGGACGAATATTCAGAAGCCACCAAAGAGAAGTACAAAACGCGTGTGCTATAGCCTTGGGTTTTGGGCAAAAAATTGGATATTTTTGGGAAAACTAGGGTATTTCTGCTAACGTAACCCGGTTTGTCTCTGTCAGAGCCCTATTTGGATTCATGACGAGCCGTCTGAAGTAGTGGGGCACAGTTCCCGGAATGTTCTACTATTTTTTTGATTTTTAGAAAAAATACGTAGAAAATTGATTTTTCCCTTATTTTTTGAAAAAAATCAAGTAAAAATCAAACGAAAGTTTGTCTAAGACCCGTGCTTCTTCCTCTGGCATCGTGTACCCAATACGGACGTGTTTGGCATGGCCTTGCAAGAAATTGGGTGAAAATTTGGAAGCCACCGAAGAGAAGTCCAAAACGCGTGTGCTATAGCCTTGGGTTTTGGGCAAAAAATGGGATATTTTTGGGAAAACTAGAGTATTTCTGCGAACGTAACGTAGGTTGTCTCTGTTAGAGCCCAATTTGATTCGTGATGTGCTGTCTGAAGTAGTGGGGCATAGTTCCCAGAAGGTTCTACTATTTTTTGGTGATTTTTTAGAGAAAATTCCAAGAAAATTGATTTTTCCCTTATTTTTTGAAAAAAATGAATTAAAAATCAAACGAAGGTTCGAAACAGATTCGTGCTACTTCATCTGGCATCTTGTACCCAGTACGGACGCGTTTGGCATGTCCTTGCATGAAATTGGGCGAAAATTCGGAAGCCACCAAAGAGAAGTCCAAAACCCGTGTGCTATAGCTTAGGTTTTGGGCCAAAAATGGGATATTTTTGGGAAAACTAGGGTATTTCTGCTAACGTAACCCGGTTTGTCTCTGTCAGAGCCCTATTTGGATTCATGACGAGCCGTCTGAAGCAGTGGGGCACAATTCCCGAAATATTCTACTATTTTTTTTATTTTTTAGAAAAAATACGTAGAAAATTGATTTTTCCCTTATTTTTTGAAAAAAATCAAGTAAAAAGCAAACGAAAGTTTGTCTAAGACCCGTGCTTCTTCCTCTGGCATCGTGTACCCAGTACGGACGCGTTTGGAATGGCCTTGCAAGAAATTGGACGAATATTCAGAAGCCACCAAGAGAAGTACAAAACGCGTGTGCTATAGCCTTGGGTTTTGGGCAAAAAATGGGATATTTTTGGGAAAACTAGGGTATTTCTGCTAACGTAACCCGGTTTGTCTCTGTCAGAGCCCTATTTGGATTCATGACGAGCCGTCTGAAGTAGTGGGGCACAGTTCCCGGAATGTTCTACTATTTTTTTGATTTTTTAGAAAAAATACGTAGAAAATTGATTTTTCCTTATTTTTGAAAAAATGAATTAAAAATCAAACGAAGGTTCGAAACAGATTCGTGCTACTTCATCTGGCATCTTGTACCCTGTACGGACGCGTTTGGCATGTCCTTGCATGAAATTGGGTGAAAATTCGGAAGCCACCAAAGAGAAGTCCAAAACCCGTGTGCTATAGCTTAGGTTTTGGGCCAAAAATGGGATATTTTTGGGAAAACTAGGGTATTTCTGCTAACGTAACACGGTTTGTCTCTGTTAGAGCCCTATTTGGATTCATGACGAGTCGTACGAAGTAGTGGGGCACAGTTCCGGAATGTTCTACTATTTTTTTTTAATTTTTAGAAAAAATACGTAGAAAATTGATTTTTCCCTTATTTTTTGAAAAAAATGAATTAAAAATCAAACGAAGGTTCGAAACAGATTCGTGCTACTTCATCTGGCATCTTGTACCCAGTACAGACGCGTTTGGCATGTCCTTGCATGAAATTGGGCGAAAATTCGGAAGCCACCAAATAGAAGTCAAAACGCGTGTGCTATAAGCTTAGGTTTTGGGCCAAAAATGGGATATTTTTGGGAAAACTAGGGTATTTACGCTAACGTAACTCGGTTTGTCTCTGTCGAGCCCTATTTGGATTCATGACGAGCCAGTCCGAAGCAGTGGGGCACAATTCCGAAATATTCTACTATTTTTTTATTTTTAGAAAAATACGTAGAAAATTGATTTTTCCTTATTTTTGAAAAAATCAAGTAAAAAGCAAGCGAAAGTTTGTCTAAGACCAGTGCTTCTTCCTCACGGCATCGTGTACCCAATACGGACGCGTTTGGAATGGCCTTGCAAGAAATTGGGTGAAAATTCGGAAGCCACCAAAGAGAAGTACAAAGCAGCGTGTGCTATAGCCTTGGGTTTAGGGCAAAAATGGGATATTTTTGGGAAAACTAGGGTATTTCTGCTAACGTAACCTGGTTTGTCTCTGTCAGAGCCCTATTTGGATTCATGACGAGCCGTCTGAAGTAGTGGGGCACAGTTCCCGGAATGTTCTACTATTTTTTTTGATTTTTAGAAAAAATACGTAGAAAATTGATTTTTCCCTTATTTTTTGAAAAAAATCAAGTAAAAATCAAACGAAAGTTTGTCTAAGACCCGTGCTTCTTCCTCTGGCATCGTGCACCCAATACGGACGTGTTTGGCATGGCCTTGCAAGAAATTGGGTGAAAATTTGGAAGCCACCAAGAGAAGTCCAAAGCAGCGTGTGCTATAGCCTTGGGTTTTGGGCAAAAATGGGATATTTTTGGGAAAACTAGAGTATTTACTGCGAGCGTAGCGTAGGTTGTCTCTGTTAGAGCCCAATTTGATTAAGTGATGTCTTTGTCGAAGTAGTGGGGCATAGTTCCCGGAAGGTACTACTATTTTTGGTGATTTTTAGAGAAAATTCCAAGAAAATTGATTTTTCCTTATTTTTTGAAAAAATGAATTAAAAATCAAGCGAAGGTTCGAAAGCAGATTCGTGCTACTTCATCGGCATCTTGTACCCGTATGCGGACGCGTTTGGCATGTCCTTGCATGAAATTGGGCGAAAATTCGGAAGCCACCAAGAGAAGTCAAAACCAGTGTGCTATAGCTTAGGTTTTGGGCCAAAAATGGGATATTTTGGGAAAACTAGGGTATTTACGCTAACGTAACACGGTTTGTCTCTGTCGAGCCCTATTTGGATTCATGACGAGCCGTGCGAAGTAGTGGGGCACAGTTCCGAAATATTCTACTATTTTTTTGATTTTTAGAAAAAATACGTAGAAAATTGATTTTTCCCTTATTTTTTGAAAAAAATCAAGTAAAAAGCAAACGAAAGTTTGTCTAAGACCCGTGCTTCTTCCTCTGGCATCGTGTACCCAATACGGACGCGTTTGGCATGGCCTTGCAAGAAATTGGGTGAAAATTCGGAAGCCACCAAGAGAAGTCCAAAGAGCGTGTGCTATAGCCTTGGGTTTTGGGCAAAAAATGGGATATTTTTGGGAAAACTAGGGTATTTACGCTAGCGTAACTTGGGTTTGTCTCTGTTAGAGCCCTATTTGGATTCATGACGAGCCGTCTGAAGTAGTGGGGCATAGTTCCGAGAATGTTCTACTATTTTTTTGATTTTTAGAAAAATACGTAGAAAATTGATTTTCCTTATTTTTTGAAAAAATGAATTAAAAATCAAGCGAAGGTTCGAAACAGATTCGTGCTACTTCATCCGGCATCTTGTACCCGATGCGGATGGCGTTTGGCATGTCCTTGCATGAAATTGGGCGAAAATTCGGAAGCCACCAAAGAGAAGTCAAAACGCGTGTGCTATAGCTTGGGTTTTGGGCCAAAAATGGGATATTTTTGGGAAAACTAGGGTATTTCTGCTAACGTAACCCGGTTTGTCTCTGTCAGAGCCCTATTTGGATTCATGACGAGCCGTCTGAAGTAGTGGGGCACAGTTCCCGGAATGTTCTACTATTTTTTTTGATTTTTTAGAAAAATACGTAGAAAATTGATTTTTCCCTTATTTTTTGAAAAAAATGAATTAAAAATCAAACGAAGGTTCGAAACAGATTCGTGCTACTTCATCGGCATCTTGTACCCGATACGGACAGCGTTTGGCATGTCCTTGCATGAAATTGGGCGAAAATTCGGAAGCCACCAAGAGAAGTCAAAACGCGTGTGCTATAGCTTGGGTTTTGGGCCAAAAATGGGATATTTTTGGGAAAACTAGGGTATTTACGCTAACGTAACTCGGTTTGTCTGCTGTCGAGCCCTATTTGGATTCATGACGAGCCGTCTGAAGCAGTGGGGCACAATTCCCGAAATATTCTACTATTTTTTTATTTTTTAGAAAAAATACGTAGAAAATTGATTTTTCCTTATTTTTGAAAAAATCAAGTAAAAAGCAAGCGAAGTTTGTCTAAGACCCGATGCTTCTTCCTCACGGCATCGTGTACCCAATCACGGACGCGTTTGGAATGGCCTTGCAAGAAATTGGGCGAAAATTCGGAAGCCACCAAAGAGAAGTACAAAAGCAGTGTGCTATAGCCTTGGGTTTTGGGCAAAAATGGGATATTTTTGGGAAAACTAGGGTATTTACGCTAACGTAACTCGGTTTGTCTCTGTCGAGCCCTATTTGGATTCATGACGAGCCGTCCGAAGTAGTGGGGCACTAGTTCCGGAATGTTCTACTATTTTTTTGATTTTTAGAAAAATACGTAGAAAATTGATTTTCCCTTATTTTTGAAAAAATCAAGTAAAAATCAAGCGAAAGTTTGTCTAAGACCCGTGCTTCTTCCTCCGGCATCGTGTACCCAATACTGGACGTGTTTGGCATGGCCTTGCAAGAAATTGGGTGAAAATTTGGAAGCCACCAAGAGAAGTCCAAAAGCAGTGTGCTATAGCCTTGGGTTTTGGGCAAAAATGGGATATTTTTGGGAAAACTAGGGTATTTACTGCTAGCGTAACCTGGTTTGTCTCTGTCAGAGCCCTATTTGGATTCATGATGAGCCGTCATGCGAAGTAGTGGGGCACAGTTCCCGAAATATTCTACTATTTTTGTGATTTTTAGAAAAATACGTAGAAAATTGATTTTTCCTTATTTTTGAAAAAATCAAGTAAAAATCAAGCGAAAGTTTGTCTAAGACTCGTGCTTCTTCCTCCGGCATCGTGTACCCAATCTGAGACAGCGTTTGGCATGTCCTTGCATGAAATTGGGCGAAAATTCGGAAGCCACCAAAGAGAAGTCCAAAACCCGTGTGCTATAGCTTAGGTTTTGGGCCAAAAATGGGATATTTTGGGAAAACTAGGGTATTTCTGCTAACGTAACCCAGTTTGTCTCTGTCGAGCCCTATTTGGATTCATGACGAGCCATCCGAAGTAGTGGGGCACAGTTCCGGAATGTTCTACTATTTTTTTGATTTTTAGAAAAATACGTAGAAAATTGATTTTCCCTTATTTTTGAAAAAATCAAGTAAAAATCAAACGAAAGTTTGTCTAAGACCCGTGCTTCTTCCTCTGGCATCGTGTACCCAATACGGACGCGTTTGGCATGGCCTTGCAAGAAATTGGGTGAAAATTCGGAAGCCACCAAGAGAAGTCCAAAACGCGTGTGCTATAGCTTGGGTTTTGGGCCAAAAATGGGATATTTTTGGGAAAACTAGGGTATTTCTGCTAACGTAACCCGGTTTGTCTCTGTCAGAGCCCTATTTGGATTCATGACGAGCCATCTGAAGTAGTGGGGCACAATTCCCGAAATATTCTACTATTTTTTTGATTTTTTAGAAAAATACGTAGAAAATTGATTTTTCCCTTATTTTTTGAAAAAAATCAAGTAAAAATCAAACGAAAGTTTGTCTAAGACCCGTGCTTCTTCCTCTGGCATCGTGTACCCGATGCGGACGGCGTTTGGCATGGCCTTGCAAGAAATTGGGCGAAAATTCGGAAGCCACCAAGAGAAGTACAAAACAGCGTGTGCTATAGCCTTGGGTTTTGGGCAAAAATGGGATATTTTGGGAAAACTAGGGTATTTACGCTAACGTAACTCGGTTTGTCTCTGTCGAGCCCTATTTGGATTCATGACGAGTCGTGCGAAGTAGTGGGGCACAATTCCGAAATATTCTACTATTTTTTTTATTTTTAGAAAAATACGTAGAAAATTGATTTTCCCTTATTTTTGAAAAAATCAAGTAAAAAGCAAACGAAAGTTTGTCTAAGACCCGTGCTTCTTCCTCTGGCATCGTGTACCCAGTACGGACGCGTTTGGAATGGCCTTGCAAGAAATTGGGCGAAAATTCAGAAGCCACCGAAGAGAAGTACAAAACGCGTGTGCTATAGCCTTGGGTTTTGGGCAAAAAATGGGATATTTTTGGGAAAACTAGGGTATTTCTGCTAACGTAACCCGGTTTGTCTCTGTCAGAGCCCTATTTGGATTCATGACGAGCCGTCTGAAGTAGTGGGGCACAGATTCCGGAATGTTCTACTATTTTTTGATTTTTAGAAAAATACGTAGAAAATTGATTTTTCCTTATTTTTGAAAAAAATCAAGTAAAAATCAAACGAAAGTTTGTCTAAGACCCGTGCTTCTTCCTCTGGCATCGTGTACCCAATACGGACGTGTTTGGCATGGCCTTGCAAGAAATTGGGTGAAAATTTGGAAGCCACCGAAGAGAAGTCCAAAACGCGTGTGCTATAGCCTTGGGTTTTGGGCAAAAAATGGGATATTTTTGGGAAAACTAGAGTATTTCTGCGAACGTAACGTAGGTTGTCTCTGTTAGAGCCCAATTTGATTCGTGATGTGCTGTCTGAAGTAGTGGGGCATAGTTCCCGGAAGGTACTACTATTTTTGGTGATTTTTAGAGAAAATTCCAAGAAAATTGATTTTTCCTTATTTTTGAAAAAATGAATTAAAAATCAAGCGAAGGTTCAAAGCAGATTCGTGCTACTTCATCGGCATCTTGTACCTGTCACGGACGCGTTTGGCATGTCCTTGCATGAAATTGGGCGAAAATTCGGAAGCCACCAAGAGAAGTCAAAACCGGTGTGCTATAGCTTAGGTTTTGGGCCAAAAATGAGGATATTTTTGGGAAAACTAGGGTATTTCTGCTAACGTAACACGGTTTGTCTCTGTTAGAGCCCTATTTGGATTCATGACGAGCCGTCTGAAGTAGTGGGGCACAGTTCCCGGAATGTTCTACTATTTTTTTTTGATTTTTTAGAAAAAATACGTAGAAAATTGATTTTTCCTTATTTTTTGAAAAAAATGAATTAAAAATCAAGCGAAGGTTTGATCAAGACCGATGCTTCTTCCTCGGCATCTTGTACCCAATGCGGACTAGCGTTTGGCATGTCCTTGCATGAAATTGGGTGAAAATTCGGAAGCCACCAAGAGAAGTCCAAAACTGCGTGTGCTATAGCCTTGGGTTTTGGGCCAAAAATGGGATATTTTTGGGAAAACTAGGGTATTTCTGCTAACGTAACCCGGTTTGTCTCTGTCAGAGCCCTATTTGGATTCATGACGAGCCGTCTGAAGCAGTGGGGCACAATTCCCGAAATATTCTACTATTTTTTTTATTTTTTAGAAAAATACGTAGAAAATTGATTTTTCCCTTATTTTTTGAAAAAAATCAAGTAAAAAGCAAACGAAAGTTTGTCTAAGACCCGTGCTTCTTCCTCTGGCATCGTGTACCCAGTACGGACGCGTTTGGAATGGCCTTGCAAGAAATTGGGCGAAAATTCAGAAGCCACCGAAGAGAAGTACAAAACGCGTGTGCTATAGCCTTGGGTTTTGGGCAAAAATGGGATATTTTGGGAAAACTAGGGTATTTACTGCTAACGTAACTCGGTTTGTCTCTGTTAGAGCCCTATTTGGATTCATGACGAGCCGTCCGAAGTAGTGGGGCATGAGTTCCCGGAATGTTCTACTATTTTTTTGATTTTTAGAAAAATACGTAGAAAATTGATTTTTCCCTTATTTTTTGAAAAAAATGAATTAAAAATCAAACGAAGGTTCGAAACAGATTCGTGCTACTTCATCTGGCATCTTGTACCCAGTACGGACGCGTTTGGCATGTCCTTGCATGAAATTGGGCGAAAATTCGAAGCCACCAAAGAGAAGTCCAAAACCCGTGTGCTATAGCTTGGGTTTTGGGCCAAAAATGGGATATTTTTGGGAAAACTAGGGTATTTCCGCTAACGTAACCCGGTTTGTCTCTGTCGAGCCCTATTTGGATTCATGATGAGCCGTCTGAAGTAGTGGGGCACAATTCCCGAAATATTCTACTATTTTTTTATTTTTAGAAAAAATACATAGAAAATTGATTTTTCCCTTATTTTTTGAAAAAAATCAAGTAAAAATCAAGCGAAAGTTTGTCTAAGACCAGTGCTTCTTCCTCCGGCATCGTGTACCCAGTCCGGACAGCGTTTGGAATGGCCTTGCAAGAAATTGGGCGAAAATTGGAAGCCACGAAGAGAAGTACAAAGCAGCGTGTGCTATAGCCTTGGGTTTTGGGCAAAAATGGGATATTTTGGGAAAACTAGGGTATTTACGCTAACGTAACTCGGTTTGTCTCTGTCGAGCCCTATTTGGATTCATGACGAGCCGTCTGCAAGTAGTGGGGCACAATTCCCGAAATATTCTACTATTTTTTTGATTTTTTAGAAAAATACATAGAAAATTGATTTTTCCTTATTTTTGAAAAAAATCAAGTAAAAATCAAGCGAAAGTTTGTCTAAGACCCGTGCTTCTTCCTCACGGCATCGTGTACCCGATCACGGACGCGTTTGGCATGGCCTTGCAAGAAATTGGGTGAAAATTTGGAAGCCACCGAAGAGAAGTCCAAAACGCGTGTGCTATAGCCTTGGGTTTTGGGCAAAAAATGGGATATTTTTGGGAAAACTAGGGTATTTCTGCTAACGTAACCCGGTTTGTCTCTGTCAGAGCCCTATTTGGATTCATGATGAGCCGTCTGAAGTAGTGGGGCACAATTCCCGAAATATTCTACTATTTTTTGATTTTTTAGAAAAATACGTAGAAAATTGATTTTCCCTTATTTTTGAAAAAATCAAGTAAAAATCAAGCGAAAGTTTGTCTAAGACCGTGCTTCTTCCTCACGGCATCGTGTACCCAATACTGGACGCGTTTGGCATGGCCTTGCATGAAATTGGGCGAAAATTCGGAAGCCACCAAGAGAAGTCAAAACGCGTGTGCTATAGCCTTGGGTTTTGGGCCAAAAATGGGATATTTTGGGAAAACTAGGGTATTTACGCTAGCGTAACCTGGTTTGTCTCTGTAGAGCCCTATTTGGATTCATGACGAGCCATGTCGAAGTAGTGGGGCACAGTTCCGGAATGTTCTACTATTTTTTTGATTTTTAGAAAAATACGTAGAAAATTGATTTTCCATTATTTTTGAAAAAATGAATTAAAAATCAAGCGAAGGTTCGAAACAGATTCGTGCTACTTCATCGGCATCTTGTACCCTGTCTGAGACGCGTTTGGCATGTCCTTGCATGAAATTGGGCGAAAATTCGGAAGCCACCAAAGAGAAGTCAAAACCCGTGTGCTATAGCTTGGGTTTTGGGCCAAAAATGGGATATTTTGGGAAAACTAGGGTATTTACGCTAACGTAACACGGTTTGTCTCTGTTAGAGCCCTATTTGGATTCATGACGAGCCGTACGAAGTAGTGGGGCACAGTTCCGGAATGTTCTACTATTTTTTTGATTTTTAGAAAAATACGTAGAAAATTGATTTTTCCTTATTTTTGAAAAAATGAATTAAAAATCAAGCGAAGGTTGAAACAGATTCGTGCTTACTTCATCGGCATCTTGTACCCGATACGGACGGCGTTTGGCATGTCCTTGCATGAAATTGGGTGAAAATTCAGAAGCCACCAAAGAGAAGTCCAAAACGCGTGTGCTATAAGCTTAGGTTTTGGGCCAAAAATGGGATATTTTTGGGAAAACTAGGGTATTTACTGCTAAGCGTAACTCGGTTTGTCTCTGTCAGAGCCTTATTTGGATTCATGACGAGCCGTGCGAAGCAGTGGGGCACAATTCCCGAAATATTCTACTATTTTTTGATTTTTAGAAAAATACGTAGAAAATTGATTTTCCCTTATTTTTGAAAAAATCAAGTAAAAATCAAGCGAAAGTTTGTCTAAGACCAGTGCTTCTTCCTCCGGCATCGTGTACCCAATCGCAGACGGCGTTTGGCATGGCCTTGCAAGAAATTGGGCGAAAATTCGGAAGCCACCAAGAGAAGTACAAAACAGCGTGTGCTATAGCCTTGGGTTTTGGGCAAAAATTGGATATTTTGGGAAAACTAGGGTATTTACGCTAACGTAACTCGGTTTGTCTCTGTCAGAGCCCTATTTGGATTCATGACGAGCCGTCTGAAGTAGTGGGGCACAGTTCCCGGAATGTTCTACTTTTTTTTTGATTTTTTAGAAAAATACGTAGAAAATTGATTTTTCCCTTATTTTTTGAAAAAAATCAAGTAAAAATCAAACGAAAGTTTGTCTAAGACCCGTGCTTCTTCCTCTGGCATCGTGTACCCAATACGGACGCGTTTGGCATGGCCTTGCAAGAAATTGGGTGAAAATTTGGAAGCCACCAAGAGAAGTCCAAAGCAGCGTGTGCTATAGCCTTGGGTTTTGGGCCAAAAATGGGATATTTTTGGGAAAACTAGGGTATTTACGCTAGCGTAACCTGGGTTTGTCTCTGTCAGAGCCCTATTTGGATTCATGATGAGCCGTCACGAAGTAGTGGGGCACAGTTCCGGAATGTTCTACTATTTTTTTGATTTTTAGAAAAATACGTAGAAAATTGATTTTTCCTTATTTTTGAAAAAATCAAGTAAAAATCAAGCGAAAGTTTGTCTAAGACCCGTGCTTCTTCCTCACGGCATCGTGTACCCAGTACTGGACAGCGTTTGGCATGTCCTTGCATGAAATTGGGCGAAAATTCGGAAGCCACCAAAGAGAAGTCAAAACACGTGTGCTATAGCTTGGGTTTTGGGCCAAAAATAGGATATTTTTGGGAAAACTAGGGTATTTACGCTAAGCGTAACCCGGTTTGTCTCTGTCGAGCCCTATTTGGATTCATGACGAGCCATCCGAAGTAGTGGGGCACAGTTCCGGAATGTTCTACTATTTTTTTGATTTTTAGAAAAATACGTAGAAAATTGATTTTCCCTTATTTTTTGAAAAAATCAAGTAAAAATCAAGCGAAAGTTTGTCTAAGACCAGTGCTTCTTCCTCACGGCATCGTGTACCCAGTACTGGACAGCGTTTGGCATGGCCTTGCAAGAAATTGGGTGAAAATTCGGAAGCCACCAAGAGAAGTCCAAAACGCGTGTGCTATAGCTTGGGTTTTGGGCCAAAAATAGGATATTTTGGGAAAACTAGGGTATTTACGCTAACGTAACCCGGTTTGTCTCTGTCAGAGCCCTATTTGGATTCATGACGAGCCGTCTGAAGCAGTGGGGCACAATTCCGAAATATTCTACTATTTTTTGATTTTTAGAAAAATACGTGAAAATTGATTTTTCCTTATTTTTGAAAAAAATCAAGTAAAAAGCAAGCGAAAGTTTGTCTAAGACCAGTGCTTCTTCCTCGGCATCGTGTACCCAGTCACGGACGGCGTTTGGCATGGCCTTGCAAGAAATTGGGCGAAAATTCGGAAGCCACCAAGAGAAGTACAAAACAGCGTGTGCTATAGCCTTGGGTTTTGGGCAAAAATGGGATATTTTGGGAAAACTAGGGTATTTACGCTAACGTAACTCGGTTTGTCTCTGTCAGAGCCCTATTTGGATTCATGACGAGCCGTCATGCAAGTAGTGGGGCACAATTCCGAGAATATTCTACTATTTTTTTGATTTTTAGAAAAATCGTAGAAAATTGATTTTCCTTATTTTTGAAAAAATCAAGTAAAAAGCAAGCGAAAGTTTGTCTAAGACCCGTGCTTCTTCCTCACGGCATCGTGTACCCGATGCGGACAGCGTTTGGAATGGCCTTGCAAGAAATTGGGCGAAAATTCGGAAGCCACCGAAGAGAAGTACAAAACAGCGTGTGCTATAGCCTTGGGTTTTGGGCAAAAATGGGATATTTTTGGGAAAACTAGGGTATTTACGCTAACGTAACCCGGTTTGTCTCTGTCGAGCCCTATTTGGATTCATGACGAGCAGTGCGAAGTAGTGGGGCACGAGTTCCGGAATATTCTACTATTTTTTTGATTTTTAGAAAAATACGTAGAAAATTGATTTTCCTTATTTTTGAAAAAATCAAGTAAAAATCAAGCGAAGTTTGTCTAAGACCCGTGCTTCTTCCTCACGGTATCGTGTACCCAATACTGGACGTGTTTGGCATGGCCTTGCAAGAAATTGGGTGAAAATTTGGAAGCCACCAAGAGAAGTCCAAAGCAGCGTGTGCTATAGCCTTGGGTTTTGGGCAAAAATGGGATATTTTTGGGAAAACTAGAGTATTACTGCGAGCGTAACGTAGGTTGTCTCTGTTAGAGCCCAATTTGATTACGTGATGTCGTTGTCACGAAGTAGTGGGGCATAGTTCCCGGAAGGTACTACTATTTTTGGTGATTTTTAGAAAAATTCCAAGAAAATTGATTTTTCCTTATTTTTTGAAAAAAATGAATTAAAAATCAAGCGAAGGTTCGAAAGCAGATTCGTGCTACTTCATCGGCATCTTGTACCCAGTCACGGACGCGTTTGGCATGTCCTTGCATGAAATTGGGCGAAAATTCGGAAGCCACCAAGAGAAGTCAAAACGCGTGTGCTATATCTTGGGTTTTGGGCCAAAAATGGGATATTTTTGGGAAAACTAGGGTATTTACGCTAACGTAACACGGTTTGTCTCGTTAGAGCCCTATTTGGATTCATGACGAGCCGTGCGAAGTAGTGAGGCACAGTTCCGGAATGTTCTACTATTTTTTTGATTTTTAGAAAAATACGTAGAAAATTGATTTTTCCTTATTTTTTGAAAAAATGAATTAAAAATCAAGCGAAGGTTGAAACAGATTCGTGCTACTTCATCGGCATCTTGTACCCTGTCACGGACAGCGTTTGGCATGTCCTTGCATGAAATTGGGCGAAAATTCGGAAGCCACCAAAGAGAAGTCCAAAACGCGTGTGCTATAGCTTGGGTTTTGGGCCAAAAATGGGATATTTTTGGGAAAACTAGGGTATTTACTGCTAACGTAACTTGGGTTTGTCTCTGTCGAGCCCTATTTGGATTCATGACGAGCCGTGCGAGCAGTGGGGCACTAATTCCGAAATATTCTACTATTTTTTTGATTTTTAGAAAAATACGTAGAAAATTGATTTTTCCCTTATTTTTTGAAAAAAATCAAGTAAAAAGCAAACGAAAGTTTGTCTAAGACCCGTGCTTCTTCCTCTGGCATCGTGTACCCAATACGGACGCGTTTGGAATGGCCTTGCAAGAAATTGGGCGAAAATTCAGAAGCCACCAAAGAGAAGTACAAAACGCGTGTGCTATAGCCTTGGGTTTTGGGCAAAAATGGGATATTTTGGGAAAACTAGGGTATTTACGCTAACGTAACCTGGTTTGTCTCTGTTAGAGCCCTATTTGGATTCATGACGAGCCGTCACGAAGTAGTGGGGCACAGTTCCGGAATGTTCTACTATTTTTTTGATTTTTAGAAAAATACGTAGAAAATTGATTTTTCCTTATTTTTGAAAAAAATGAATTAAAAATCAAGCGAAGGTTCGAAACAGATTCGTGCTTACTTCATCGGCATCTTGTACCCTGTCACGGACGCGTTTGGCATGTCCTTGCATGAAATTGGGCGAAAATTCGAAGCCACCAAAGAGAAGTCAAAACCGCGTGTGCTATAGCTTAGGTTTTGGGCCAAAAATGGGATATTTTGGGAAAACTAGGGTATTTACGCTAACGTAACTTGGGTTTGTCTCTGTCGAGCCCTATTTGGATTCATGACGAGCCGTGCGAAGCGAGTGGGGCACAATTCCCGAAATATTCTACTATTTTTTTATTTTTAGAAAAATACATAGAAAATTGATTTTCCCTTATTTTTGAAAAAATCAAGTAAAAAGCAAGCGAAAGTTTGTCTAAGACCCGTGCTTCTTCCTCCGGCATCGTGTACCCAGTCACGGACGCGTTTGGAATGGCCTTGCAAGAAATTGGGCGAAAATTCGGAAGCCACCAAGAGAAGTACAAAGCAGCGTGTGCTATAGCCTTGGGTTTTGGGCAAAAATGGGATATTTTTGGGAAAACTAGGGTATTTACGCTAACGTAACTCGGTTTGTCTCTGTCGAGCCCTATTTGGATTCATGACGAGCCGTCTGCGAGTAGTGGGGCACAATTCCCGAAATATTCTACTATTTTTTTATTTTTTAGAAAAATACATAGAAAATTGATTTTTCCTTATTTTTGAAAAAATCAAGTAAAAATCAAGCGAAAGTTTGTCTAAGACCCGTGCTTCTTCCTCCGGCATCGTGTACCCGATCACGGACAGCGTTTGGAATGGCCTTGCAAGAAATTGGGCGAAAATTCGGAAGCCACCGAAGAGAAGTACAAAGCAGCGTGTGCTATAGCCTTGGGTTTTGGGCAAAAATGGGATATTTTGGGAAAACTAGGGTATTTACGCTAACGTAACTCGGTTTGTCTCTGTTAGAGCCCTATTTGGATTCATGACGAGCCGTCTGAAGTAGTGGGGCACAGTTCCCGGAATGTTCTACTATTTTTTTTTTTTTTTAGAAAAAATACGTAGAAAATTGATTTTTCCCTTATTTTTGGAAAAAAATGAATTAAAAATCAAGCGAAGGTTGAAACAGATTCAGTGCTACTTCATCCGGCATCTTGTACCCATCATGCAGACGCGTTTGGCATGTCCTTGCATGAAATTGGGCGAAAATTCGGAAGCCACCAAGAGAAGTCAAAACCCGTGTGCTATAGCTTGGGTTTTGGGCCAAAAATAGGATATTTTTCAGAAAAGTAGGGTATTTCCGCGAACGTAACACGGTTTGTCTCTGTTAGAGCCCTATTTGGATTCATGACGAGTCGTCTGAAGTAGTGGGGCACAGTTCCCGGAATGTTCTACTATTTTTTTTTGATATTTTAGAAAAAATACGTAGAAAATTGATTTTTCCCTTATTTTTTGAAAAAAATGAATTAAAAATCAAACGAAGGTTCGAAACAGATTCGTGCTACTTCATCTGGCATCTTGTACCCTGTACGGACGCGTTTGGCATGTCCTTGCATGAAATTGGGCGAAAATTCAGAAGCCACCAAAGAGAAGTCCAAAACCCGTGTGCTATAGCTTGGGTTTTGGGCCAAAAATGGGATATTTTTGGGAAAACTAGGGTATTTCTGCTAACGTAACCCGGTTTGTCTCTGTCAGAGCCCTATTTGGATTCATGACGAGCCGTCTGAAGCAGTGGGGCACAATTCCCGAAATATTCTACTATTTTTTTTATTTTTTAGAAAAAATACGTAGAAAATTGATTTTTCCCTTATTTTTTGAAAAAAATCAAGTAAAAAGCAAACGAAAGTTTGTCTAAGACCCGTGCTTCTTCCTCTGGCATCGTGTACCCAGTACGGACGCGTTTGGAATGGCCTTGCAAGAAATTGGACGAATATTCAGAAGCCACCAAAGAGAAGTACAAAACGCGTGTGCTATAGCCTTGGGTTTTGGGCAAAAAATTGGATATTTTTGGGAAAACTAGGGTATTTACGCTAACGTAACTCGGTTTGTCTCTGTCGAGCCCTATTTGGATTCATGACGAGCCGTCCGAAGTAGTGGGGACACAGTTCCGGAATGTTCTACTATTTTTTTGATTTTTAGAAAAATACGTAGAAAATTGATTTTCCCTTATTTTTGAAAAAATCAAGTAAAAATCAAACGAAAGTTTGTCTAAGACCCGTGCTTCTTCCTCTGGCATCGTGTACCCAATACGGACGTGTTTGGCATGGCCTTGCAAGAAATTGGGTGAAAATTTGGAAGCCACCGAAGAGAAGTCCAAAACGCGTGTGCTATAGCCTTGGGTTTTGGGCAAAAATAGGATATCTTTGGGAAAACTAGAGTATTTACTGCGAGCGTAACGTAGGTTGTCTCGTTAGAGCCCAATTTGATTCAGTGATGTGCTTGTCTGAAGTAGTGGGGCATAGTTCCCGGAAGGTACTACTATTTTTGGTGATTTTTAGAGAAAATTCCAAGAAAATTGATTTTTCCTTATTTTTGAAAAAATGAATTAAAAATCAAGCGAAGGTTCAAAACAGATTCGTGCTACTTCATCCGGCATCTTGTACCTGTCACGGACGCGTTTGGCATGTCCTTGCATGAAATTGGGCGAAAATTCGGAAGCCACCAAAGAGAAGTCAAAACCGGTGTGCTATAGCTTAGGTTTTGGGCCAAAAATGGGATATTTTGGGAAAACTAGGGTATTTACGCTAACGTAACACGGTTTGTCTCTATTAGAGCCCTATTTGGATTCATGACGAGCCGTCTGAAGTAGTGGGGCACAGTTCCCGGAATGTTCTACTATTTTTTTTTGATTTTTTAGAAAAAAGACGTAGAAAATTGATTTTTCCCTTATTTTTTGAAAAAATCAAGTAAAAATCAAACAAAAGTTTGAAACAGACCCGTGCTTCTTCCTCTGGCATCGTGTACCCAGTACGGACGCGTTTGGAATGGCCTTGCAAGAAATTGGTTGAAAATTTAGAAGCCACCGAAGAGAAGTACAAAACGCGTGTGCTATAGCCTTGGGTTTTGGGCAAAAATGGGATATTTTTGGGAAAACTAGGGTATTTACGCTAGCGTAACCTGGGTTTGTCTCTGTCGAGCCCTATTTGGATTCATGACGAGCCAGTGCGAAGTAGTGGGGCACAGTTCCGGAATGTTCTACTATTTTTTTATTTTTTAGAAAAATACGTAGAAAATTGATTTTTCCCTTATTTTTTGAAAAAAATCAAGTAAAAATCAAACGAAAGTTTGTCTAAGACCCGTGCTTCTTCCTCCGGCATCGTGTACCCAGTCTGAGACAGCGTTTGGCATGGCCTTGCAAGAAATTGGGCGAAAATTCGGAAGCCACCAAAGAGAAGTACAAAACAGCGTGTGCTATAGCCTTGGGTTTTGGGCAAAAATGGGATATTTTGGGAAAACTAGGGTATTTACGCTAACGTAACTTGGGTTTGTCTCTGTCAGAGCCCTATTTGGATTCATGACGAGCCGTCACGAAGTAGTGGGGCACAGTTCCGGAATGTTCTACTATTTTTTTGATTTTTAGAAAAATCGTAGAAAATTGATTTTCCATTATTTTTGAAAAAATCAAGTAAAAATCAAGCGAAAGTTTGTCTAAGACCCGTGCTTCTTCCTCCGGCATCGTGTACCCAATACGGACGTGTTTGGCATGGCCTTGCAAGAAATTGGGTGAAAATTTGGAAGCCACCAAGAGAAGTCCAAAGCAGCGTGTGCTATAGCCTTGGGTTTTGGGCAAAAATGGGATATTTTGGGAAAACTAGAGTATTTCTGCGAGCGTAACGTAGGTTGTCTCTGTTAGAGCCCAATTTGATTCAGTGATGTCTTTGTCTGAAGTAGTGGGGCATAGTTCCCGGAAGGTACTACTATTTTTGGTGATTTTTAGAGAAAATTCCAAGAAAATTGATTTTCCCTTATTTTTTGAAAAAATGAATTAAAAATCAAGCGAAGGTTCGAAACAGATTCGTGCTACTTCATCGGCATCTTGTACCCGATGCGGACGCGTTTGGCATGTCCTTGCATGAAATTGGGCGAAAATTCGGAAGCCACCAAGAGAAGTCAAAACCAGTGTGCTATAGCTTGGGTTTTGGGCCAAAATGGGATATTTTTGGGAAAACTAGGGTATTTACTGCTAACGTAACACGGTTTGTCTCTGTCAGAGCCCTATTTGGATTCATGACGAGCCAGTCCGAAGTAGTGGGGCACAGTTCCGGAATGTTCTACTATTTTTTTGATTTTTAGAAAAATCGTAGAAAATTGATTTTTCCTTATTTTTTGAAAAAATGAATTAAAAATCAAGCGAAGGTTTGAAACAGATCCGTGCTTCTTCATCGGCATCTTGTACCACTGTACGGACGGCGTTTGGCATGTCCTTGCATGAAATTGGGTGAAAATTCGAAGCCACCAAGAGAAGTCAAAACACGTGTGCTATAGCTTGGGTTTTGGGCCAAAAATGGGATATTTTGGGAAAACTAGGGTATTTACGCTAACGTAACCTGGTTTGTCTCTGTCGAGCCCTATTTGGATTCATGACGAGCCGTGCGAAGTAGTGGGGCACGAGTTCCGGAATGTTCTACTATTTTTTTGATTTTTAGAAAAATCGTAGAAAATTGATTTTCCCTTATTTTTGAAAAAATCAAGTAAAAATCAAGCGAAAGTTTGTCTAAGACCAGTGCTTCTTCCTCCGGCATCGTGTACCCAATACGGACGTGTTTGGCATGGCCTTGCAAGAAATTGGGTGAAAATTTGGAAGCCACCAAGAGAAGTCCAAAGCAGCGTGTGCTATAGCCTTGGGTTTTGGGCAAAAATGGGATATTTTTGGGAAAACTAGAGTATTCTGCTGAGCGTAACGTAGGTTGTCTCTGTTAGAGCCCAATTTGATTCGTGATGTGCTGTCTGAAGTAGTGGGGCATAGTTCCCGGAAGGTACTACTATTTTTGGTGATTTTTAGAGAAAATTCCAAGAAAATTGATTTTTCCTTATTTTTTGAAAAAATGAATTAAAAATCAAGCGAAGGTTGAAACAGATTCAGTGCTACTTCATCGGCATCTTGTACCCATGTCGAGACGCGTTTGGCATGTCCTTGCATGAAATTGGGCGAAAATTCGGAAGCCACCAAGAGAAGTCAAAACCCGTGTGCTATAGCTTAGGTTTTGGGCCAAAAATGGGATATTTTGGGAAAACTAGGGTATTTACGCTAACGTAACACGGTTTGTCTCTGTAGAGCCCTATTTGGATTCATGACGAGCCGTGCGAAGTAGTGGGGCACAGTTCCGGAATGTTCTACTATTTTTTTGATTTTTTAGAAAAATACGTAGAAAATTGATTTTTCCTTATTTTTTGAAAAAATGAAGTAAAAATCAAGCGAAAGTTTGTCTAAGACAGTTCGTGCTACTTCATCCGGCATCGTGTACCCAGTCACGGACGCGTTTGGCATGTCCTTGCATGAAATTGGGCGAAAATTCGGAAGCCACCAAAGAGAAGTCAAAACCGCGTGTGCTATAGCTTGGGTTTTGGGCCAAAAATGGGATATTTTTGGGAAAACTAGAGTATTTACGCTAACGTAACTTGGGTTTGTCTCTGTCAGAGCCCTATTTGGATTCATGACGAGCCGTCTGCGAAGTAGTGGGGCACAGTTCCCGAAATATTCTACTATTTTTTTGATTTTTAGAAAAATACGTAGAAAATTGATTTTCCCTTATTTTTGAAAAAAATCAAGTAAAAATCAAGCGAAAGTTTGTCTAAGACCCGTGCTTCTTCCTCCGGCATCGTGTACCTAGATGCGGACGCGTTTGGCATGGCCTTGCAAGAAATTGGGCGAAAATTCGAAGCCACCAAAGAGAAGTACAAAACGCGTGTGCTATAGCCTTGGGTTTTGGGCAAAAATGGGATATTTTGGGAAAACTAGGGTATTTACGCTAACGTAACTCGGTTTGTCTCTGTCGAGCCCTATTTGGATTCATGACGAGCCGTCCGAAGTAGTGGGGCACAGTTCCGGAATGTTCTACTATTTTTTTGATTTTTTAGAAAAATACGTAGAAAATTGATTTTTCCTTATTTTTGAAAAAATCAAGTAAAAATCAAGCGAAAGTTTGTCTAAGACCCGTGCTTCTTCCTCCGGCATCGTGTACCCAATACTGGACGTGTTTGGCATGGCCTTGCAAGAAATTGGGTGAAAATTTGGAAGCCACCAAGAGAAGTCAAAAGCAGCGTGTGCTATAGCCTTGGGTTTTGGGCAAAAATGGGATATCTTTGGGAAAACTAGAGTATTTACGTGAGCGTAACGTGGGTTGTCTCTGTTAGAGCCCAATTTGATTCAGTGATGTCTGTATGCGAAGTAGTGGGGCATAGTTCCGGAAGGTACTACTATTTTTGGTGATTTTTAGAGAAAATTCCAAGAAAATTGATTTTCCCTTATTTTTGAAAAAATGAATTAAAAATCAAGCGAAGGTTCGAAACAGATTCAGTGCTACTTCATCGGCATCTTGTACCTGATGCGGACGGCGTTTGGCATGTCCTTGCATGAAATTGGGCGAAAATTCGGAAGCCACCAAAGAGAAGTCAAAACCCGTGTGCTATAGCTTGGGTTTTGGGCCAAAAATGGGATATTTTGGGAAAACTAGGGTATTTACTGCTAACGTAACACGGTTTGTCTCTATTAGAGCCCTATTTGGATTCATGACGAGCCGTGCGAAGTAGTGGGGCACGAGTTCCCGGAATGTTCTACTATTTTTTTGATTTTTAGAAAAATACGTAGAAAATTGATTTTCCCTTATTTTTTGAAAAAATCAAGTAAAAATCAAGCGAAAGTTTGAATACAGACCCGTGCTTCTTCCTCACGGCATCGTGTACCCAATCACGGACGCGTTTGGCATGGCCTTGCAAGAAATTGGTTGAAAATTTAGAAGCCACCAAGAGAAGTACAAAACGCGTGTGCTATAGCCTTGGGTTTTGGGCAAAAATGGGATATTTTTGGGAAAACTAGGGTATTTACGCTAACGTAACTCGGTTTGTCTCTGTCGAGCCCTATTTGGATTCATGACGAGCCGTCTGAAGTAGTGAGGCACAGTTCCGGAATGTTCTACTATTTTTTTGATTTTTAGAAAAATACGTAGAAAATTGATTTTCCTTATTTTTTGAAAAAATCAAGTAAAAATCAAGCGAAAGTTTGTCTAAGACCCGTGCTTCTTCCTCCGGCATCGTGTACCCAATACTGGACGCGTTTGGCATGGCCTTGCAAGAAATTGGGTGAAAATTCGGAAGCCACCAAAGAGAAGTCCAAAGCAGCGTGTGCTATAGCCTTGGGTTTTGGGCAAAAATGGGATATTTTTGGGAAAACTAGAGTATTTACTGCGAGCGTAACGTGGGTTGTCTCTGTTAGAGCCCAATTTGATTCGTGATGTGCTGTCTGAAGTAGTGGGGCATAGTTCCCAGAAGGTACTACTATTTTTGGTGATTTTTTAGAGAAAATTCCAAGAAAATTGATTTTTCCTTATTTTTTGAAAAAAATGAATTAAAAATCAAGCGAAGGTTCAAAGCAGATTCATGCTACTTCATCGGCATCTTGTACCCAGTCTGCAGACGCGTTTGGCATGTCCTTGCATGAAATTGGGCGAAAATTCGGAAGCCACCAAAGAGAAGTCCAAAACGCGTGTGCTATAGCTTGGGTTTTGGGCCAAAAATGAGATATTTTGGGAAAACTAGAGTATTTACGCTAACGTAACACGGTTTGTCTCTGTTAGAGCCCTATTTGGATTCATGACGAGCCATCTGAAGTAGTGGGGCACAGTTCCGGAATGTTCTACTATTTTTTTTGATTTTTTAGAAAAAATACGTAGAAAATTGATTTTTCCCTTATTTTTTGAAAAAAATGAATTAAAAATCAAACGAAGGTTCGAAACAGATTCGTGCTACTTCATCTGGCATCTTGTACCCTGTACGGACGCGTTTGGCATGTCCTTGCATGAAATTGGGCGAAAATTCGGAAGCCACCAAAGAGAAGTCCAAAACCCGTGTGCTATAGCTTAGGTTTTGGGCCAAAAATGGGATATTTTTGGGAAAACTAGGGTATTTCTGCTAACGTAACACGGTTTGTCTCTATTAGAGCCCTATTTGGATTCATGACGAGCCGTCTGAAGTAGTGGGGCACAGTTCCCGGAATGTTCTACTATTTTTTTTGATTTTTTAGAAAAAGACGTAGAAAATTGATTTTTCCCTTATTTTTTGAAAAAAATCAAGTAAAAATCAAACGAAAGTTTGAAACAGACCCGTGCTTCTTCCTCTGGCATCGTGTACCCAGTACGGACGCGTTTGGAATGGCCTTGCAAGAAATTGGTTGAAAATTTAGAAGCCACCGAAGAGAAGTACAAAACGCTTGTGCTATAGCCTTGGGTTTTGGGCAAAAAATGGGATATTTTTGGGAAAACTAGGGTATTTCTGCTAACGTAACCCGGTTTGTCTCTGTCAGAGCCCTATTTGGATTCATGACGAGCCGTCTGAAGTAGTGGGGCACAGTTCCGGAATGTTCTACTATTTTTTTGATTTTTAGAAAAATACGTAGAAAATTGATTTTTCCTTATTTTTTGAAAAAATCAAGTAAAAATCAAGCGAAAGTTTGATCTAAGACCCGTGCTTCTTCCTCCGGCATCGTGTACCCAATGACGGACAGCGTTTGGCATGGCCTTGCAAGAAATTGGGCGAAAATTCGGAAGCCACCAAAGAGAAGTACAAAACGCGTGTGCTATAGCCTTGGGTTTTGGGCAAAAATGGGATATTTTGGGAAAACTAGGGTATTTACGCTAACGTAACTCGGTTTGTCTCTGTCGAGCCCTATTTGGATTCATGACGAGCCGTGCTGAAGTAGTGGGGCACGAGTTCCGGAATGTTCTACTATTTTTTTGATTTTTAGAAAAATACGTAGAAAATTGATTTTCCCTTATTTTTGAAAAAATCAAGTAAAAATCAAGCGAAAGTTTGTCTAAGACCCGTGCTTCTTCCTCTGGCATCGTGTACCCAATACGGACGCGTTTGGCATGGCCTTGCAAGAAATTGGGTGAAAATTTGGAAGCCACCGAAGAGAAGTCCAAAACGCGTGTGCTATAGCCTTGGGTTTTGGGCAAAAAATGGGATATTTTGGGAAAACTAGAGTATTTCTGCGAACGTAACGTAGGTTGTCTCTGTTAGAGCCCAATTTGATTCAGTGATGTCTTTGTCGAAGTAGTGGGGCATAGTTCCCGGAAGGTACTACTATTTTTTGGTGATTTTTAGAGAAAATTCCAAGAAAATTGATTTTTCCTTATTTTTTGAAAAAATGAATTAAAAATCAAGCGAAGGTTGAAAGCAGATTCGTGCTACTTCATCTGGCATCTTGTACCCAGTACGGACGCGTTTGGCATGTCCTTGCATGAAATTGGGCGAAAATTCGGAAGCCACCAAAGAGAAGTCCAAAACCCGTGTGCTATAGCTTAGGTTTTGGGCCAAAAATGGGATATTTTTGGGAAAACTAGGGTATTTCTGCTAACGTAACACGGTTTGTCTCTGTTAGAGCCCTATTTGGATTCATGACGAGCCGTCTGAAGTAGTGGGGCACAGTTCCCGGAATGTTCTACTATTTTTTTGATTTTTTAGAAAAATACGTAGAAAATTGATTTTTCCTTATTTTTTGAAAAAATGAATTAAAAATCAAGCGAAGGTTGAAACAGATTCGTGCTACTTCATCGGCATCTTGTACCCAGTCACGAGACAGCGTTTGGCATGTCCTTGCATGAAATTGGGCGAAAATTCAGAAGCCACCGAAGAGAAGTCAAAACCGTGTGCTATAGCTTGGGTTTTGGGCCAAAAATGGGATATTTTGGGAAAACTAGGGTATTTACGCTAACGTAACCTGGTTTGTCTCTGTCGAGCCCTATTTGGATTCATGACGAGCCGATGCGAGTAGTGGGGCACTGAGTTCCGGAATGTTCTACTATTTTTTTGATTTTTAGAAAAATACGTAGAAAATTGATTTTCCCTTATTTTTGAAAAAAATCAAGTAAAAATCAAACGAAAGTTTGTCTAAGACCCGTGCTTCTTCCTCTGGCATCGTGTACCCAATACGGACGTGTTTGGCATGGCCTTGCAAGAAATTGGGTGAAAATTTGGAAGCCACCGAAGGGAAGTCCAAAACGCGTGTGCTATAGCCTTGGGTTTTGGGCAAAAAATGGGATATTTTTGGGAAAACTAGAGTATTTACTGCGAGCGTAACGTAGGTTGTCTCTGTTAGAGCCCAATTTGATTCAGTGATGTCTGTCATCGAAGTAGTGGGGCATAGTTCCCGGAAGGTACTACTATTTTTTGGTGATTTTTAGAAAAATTCCAAGAAAATTGATTTTTCCTTATTTTTTGAAAAAATGAATTAAAAAATCAAGCGAAGGTTCGAAACAGATTCGTGCTACTTCATCGGCATCTTGTACCCTGTCACGGACAGCGTTTGGCATGTCCTTGCATGAAATTGGGCGAAAATTCGGAAGCCACCAAGAGAAGTCAAAACGCGTGTGCTATAGCTTAGGTTTTGGGCCAAAAATGGGATATTTTGGGAAAACTAGGGTATTTACGCTAACGTAACACGGTTTGTCTCTGTTAGAGCCCTATTTGGATTCATGACGAGCCAGTGCGAAGTAGTGAGGCACAGTTCCGGAATGTTCTACTATTTTTTTGATTTTTAGAAAAAATACGTAGAAAATTGATTTTTCCTTATTTTTGAAAAAATCAAGTAAAAATCAAGCGAAGGTTTGAAACAGACCCGTGCTTCTTCCTCTGGCATCGTGTACCCAGTACGGACGCGTTTGGCATGTCCTTGCATGAAATTGGGTGAAAATTCGGAAGCCACCAAGAGAAGTCCAAAGCAGCGTGTGCTATAGCCTTGGGTTTTGGGCCAAAAATGGGATATTTTTGGGAAAACTAGGGTATTTACTGCTAACGTAACCTGGGTTTGTCTCTGTCGAGCCCTATTTGGATTCATGATGAGCCGTTGCGAAGTAGTGGGGCATAGTTCCCGGAATGTTCTACTATTTTTTTGATTTTTAGAAAAATACGTAGAAAATTGATTTTCCCTTATTTTTGAAAAAATGAATTAAAAATCAAGCGAAGGTTTGAAACAGATTCGTGCTACTTCATCCGGCATCTTGTACCTAGTCTGGACAGCGTTTGGCATGTCCTTGCATGAAATTGGGCGAAAATTCGGAAGCCACCAAAGAGAAGTCAAAACACGTGTGCTATAGCTTAGGTTTTGGGCCAAAAATGGGATATTTTTGGGAAAAATAGGGTATTTCTGCTAACGTAACACGGTTTGTCTCTGTTAGAGCCCTATTTGGATTCATGACGAGCCGTCTGAAGTAGTGGGGCACAGTTCCCGGAATGTTCTACTATTTTTTTTGATTTTTTAGAAAAATACGTAGAAAATTGATTTTTCCCTTATTTTTTGAAAAAAATCAAGTAAAAATCAAACGAAAGTTCGAAACAGACCCGTGCTTCTTCCTCTGGCATCGTGTACCCAGTACGGACGCGTTTGGAATGGCCTTGCAAGAAATTGGTTGAAAATTTAGAAGCCACCGAAGAGAAGTACAAAACGCGTGTGCTATAGCCTTGGGTTTTGGGCAAAAATGGGATATTTTGGGAAAACTAGGGTATTTACGCTAACGTAACTTGGGTTTGTCTCTGTCGAGCCCTATTTGGATTCATGACGAGCCATGTCGAAGTAGTGGGGCACAGTTCCGGAATGTTCTACTATTTTTTTGATTTTTAGAAAAATACGTAGAAAATTGATTTTTCCTTATTTTTGAAAAAATCAAGTAAAAATCAAGCGAAAGTTTGTCTAAGACCCGTGCTTCTTCCTCCGGCATCGTGTACCCAGTACGGACGCGTTTGGCATGGCCTTGCAAGAAATTGGGCGAAAATTCGGAAGCCACCAAAGAGAAGTACAAAACGCGTGTGCTATAGCCTTGGGTTTTGGGCAAAAAAAGGATATTTTTGGGAAAACTAGGGTATTTACGCTAACGTAACTCGGTTTGTCTCTGTCGAGCCCTATTTGGATTCATGACGAGCCGTGCGAAGTAGTGGGGCACAGTTCCCGGAATGTTCTACTATTTTTTTGATTTTTTAGAAAAATACGTAGAAAATTGATTTTTCCCTTATTTTTTGAAAAAAATCAAGTAAAAATCAAACGAAAGTTTGTCTAAGACCCGTGCTTCTTCCTCTGGCATCGTGTACCCAATACGGACGCGTTTGGCATGGCCTTGCAAGAAATTGGGTGAAAATTTGGAAGCCACCGAAGAGAAGTCCAAAACGCGTGTGCTATAGCCTTGGGTTTTGGGCAAAAAATGGGATATTTTTGGGAAAACTAGAGTATTTCTGCGAACGTAACGTAGGTTGTCTCTGTTAGAGCCCAATTTGATTCGTGATGTGCTGTCTGAAGTAGTGGGGCATAGTTCCCAGAAGGTACTACTATTTTTTGG
Source organism: Murraya koenigii (assembly GCA_025617385.1). Lineage (NCBI taxonomy): Eukaryota > Viridiplantae > Streptophyta > Magnoliopsida > Sapindales > Rutaceae > Murraya > Murraya koenigii. The sequence goes on along the minus strand of CM046814.1, from coordinate 35,105,369 downwards.
TGATTTTTTAGAGAAAATTCCAAGAAAATTGATTTTTCCCTTATTTTTTGAAAAAAATGAATTAAAAATCAAACGAAGGTTCGAAACAGATTCGTGCTACTTCATCTGGCATCTTGTACCCAGTACGGACGCGTTTGGCATGTCCTTGCATGAAATTGGGCGAAAATTCGGAAGCCACCAAAGAGAAGTCCAAAACCCGTGTGCTATAGCTTAGGTTTTGGGCCAAAAATGGGATATTTTTGGGAAAACTAGGGTATTTCTGCTAACGTAACACGGTTTGTCTCTGTTAGAGCCCTATTTGGATTCATGACGAGTCAGATGCGAGTAGTGAGGCACAGTTCCGGAATGTTCTACTATTTTTTTGATTTTTTAGAAAAATACGTAGAAAATTGATTTTCCCTTATTTTTGAAAAAATGAATTAAAAATCAAGCGAAGGTTTGAAACAGATCCGTGCTTCTTCATCCGGCATCTTGTACCCAGTCACGGACGCGTTTGGCATGTCCTTGCATGAAATTGGGCGAAAATTCGGAAGCCACCAAGAGAAGTCAAAACAGCGTGTGCTATAGCTTGGGTTTTGGGCCAAAAATGGGATATTTTGGGAAAACTAGGGTATTTACTGCTAACGTAACTTGGTTTGTCTCTGTCGAGCCCTATTTGGATTCATGACGAGCCGTCTGCAAGTAGTGGGGCACAGTTCCGGAATGTTCTACTATTTTTTTGATTTTTAGAAAAATACGTAGAAAATTGATTTTCCTTATTTTTGAAAAAATCAAGTAAAAATCAAGCGAAAGTTTGTCTAAGACCAGTGCTTCTTCCTCTGGCATCGTGTACCCAATACGGACGCGTTTGGCATGGCCTTGCAAGAAATTGGGTGAAAATTTGGAAGCCACCGAAGAGAAGTCCAAAGCAGCGTGTGCTATAGCCTTGGGTTTTGGGCAAAAATGGGATATTTTTGGGAAAACTAGAGTATTTACTGCGAGCGTAACGTGGGTTGTCTCTGTTAGAGCCCAATTTGATTCAGTGATGTGCTTGTACGAAGTAGTGGGGCATAGTTCCGGAAGGTACTACTATTTTTGGTGATTTTTAGAAAATTCCAAGAAAATTGATTTTTCCTTATTTTTGAAAAAATGAATTAAAAATCAAGCGAAGGTTCGAAACAGATTCGTGCTACTTCATCTGGCATCTTGTACCCAGTACTGGACGCGTTTGGCATGTCCTTGCATGAAATTGGGCGAAAATTCGGAAGCCACCAAAGAGAAGTCAAAACGCGTGTGCTATAGCTTAGGTTTTGGGCCAAAAATGGGATATTTTTGGGAAAACTAGGGTATTTCTGCTAACGTAACCCGGTTTGTCTCTGTTAGAGCCCTATTTGGATTCATGACGAGCCGTCTGAAGTAGTGGGGCACAGTTCCGGAATGTTCTACTATTTTTTTGATTTTTAGAAAAATACGTAGAAAATTGATTTTTCCTTATTTTTGAAAAAATCAAGTAAAAATCAAGCGAAGGTTTGAAACAGACCCGTGCTTCTTCCTCTGGCATCGTGTACCCAGTACGGACGCGTTTGGCATGTCCTTGCATGAAATTGGGCGAAAATTCGGAAGCCACCAAAGAGAAGTCCAAAACCCGTGTGCTATAGCTTAGGTTTTGGGCCAAAAATGGGATATTTTTGGGAAAACTAGGGTATTTCTGCTAACGTAACCTGGGTTTGTCTCTGTCGAGCCCTATTTGGATTCATGACGAGCCGTCTGCAAGCAGTGGGGCACAATTCCCGAAATATTCTACTATTTTTTGATTTTTTAGAAAAATACGTAGAAAATTGATTTTCCCTTATTTTTGAAAAAATCAAGTAAAAATCAAGCGAAAGTTTGTCTAAGACCCGTGCTTCTTCCTCGGCATCGTGTACCCAGTACTGGACGCGTTTGGCATGGCCTTGCAAGAAATTGGGCGAAAATTCGGAAGCCACCAAGAGAAGTACAAAACAGCGTGTGCTATAGCCTTGGGTTTTGGGCAAAAATGGGATATTTTTGGGAAAACTAGGGTATTTACGCTAACGTAACTCGGTTTGTCTCTGTCGAGCCCTATTTGGATTCATGACGAGCCGTCTGCAAGTAGTGGGGCACAGTTCCGGAATGTTCTACTATTTTTTTGATTTTTAGAAAAATACGTAGAAAATTGATTTTTCCTTATTTTTGAAAAAAATCAAGTAAAAATCAAGCGAAAGTTTGTCTAAGACCAGTGCTTCTTCCTACGGCATCGTGTACCCAATACTGGACGCGTTTGGCATGGCCTTGCAAGAAATTGGGTGAAAATTCGGAAGCCACCAAAGAGAAGTCCAAAGCAGCGTGTGCTATAGCCTTGGGTTTTGGGCAAAAATGGGATATTTTGGGAAAACTAGAGTATTTACTGCGAGCGTAACGTGGGTTGTCTCTGTTAGAGCCCAATTTGATTCGTGATGTGCTGTATGCAAGTAGTGGGGCATAGTTCCGGAAGGTACTACTATTTTTGGTGATTTTTAGAGAAAATTCCAAGAAAATTGATTTTTCCTTATTTTTTGAAAAAATGAATTAAAAATCAAGCGAAGGTTCAAAGCAGATTCGTGCTACTTCATCGGCATCTTGTACCCATGTCGGACGGCGTTTGGCATGTCCTTGCATGAAATTGGGCGAAAATTCGGAAGCCACCAAAGAGAAGTCAAAACCGTGTGCTATAGCTTGGGTTTTGGGCCAAAAATGGGATATTTTGGGAAAACTAGGGTATTTACGCTAACGTAACACGGTTTGTCTCTATTAGAGCCCTATTTGGATTCATGACGAGCCAGTGCGAAGTAGTGGAGCACGAGTTCCGGAATGTTCTACTATTTTTTTGATTTTTAGAAAAATACGTAGAAAATTGATTTTCCCTTATTTTTTGAAAAAATCAAGTAAAAATCAAGCGAAAGTTTGAAACAGACCCGTGCTTCTTCCTACGGCATCGTGTACCCGATCACGGACAGCGTTTGGAATGGCCTTGCAAGAAATTGGTTGAAAATTTAGAAGCCACCGAAGAGAAGTACAAAACGCTTGTGCTATAGCCTTGGGTTTTGGGCAAAAAATGGGATATTTTTGGGAAAACTAGGGTATTTCTGCTAACGTAACCCGGTTTGTCTCTGTCAGAGCCCTATTTGGATTCATGACGAGCCGTCTGAAGTAGTGGGGCACAGTTCCCGGAATGTTCTACTATTTTTTTGATTTTTAGAAAAAATACGTAGAAAATTGATTTTTCCCTTATTTTTTGAAAAAAATCAAGTAAAAATCAAACGAAAGTTTGTCTAAGACCCGTGCTTCTTCCTCTGGCATCGTGTACCCAATACGGACGGCGTTTGGCATGGCCTTGCAAGAAATTGGGTGAAAATTCGGAAGCCACCAAAGAGAAGTCCAAAACCCGTGTGCTATAGCTTGGGTTTTGGGCCAAAAATGGGATATTTTTGGGAAAACTAGGGTATTTCTGCTAACGTAACCCGGTTTGTCTCTGTCAGAGCCCTATTTGGATTCATGACGAGCCGTCTGAAGTAGTGGGGCACAGTTCCCGGAATGTTCTACTTTTTTTTGATTTTTTAGAAAAATACGTAGAAAATTGATTTTTCCCTTATTTTTTGAAAAAAATCAAGTAAAAATCAAACGAAAGTTTGTCTAAGACCCGTGCTTCTTCCTCTGGCATCGTGTACCCAATACGGACGCGTTTGGCATGGCCTTGCAAGAAATTGGGTGAAAATTCGGAAGCCACCAAAGAGAAGTCCAAAGCAGCGTGTGCTATAGCCTTGGGTTTTGGGCAAAAATGGGATATTTTGGGAAAACTAGAGTATTTACGCGAGCGTAACGTGGGTTGTCTCTGTTAGAGCCCAATTTGATTCAGTGATGTGCTTGTCACGAAGTAGTGGGGCATAGTTCTCGGAAGGTACTACTATTTTTGGTGATTTTTAGAAAAATTCAAGAAAATTGATTTTTCCTTATTTTTGAAAAAAATGAATTAAAAATCAAGCGAAGGTTCGAAACAGATTCGTGCTACTTCATCGGCATCTTGTACCCAGTCTGCAGACGCGTTTGGCATGTCCTTGCATGAAATTGGGCGAAAATTCGGAAGCCACCAAAGAGAAGTCCAAAACCCGTGTGCTATATCTTAGGTTTTGGGCCAAAAATGGGATATTTTTGGGAAAACTAGGGTATTTCTGCTAACGTAACACGGTTTGTCTCTGTTAGAGCCCTATTTGGATTCATGACGAGCCGTCTGAAGTAGTGGGGCACAGTTCCGGAATGTTCTACTATTTTTTTTTGATTTTTTAGAAAAAATACGTAGAAAATTGATTTTTCCCTTATTTTTTGAAAAAAATGAATTAAAAATCAAACGAAGGTTCGAAACAGATTCGTGCTACTTCATCTGGCATCTTGTACCCTGTACGGACGCGTTTGGCATGTCCTTGCATGAAATTGGGCGAAAATTCGGAAGCCACCAAAGAGAAGTCCAAAACCCGTGTGCTATAGCTTGGGTTTTGGGCCAAAAATGGGATATTTTTGGGAAAACTAGGGTATTTCTGCTAACGTAACCCGGTTTGTCTCTGTCAGAGCCCTATTTGGATTCATGACGAGCCGTCTGAAGTAGTGGGGCACAGTTCCCGGAATGTTCTACTTTTTTTTTGATTTTTTAGAAAAATACGTAGAAAATTGATTTTCCCTTATTTTTTGAAAAAATCAAGTAAAAATCAAGCGAAAGTTTGTCTAAGACCCGATGCTTCTTCCTACGGCATCGTGTACCCGATCACGGACAGCGTTTGGCATGGCCTTGCAAGAAATTGGGCGAAAATTCGGAAGCCACCGAAGAGAAGTACAAAACAGCGTGTGCTATAGCCTTGGGTTTTGGGCAAAAATGGGATATTTTGGGAAAACTAGGGTATTTACGCTAACGTAACCTGGTTTGTCTCTGTCGAGCCCTATTTGGATTCATGACGAGCCGTCACGAAGTAGTGGGGCACGAGTTCCGGAATGTTCTACTATTTTTTTGATTTTTAGAAAAATACGTAGAAAATTGATTTTTCCTTATTTTTGAAAAAAATCAAGTAAAAATCAAGCGAAAGTTTGTCTAAGACCCGATGCTTCTTCCTACGGCATCGTGTACCCAATACGGACGTGTTTGGCATGGCCTTGCAAGAAATTGGGTGAAAATTTGGAAGCCACCAAGAGAAGTCCAAAGCAGCGTGTGCTATAGCCTTGGGTTTTGGGCAAAAATGGGATATTTTTGGGAAAACTAGAGTATTTACTGCGAGCGTAACGTGGGTTGTCTCTGTTAGAGCCCAATTTGATTCAGTGATGTCTTTGTACGAAGTAGTGGGGCATAGTTCCCGGAAGGTACTACTATTTTTGGTGATTTTTAGAGAAAATTCCAAGAAAATTGATTTTTCCTTATTTTTGAAAAAATGAATTAAAAATCAAGCGAAGGTTCGAAAGCAGATTCGTGCTACTTCATCGGCATCTTGTACCTGTCTGCGGACGGCGTTTGGCATGTCCTTGCATGAAATTGGGCGAAAATTCGGAAGCCACCAAGAGAAGTCAAAACCAGTGTGCTATAGCTTGGGTTTTGGGCCAAAAATGGGATATTTTGGGAAAACTAGGGTATTTACGCTAGCGTAACACGGTTTGTCTCTATTAGAGCCCTATTTGGATTCATGACGAGTCGATGCGAAGTAGTGGAGCACGAGTTCCGGAATGTTCTACTATTTTTTTGATTTTTAGAAAAATACGTAGAAAATTGATTTTTCCTTATTTTTGAAAAAATCAAGTAAAAATCAAGCGAAAGTTTGAAACAGACCGTGCTTCTTCCTCACGGCATCGTGTACCCAGTCTGAGACGGCGTTTGGCATGGCCTTGCAAGAAATTGGTTGAAAATTCAGAAGCCACCAAGAGAAGTACAAAGCAGCGTGTGCTATAGCCTTGGGTTTTGGGCAAAAATGGGATATTTTGGGAAAACTAGGGTATTTACTGCTAGCGTAACTCGGTTTGTCTCTGTCGAGCCCTATTTGGATTCATGACGAGCCGTCGCAAGTAGTGAGGCACAGTTCCGGAATGTTCTACTATTTTTTTGATTTTTAGAAAAATACGTAGAAAATTGATTTTTCCTTATTTTTTGAAAAAAATCAAGTAAAAATCAAGCGAAAGTTTGTCTAAGACCCGTGCTTCTTCCTCACGGCATCGTGTACCCGATCACGGACGGCGTTTGGCATGGCCTTGCAAGAAATTGGGTGAAAATTCGGAAGCCACCAAAGAGAGTACAAAACGCGTGTGCTATAGCCTTGGGTTTTGGGCAAAAATGGGATATTTTGGGAAAACTAGGGTATTTACGCTAGCGTAACCCGGTTTGTCTCTGTCGAGCCCTATTTGGATTCATGACGAGTCAGTGCGAAGTAGTGGGGCACTGAGTTCCGGAATGTTCTACTATTTTTTTGATTTTTAGAAAAATACGTAGAAAAATGATTTTTGCCTTTTTTTTGAAAAAAATCAAGTAAAAATCAAACGAAAGTTTGTCTAAGACCCGTGCTTCTTCCTCTGGCATCGTGTACCCAATACGGACGCGTTTGGCATGGCCTTGCAAGAAATTGGGTGAAAATTTGGAAGCCACCAAGAGAAGTCCAAAGCAGCGTGTGCTATAGCCTTGGGTTTTGGGCAAAAATGGGATATTTTTGGGAAAACTAGAGTATTCTACGAGCGTAACGTAGGTTGTCTCTGTTAGAGCCCAATTTGATTCGTGATGTGCTTGTCACGAAGTAGTGGGGCATAGTTCCCGGAAGGTACTACTATTTTTGGTGATTTTTAGAGAAAATTCCAAGAAAATTGATTTTTCCATTATTTTTGAAAAAATGAATTAAAAATCAAGCGAAGGTTGAAAGCAGATTCGTGCTACTTCATCCGGCATCTTGTACCTAGTACTGGACGCGTTTGGCATGTCCTTGCATGAAATTGGGCGAAAATTCGGAAGCCACCAAAGAGAAGTCAAAACCGTGTGCTATAGCTTGGGTTTTGGGCCAAAAATGGGATATTTTTGGGAAAACTAGGGTATTTACGCTAACGTAACACGGTTTGTCTCTGTTAGAGCCCTATTTGGATTCATGACGAGCCGTCTGAAGTAGTGGGGCACAGTTCCCGGAATGTTCTACTATTTTTTTGATTTTTAGAAAAAATACGTAGAAAATTGATTTTTCCCTTATTTTTTGAAAAAAATGAATTAAAAATCAAACGAAGGTTCGAAACAGATTCGTGCTTCTTCATCGGCATCGTGTACCCAGTCTGGACGGCGTTTGGCATGTCCTTGCATGAAATTGGGCGAAAATTCGGAAGCCACCAAGAGAAGTCAAAACACGTGTGCTATAGCTTGGGTTTTGGGCCAAAAATGGGATATTTTTGGGAAAACTAGGGTATTTACGCTAACGTAACCTGGTTTGTCTCTGTCGAGCCCTATTTGGATTCATGATGAGCCGTCATGCAGTAGTGGGGCACAGTTCCCGAAATGTTCTACTATTTTTTTGATTTTTAGAAAAATACGTAGAAAATTGATTTTCCTTATTTTTTGAAAAAATCAAGTAAAAATCAAGCGAAAGTTTGTCTAAGACCGGTGCTTCTTCCTACGGCATCGTGTACCCAGTCGCGGACGCGTTTGGCATGGCCTTGCAAGAAATTGGGTGAAAATTCGGAAGCCACCAAGAGAAGTACAAAACGCGTGTGCTATAGCCTTGGGTTTTGGGCAAAAATGGGATATTTTTGGGAAAACTAGGGTATTTACGCTAACGTAACTCGGTTTGTCTCTGTCGAGCCCTATTTGGATTCATGACGAGCCGTCACGAAGTAGTGGGGCACTGAGTTCCGGAATGTTCTACTATTTTTTTGATTTTTAGAAAAATACGTAGAAAATTGATTTTTCCTTATTTTTGAAAAAATCAAGTAAAAATCAAGCGAAAGTTTGTCTAAGACCCGTGCTTCTTCCTCCGGCATCGTGTACCCAATCACGGACGTGTTTGGCATGGCCTTGCAAGAAATTGGGTGAAAATTTGGAAGCCACCAAGAGAAGTCCAAAGCAGCGTGTGCTATAGCCTTGGGTTTTGGGCAAAAATGGGATATCTTTGGGAAAACTAGAGTATTTACTGCGAGCGTAACGTGGGTTGTCTCTGTTAGAGCCCAATTTGATTCAGTGATGTCTTTGTCGAAGTAGTGGGGCATAGTTCCCGGAAGGTACTACTATTTTTGGTGATTTTTAGAGAAAATTCCAAGAAAATTGATTTTTCCTTATTTTTGAAAAAATGAATTAAAAATCAAGCGAAGGTTGAAACAGATTCAGTGCTACTTCATCGGCATCTTGTACCCGTCTGCAGACAGCGTTTGGCATGTCCTTGCATGAAATTGGGCGAAAATTCGGAAGCCACCAAGAGAAGTCAAAACCGGTGTGCTATAGCTTGGGTTTTGGGCCAAAAATGGGATATTTTTGGGAAAACTAGGGTATTTACGCTAACGTAACTGCGGTTTGTCTCTATTAGAGCCCTATTTGGATTCATGACGAGCCGTCTGAAGTAGTGGGGCACAGTTCCCGGAATGTTCTACTATTTTTTTGATTTTTTAGAAAAATACGTAGAAAATTGATTTTTCCCTTATTTTTTGAAAAAAATCAAGTAAAAATCAAACAAAAGTTTAAACTAAGACCGTGCTTCTTCCTCTGGCATCGTGTACCCAGTACGGACGCGTTTGGAATGGCCTTGCAAGAAATTGGTTGAAAATTTAGAAGCCACCGAAGAGAAGTACAAAACGCGTGTGCTATAGCCTTGGGTTTTGGGCAAAAAATGGGATATTTTTGGGAAAACTAGGGTATTTCTGCTAACGTAACCCGGTTTGTCTCTGTCAGAGCCCTATTTGGATTCATGACGAGCCGTCTGAAGTAGTGGGGCACTAGTTCCGGAATGTTCTACTATTTTTTGTGATTTTTAGAAAAATACGTAGAAAATTGATTTTTCCTTATTTTTTGAAAAAATCAAGTAAAAATCAAGCGAAAGTTTGATCTAAGACTCGTGCTTCTTCCTCGGCATCGTGTACCCAATACGGACGCGTTTGGCATGGCCTTGCAAGAAATTGGGTGAAAATTCGGAAGCCACCAAAGAGAAGTCCAAAACCCGTGTGCTATAGCTTGGGTTTTGGGCCAAAAATGGGATATTTTTGGGAAAACTAGGGTATTTCTGCTAACGTAACCGGTTTGTCTCTGTCGAGCCCTATTTGGATTCATGACGAGCCGTGCGAAGTAGTGGGGCACAGTTCCGGAATGTTCTACTATTTTTTGATTTTTAGAAAAATACGTAGAAAATTGATTTTCCCTTATTTTTTGAAAAAATCAAGTAAAAATCAAGCGAAAGTTTGTCTAAGACCCGTGCTTCTTCCTCCGGCATCGTGTACCCAATCACGGACAGCGTTTGGCATGGCCTTGCAAGAAATTGGGTGAAAATTCGGAAGCCACAAAGAGAAGTCAAAGCAGCGTGTGCTATAGCCTTGGGTTTTGGGCAAAACATGGGATATTTTGGGAAAACTAGAGTATTTCTGCGAGCGTAGCGTAGGTTGTCTCTGTTAGAGCCCAATTTGATTCAGTGATGTCTTATGCTGAAGTAGTGGGGCATAGTTCCCGGAAGGTTCTACTATTTTTGGTGATTTTTAGAGAAAATTCCAAGAAAATTGATTTTTCCCTTATTTTTGAAAAAATGAATTAAAAATCAAGCGAAGGTTCAAAGCAGATTCATGCTACTTCATCGGCATCTTGTACCCGATACAGACGGCGTTTGGCATGTCCTTGCATGAAATTGGGCGAAAATTCGGAAGCCACCAAGAGAAGTCAAAACCCGTGTGCTATAGCTTGGGTTTTGGGCCAAAAATGGGATATTTTTGGGAAAACTAGGGTATTTCCGCGAACGTAACCCGGTTTGTCTCTGTCAGAGCCCTATTTGGATTCGTGATGAGCCGTCTGAAGTAGTGGGGCACAATTCCGAAATATTCTACTATTTTTTTGATTTTTTAGAAAAAATACGTAGAAAATTGATTTTTCCCTTATTTTTTGAAAAAAATCAAGTAAAAATCAAGCGAAAGTTTGAAACAGACCGTGCTTCTTCCTCGGCATCGTGTACCCAGTACGGACGCGTTTGGCATGGCCTTGCAAGAAATTGGGTGAAAATTTAGAAGCCACCAAGAGAAGTACAAAGCAGCGTGTGCTATAGCCTTGGGTTTTGGGCAAAAATGGGATATTTTTGGGAAAACTAGGGTATTTACGCTAGCGTAACTTGGGTTTGTCTCTGTCGAGCCCTATTTGGATTCATGACGAGCCGTCTGAAGTAGTGGGGCACAGTTCCCGGAATGTTCTACTATTTTTTTTGATTTTTTAGAAAAAATACGTAGAAAATTGATTTTCCCTTATTTTTGAAAAAATCAAGTAAAAATCAAACGAAAGTTTGTCTAAGACCCGTGCTTCTTCCTCTGGCATCGTGTACCCAATACGGACGCGTTTGGCATGGCCTTGCAAGAAATTGGGTGAAAATTCGGAAGCCACCAAAGAGAAGTCCAAAACCCGTGTGCTATAGCTTGGGTTTTGGGCCAAAAATGGGATATTTTTGGGAAAACTAGGGTATTTCTGCTAACGTAACCCGGTTTGTCTCTGTCAGAGCCCTATTTGGATTCATGACGAGTCGATGCGAAGTAGTGGGGCACAGTTCCCGGAATGTTCTACTTTTTTTTGATTTTTTAGAAAAATACGTAGAAAATTGATTTTTCCCTTATTTTTTGAAAAAAATCAAGTAAAAATCAAACGAAAGTTTGTCTAAGACCCGTGCTTCTTCCTCTGGCATCGTGTACCCAATACGGACGCGTTTGGCATGGCCTTGCAAGAAATTGGGTGAAAATTCGGAAGCCACCAAAGAGAAGTCCAAAACGCGTGTGCTATAGCCTTGGGTTTTGGGCAAAAAATGGGATATTTTTGGGAAAACTAGAGTATTTCTGCGAACGTAACGTAGGTTGTCTCTGTTAGAGCCCAATTTGATTCGTGATGTGCTGTCTGAAGTAGTGGGGCATAGTTCCCAGAAGGTTCTACTATTTTTGGTGATTTTTAGAGAAAATTCCAAGAAAATTGATTTTCCCTTATTTTTTGAAAAAAATGAATTAAAAATCAAACGAAGGTTCGAAACAGATTCATGCTACTTCATCTGGCATCTTGTATCCAGTACGGACGCGTTTGGCATGTCCTTGCATGAAATTGGGCGAAAATTCAGAAGCCACCAAAGAGAAGTCTAAACCCGTGTGCTATAGCTTAGGTTTTGGGCCAAAAATGGGATATTTTTGGGAAAACTAGGGTATTTCTGCTAACGTAACCCGGTTTGTCTCTGTCAGAGCCCTATTTGGATTCATGACGAGCCGTCTGAAGCAGTGGGGCACAATTCCCGAAATATTCTACTATTTTTTTATTTTTAGAAAAAATACGTAGAAAATTGATTTTTCCCTTATTTTTTGAAAAAAATCAAGTAAAAAGCAAACGAAAGTTTGTCTAAGACCCGTGCTTCTTCCTCTGGCATCGTGTACCCAATACGGACGCGTTTGGCATGGCCTTGCAAGAAATTGGGTGAAAATTCGGAAGCCACCAAGAGAAGTCCAAAGCAGCGTGTGCTATAGCCTTGGGTTTTGGGCAAAAATGGGATATTTTTGGGAAAACTAGAGTATTTCTGCGAGCGTAGCGTAGGTTGTCTCTGTTAGAGCCCAATTTGATTCAGTGATGTGCTTCATGCAAGTAGTGGGGCATAGTTCCCAGAAGGTACTACTATTTTTTGGTGATTTTTTAGAGAAAATTCCAAGAAAATTGATTTTTCCCTTATTTTTTGAAAAAAATGAATTAAAAATCAAACGAAGGTTCGAAACAGATTCATGCTACTTCATCTGGCATCTTGTATCCAGTACGGACGCGTTTGGCATGTCCTTGCATGAAATTGGGCGAAAATTCAGAAGCCACCAAAGAGAAGTCTAAACCCGTGTGCTATAGCTTAGGTTTTGGGCCAAAAATGGGATATTTTTGGGAAAACTAGGGTATTTCTGCTAACGTAACCCGGTTTGTCTCTGTCAGAGCCCTATTTGGATTCATGACGAGCCGTCCGAAGCAGTGGGGCACAATTCCCGAAATATTCTACTATTTTTTTATTTTTTAGAAAAAATACGTAGAAAATTGATTTTTCCCTTATTTTTTGAAAAAAATCAAGTAAAAAGCAAACGAAAGTTTGTCTAAGACCCGTGCTTCTTCCTCTGGCATCGTGTACCCAATACGGACGCGTTTGGCATGGCCTTGCAAGAAATTGGGTGAAAATTCGGAAGCCACCAAAGAGAAGTCCAAAACGCGTGTGCTATAGCCTTGGGTTTTGGGCAAAAAATGGGATATTTTTGGGAAAACTAGAGTATTTCTGCGAGCGTAGCGTGGGTTGTCTCGTTAGAGCCCAATTTGATTCAGTGATGTCTTGTCTGAAGTAGTGGGGCATAGTTCCCGGAAGGTACTACTATTTTTGGTGATTTTTAGAGAAAATTCCAAGAAAATTGATTTTCCCTTATTTTTTGAAAAAATGAATTAAAAATCAAGCGAAGGTTCGAAACAGATTCATGCTACTTCATCGGCATCTTGTACCCGATCACGGACGCGTTTGGCATGTCCTTGCATGAAATTGGGCGAAAATTCGGAAGCCACCAAGAGAAGTCAAAACCCGTGTGCTATAGCTTAGGTTTTGGGCCAAAAATGGGATATTTTTGGGAAAACTAGGGTATTTCTGCTAACGTAACCCGGTTTGTCTCTGTCAGAGCCCTATTTGGATTCATGACGAGCCGTCTGAAGCAGTGGGGCACAATTCCCGAAATATTCTACTATTTTTTTATTTTTTAGAAAAAATACGTAGAAAATTGATTTTTCCCTTATTTTTTGAAAAAAATCAAGTAAAAAGCAAACGAAAGTTTGTCTAAGACCCGTGCTTCTTCCTCTGGCATCGTGTACCCAATACGGACGCGTTTGGCATGGCCTTGCAAGAAATTGGGTGAAAATTCGGAAGCCACCAAAGAGAAGTCCAAAACGCGTGTGCTATAGCCTTGGGTTTTGGGCAAAAAATGGGATATTTTTGGGAAAACTAGAGTATTTCTGCGAACGTAACGTAGGTTGTCTCTGTTAGAGCCCAATTTGATTAAGTGATGTCGTTATGCGAAGTAGTGGGGCATAGTTCCCGGAAGGTACTACTATTTTTGGTGATTTTTAGAGAAAATTCCAAGAAAATTGATTTTTCCTTATTTTTTGAAAAAATGAATTAAAAATCAAGCGAAGGTTCGAAAGCAGATTCATGCTACTTCATCGGCATCTTGTACCCAGTCTGCAGACGCGTTTGGCATGTCCTTGCATGAAATTGGGCGAAAATTCGGAAGCCACCAAGAGAAGTCTAAACCCGTGTGCTATAGCTTAGGTTTTGGGCCAAAAATGGGATATTTTTGGGAAAACTAGGGTATTTCTGCTAACGTAACCCGGTTTGTCTCTGTCAGAGCCCTATTTGGATTCATGACGAGCCGTCTGAAGCAGTGGGGCACAATTCCCGAAATATTCTACTTTTTTTGATTTTTAGAAAAATACGTAGAAAATTGATTTTCCCTTATTTTTGAAAAAATCAAGTAAAAAGCAAGCGAAAGTTTGTCTAAGACCGATGCTTCTTCCTCACGGCATCGTGTACCCAATCACGGACAGCGTTTGGCATGGCCTTGCAAGAAATTGGGTGAAAATTCGGAAGCCACCAAAGAGAAGTCCAAAACCCGTGTGCTATAGCTTGGGTTTTGGGCCAAAAATAGGATATTTTTGGAAAACTAGGGTATTTCTGCTAACGTAACCCGGGTTTGTCTCTGTCAGAGCCCTATTTGGATTCATGACGAGCCGTCTGAAGTAGTGGGGCATAGTTCCCGGAATGTTCTACTATTTTTTTGATTTTTAGAAAAATACGTAGAAAATTGATTTTTCCTTATTTTTGAAAAAATCAAGTAAAAATCAAACGAAAGTTTGTCTAAGACCCGTGCTTCTTCCTCTGGCATCGTGTACCCAATACGGACGCGTTTGGCATGGCCTTGCAAGAAATTGGGTGAAAATTCAGAAGCCACCAAAGAGAAGTCCAAAACCCGTGTGCTATAGCTTAGGTTTTGGGCCAAAAATGGGATATTTTTGGGAAAACTAGGGTATTTCTGCTAACGTAACCCGGTTTGTCTCTGTCAGAGCCCTATTTGGATTCATGACGAGCCGTCTGAAGCAGTGGGGCACAATTCCCGAAATATTCTACTATTTTTTTTATTTTTTAGAAAAAATACGTAGAAAATTGATTTTTCCCTTATTTTTTGAAAAAAATCAAGTAAAAAGCAAACGAAAGTTTGTCTAAGACCCGTGCTTCTTCCTCTGGCATCGTGTACCCAATACTGGACAGCGTTTGGCATGGCCTTGCAAGAAATTGGGCGAAAATTCGGAAGCCACCAAAGAGAAGTCAAAACAGCGTGTGCTATAGCCTTGGGTTTTGGGCAAAAATGGGATATTTTGGGAAAACTAGGGTATTTACGCTAACGTAACATGGTTTGTCTCGTTAGAGCCCTATTTGGATTCATGATGAGCCGTCTAAAGTAGTGGGGCACAGTTCCCGGAATGTTCTACTATTTTTTTTGATTTTTTAGAAAAATACGTAGAAAATTGATTTTTCCCTTATTTTTTGAAAAAAATCAAGTAAAAATCAAACGAAAGTTCGAAACAGACCCGTGCTTCTTCCTCTGGCATCGTGTACCCAGTACGGACGGCGTTTGAAATGGCCTTCCAAGAAATTGGTGAAAAATTTAAAGCCACCCAAGAGAAGTACAAAACGCTTGTGCTATAGCCTTGGGTTTTGGGCAAAGAAATGGGATATGTTTTGGGAAAACTAGGGTATTTCTGCTAACGTAACCCGGTTTGTCTCTGTCAGAGCCCTATTTGGATTCATGACGAGCCGTCTGAAGTAGTGGGGCACAGTTCCCGGAATGTTCTACTTTTTTTTTGATTTTTTAGAAAAATACGTAGAAAATTGATTTTTCCCTTATTTTTTGAAAAAAATCAAGTAAAAATCAAACGAAAGTTTGTCTAAGACCCGTGCTTCTTCCTCTGGCATCGTGTACCCAATACGGACGCGTTTGGCATGGCCTTGCAAGAAATTGGGTGAAAATTCGGAAGCCACCAAAGAGAAGTCCAAAACGCGTGTGCTATAGCCTTGGGTTTTGGGCAAAAATGGGATATTTTTGGGAAAACTAGAGTATTTCTGCGAACGTAACGTAGGTTGTCTCTGTTAGAGCCCAATTTGATTCGTGATGTGCTGTCATCGATGTAGTGGGGCATAGTTCCCAGAAGGTACTACTATTTTTTGGTGATTTTTTAGAGAAAATTCCAAGAAAATTGATTTTTCCCTTATTTTTGAAAAAATGAATTAAAAATCAAGCGAAGGTTCGAAAGCAGATTCGTGCTACTTCATCGGCATCTTGTACCCAGTCACGGACAGCGTTTGGCATGTCCTTGCATGAAATTGGGCGAAAATTCGGAAGCCACCAAAGAGAAGTCTAAAACCGGTGTGCTATAGCTTGGGTTTTGGGCCAAAAATGGGATATTTTGGGAAAACTAGGGTATTTACGCTAACGTAACTCGGTTTGTCTCTGTCGAGCCCTATTTGGATTCATGACGAGCCGTACGAAGTAGTGGGGCACAGTTCCGGAATGTTCTACTTTTTTTGATTTTTAGAAAAATACGTAGAAAATTGATTTTCCCTTATTTTTGAAAAAATCAAGTAAAAAGCAAGCGAAAGTTTGTCTAAGACCCGTGCTTCTTCCTCCGGCATCGTGTACCCAATACTGGACAGCGTTTGGCATGGCCTTGCAAGAAATTGGGTGAAAATTCGGAAGCCACCAAGAGAAGTCAAAACCCGTGTGCTATAGCTTGGGTTTTGGGCAAAAATGGGATATTTTTGGGAAAACTAGGGTATTTACGCTAACGTAACTCGGTTTGTCTCTGTCGAGCCCTATTTGGATTCATGACGAGCCGTCTGCAAGTAGTGGGGCATGAGTTCCGGAATGTTCTACTTTTTTTTGATTTTTAGAAAAATACGTAGAAAATTGATTTTTCCTTATTTTTTGAAAAAATCAAGTAAAAATCAAGCGAAAGTTTGTCTAAGACCCGTGCTTCTTCCTCCGGCATCGTGTACCCAATACTGGACGCGTTTGGCATGGCCTTGCAAGAAATTGGGTGAAAATTCGGAAGCCACCAAGAGAAGTCCAAAGCAGTGTGCTATAGCCTTGGGTTTTGGGCAAAAATGGGATATTTTGGGAAAACTAGAGTATTTACTGCGAGCGTAGCGTGGGTTGTCTCTGTTAGAGCCCAATTTGATTCAGTGATGTCTTTGTCGATGTAGTGGGGCATAGTTCCCGGAAGGTACTACTATTTTTTGGTGATTTTTAGAGAAAATTCCAAGAAAATTGATTTTTCCTTATTTTTTGAAAAAATGAATTAAAAATCAAGCGAAGGTTCAAAGCAGTTCAGTGCTACTTCATCGGCATCTTGTACCCGATGCGGACAGCGTTTGGCATGTCCTTGCATGAAATTGGGCGAAAATTCGGAAGCCACCAAAGAAGTCAAAACCGTGTGCTATAGCTTAGGTTTTGGGCCAAAAATGGGATATTTTGGGAAAACTAGGGTATTTACGCTAACGTAACACGGTTTGTCTCTGTTAGAGCCCTATTTGGATTCATGACGAGCCATCCGAAGTAGTGGGGCCTGAGTTCCGGAATGTTCTACTATTTTTTTGATTTTTAGAAAAAATACGTAGAAAATTGATTTTCCTTATTTTATGAAAAAATCAAGTAAAAATCAAGCGAAAGTTGGAAACAGACCGTGCTTCTTCCTCACGGCATCGTGTACCCAGTCTGAGACAGCGTTTGGAATGGCCTTGCAAGAAATTGGTTGAAAATTTAGAAGCCACCGAAGAGAAGTACAAAAGCAGCGTGTGCTATAGCCTTGGGTTTTGGGCAAAAATGGGATATTTTTGGGAAAACTAGGGTAGTTACGCTAACGTAACTCGGTTTGTCTCTGTCGAGCCCTATTTGGATTCATGACGAGCCGTCTGAAGTAGTGGGGCCGCAGTTCCCGGAATGTTCTACTATTTTTTTTATTTTTAGAAAAAATACGTAGAAAATTGATTTTTCCCTTATTTTTGGAAAAAAATCAAGTAAAAATCAAACGAAAGTTTGTCTAAGACCCGTGCTTCTTCCTCTGGCATCGTGTACCCAATCTGGACGCGTTTGGCATGGCCTTGCAAGAAATTGGGTGAAAATTTGGAAGCCACCAAGAGAAGTCCAAAAGCAGTGTGCTATAGCCTTGGGTTTTGGGCAAAAATGGGATATTTTTGGGAAAACTAGAGTATTTACTGCGAGCGTAGCGTGGGTTGTCTCGTTAGAGCCCAATTTGATTACGTGATGTCTTGTCATGAAGTAGTGGGGCATAGTTCCCGGAAGGTTCTACTATTTTTGGTGATTTTTAGAGAAAATTCCAAGAAAATTGATTTTTCCTTATTTTTGAAAAAAATGAATTAAAAATCAAGCGAAGGTTCGAAAGCAGTTCAGTGCTACTTCATCGGCATCTTGTACCACTGTACGGACGCGTTTGGCATGTCCTTGCATAAAATTGGGCGAAAATTCGGAAGCCACCAAGAGAAGTCAAAACCCGTGTGCTATAGCTTGGGTTTTGGGCCAAAAATAGGATATTTTTGGGAAAACTAGGGTATTTCTGCTAACGTAACCCGGTTTGTCTCTGTCAGAGCCCTATTTGGATTCATGACGAGCCGTCTGAAGTAGTGGGGCACAGTTCCCAGAATGTTCTACTATTTTTTTTGATTTTTTAGAAAAAATACGTAGAAAATTGATTTTTCCCTTATTTTATAAAAAAAATCAAGTAAAAATCAAACGAAAGTTCGAAACAGACCTGTGCTTCTTCATCTGGCATCGTGTACCCAGTACGGACACGTTTGGCATGGCCTTGCAAGAAATTGGGTGAAAATTCAGAAGCCGCCAAAGAGATGTCCAAAACCCGTGTGCTATAACTTGGGTTTTGGGCCAAAAATGGGATATTTTTTAGAAAAATAGGGTATTTCTGCGAACGTAACCCTGTTTGCCTCTGTTAGAACCCTATTTGGATTAGTGACGAGCCGTCTGAAGTAGTGAGGCATAGTTCCCGGAAGGTTCTACTATTTTTTGGTGATTTTTTAGAAAAAAAATAGCAAGAAAAATGATTTTTCCCTTATTTTTTGGAAAAAATCAAATAAAAATCAAACGAAGGTTCGAAACAGACCCGTGCTTCTTCCTGTGTCATCGTGTACCCAATACGGACGCGTTTGGCATGGCCTTGCAAGAAATTGGGTGAAAATTCGGAAGCCACCAAAGAGAAGTCCAAAACGCGTGTGCTATAGCCTTGGGTTTTGGGCAAAAAATGGGATATTTTTGGGAAAACTAGAGTATTTCTGCGAACGTAACGTAGGTTGTCTCTGTTAGAGCCCAATTTGATTCAGTGATGTGCTTTGTCGATGTAGTGGGGCATAGTTCCCGGAAGGTACTACTATTTTTGGTGATTTTTAGAGAAAATTCCAAGAAAATTGATTTTTCCTTATTTTTGAAAAAATGAATTAAAAATCAAGCGAAGGTTGAAAGCAGATTCGTGCTACTTCATCCGGCATCTTGTACCCGATGCGGACGCGTTTGGCATGTCCTTGCATGAAATTGGGCGAAAATTCAGAAGCCACCAAAGAGAAGTCTAAAACCCGTGTGCTATAGCTTAGGTTTTGGGCCAAAAATGGGATATTTTTGGGAAAACTAGGGTATTTCTGCTAACGTAACCCGGTTTGTCTCTGTCAGAGCCCTATTTGGATTCATGACGAGCCGTCTGAAGTAGTGGGGCACAGTTCCGGAATGTTCTACTTTTTTTATTTTTAGAAAAATACGTAGAAAATTGATTTTCCCTTATTTTTGAAAAAATCAAGTAAAAAGCAAGCGAATGTTTGTCTAAGACCGGTGCTTCTTCCTCCGGCATCGTGTACCCAATACGGACAGCGTTTGGCATGGCCTTGCAAGAAATTGGGTGAAAATTCGGAAGCCACCAAGAGAAGTCCAAAACCCGTGTGCTATAGCCTTGGGTTTTGGGCCAAAAATGAGATATTTTTGGGAAAACTAGGGTATTTCCGCGAACGTAACCTAGTTTGTCTCTGTCAGAGCCCTATTTGGATTCGTGACGAGCCGTCTGAAGTAGTGGGTCACAGTTCCGGAATGTTCTACTTTTTTTTGATTTTTAGAAAAATACGTAGAAAATTGATTTTCCCTTATTTTTGAAAAAATCAAGTAAAAATCAAGCGAAAGTTTGTCTAAGACCCGTGCTTCTTCCTCACGGCATCGTGTACCCAATACTGGACGCGTTTGGCATGGCCTTGCAAGAAATTGGGTGAAAATTCGGAAGCCACCAAAGAGAAGTCAAAACCAGTGTGCTATAGCTTGGGTTTTGGGCCAAAAATGGGATATTTTTGGGAAAACTAGGGTATTTACGCTAGCGTAACTCGGTTTGCCTCTGTCGAGCCCTATTTGGATTCATGACGAGCCGTCCGAAGCGAGTGGGGCACAATTCCGAAATATTCTACTATTTTTTATTTTTAGAAAAATACGTAGAAAATTGATTTTCCCTTATTTTTGAAAAAATCAAGTAAAAAGCAAGCGAAGTTTGTCTAAGACCCGTGCTTCTTCCTCCGGCATCGTGTACCCAGTCACGGACGGCGTTTGGAATGGCCTTGCAAGAAATTGGGCGAAAATTCGGAAGCCACCAAGAGAAGTACAAAACGCGTGTGCTATAGCCTTGGGTTTTGGGCAAAAATGGGATATTTTGGGAAAACTAGGGTATTTACGCTAACGTAACTCGGTTTGTCTCTGTCGAGCCCTATTTGGATTCATGACGGCAGTCTACGAGTAGTGGGGCACGAGTTCCGGAATGTTCTACTATTTTTTTGATTTTTAGAAAAATACGTAGAAAATTGATTTTCCCTTATTTTTGAAAAAATCAAGTAAAAATCAAGCGAAAGTTCAAACAGACCCGTGCTTCTTCCTCCGGCATCGTGTACCCAATACGGACAGCGTTTGGAATGGCCTTGCAAGAAATTGGTTGAAAATTTAGAAGCCACCAAGAGAAGTACAAAACAGCGTGTGCTATAGCCTTGGGTTTTGGGCAAAAATGGGATATTTTTGGGAAAACTAGGGTATTTACGCTAACGTAACCCGGTTTGTCTCTGTCGAGCCCTATTTGGATTCATGACGAGCCGTCACGAAGTAGTGGGGCACAGTTCCGGAATGTTCTACTATTTTTTTATTTTTTAGAAAAATACGTAGAAAATTGATTTTTCCTTATTTTTGAAAAAATCAAGTAAAAATCAAATGAAAGTTTGTCTAAGACCCGTGCTTCTTCCTCACGGCATCGTGTACCCAATACTGGACGATTTTGGCATGGCCTTGCAAGAAATTGGGTGAAAATTTGGAAGCCACCAAGAGAAGTCCAAAGCAGCGTGTGCTATAGCCTTGGGTTTTGGGCAAAAATGGGATATTTTGGGAAAACTAGAGTATTTCTGTGAGCGTAACGTAGGTTGTCTCTGTTAGAGCCCAATTTGATTCAGTGATGTCTTGTCCGAAGTAGTGGGGCATAGTTCCGGAAGGTTCTACTATTTTTGGTGATTTTTAGAGAAAATTCCAAGAAAATTGATTTTCCCTTATTTTTGAAAAAATGAATTAAAAATCAAGCGAAGGTTCGAAAGCAGATTCAGTGCTACTTCATCGGCATCTTGTACCCGTCTGCGGACAGCGTTTGGCATGTCCTTGCATAAAATTGGGCGAAAATTCGGAAGCCACCAAGAGAAGTCAAAACCAGTGTGCTATAGCTTGGGTTTTGGGCAAAAATGGGATATTTTTGGGAAAACTAGGGTATTTACGCTAACGTAACTCGGTTTGTCTCTGTCGAGCCCTATTTGGATTCATGACGAGCCGTACGAAGTAGTGGAGCACAGTTCCGGAATGTTCTACTATTTTTTTGATTTTTAGAAAAAATCGTAGAAAATTGATTTTCCCTTATTTTTTGAAAAAATCAAGTAAAAATCAAGCGAAAGTTTGTCTAAGACCCGTGCTTCTTCCTCTGGCATCGTGTACCCAATATGGACGCGTTTGGCATGGCCTTGCAAGAAATTGGGTGAAAATTCGGAAGCCACCAAAGAGAAGTCCAAAGCGCGTGTGCTATAGCCTTGGGTTTTGGGCAAAAATGAGATATTTTGGGAAAACTAGAGTATTTCTGCTGAGCGTAACGTAGGTTGTCTCTGTTAGAGCCCAATTTGTTTCAGTGATGTCTTTGCTACGATGTAGTGGGGCATAGTTCCCGGAAGGTACTACTATTTTTGGTGATTTTTAGAGAAAATTCAAGAAAATTGATTTTTCCTTATTTTTGAAAAAATGAATTAAAAATCAAGCGAAGGTTCAAAGCAGATTCAGTGCTTACTTCATCGGCATCTTGTACCCAGTCGCGGACGCGTTTGGCATGTCCTTGCATGAAATTGGGCGAAAATTGGAAGCCACCAAGAGAAGTCAAAACACGTGTGCTATAGCTTGGGTTTTGGGCCAAAAATAGGATATTTTGGGAAAAATAGGGTATTTACGCTAACGTAACACGGTTTGTCTCGTTAGAGCCCTATTTGGATTCATGACGAGCCATCCGAAGTAGTGGGGCACAGTTCCGGAATGTTCTACTATTTTTTTGATTTTTAGAAAAATACGTAGAAAATTGATTTTCCTTATTTTTGAAAAAATCAAGTAAAAATCAAACGAAAGTTCGAAACAGACTCGTGCTTCTTCCTCACGGCATCGTGTACCCGATCTGAGACGCGTTTGGAATGGCCTTGCAAGAAATTGGTTGAAAATTTAGAAGCCACCAAGAGAAGTACAAAACAGCGTGTGCTATAGCCTTGGGTTTTGGCAAAAATGGGATATTTTGGGAAAACTAGGGTATTTACGCTAACGTAACTCGGTTTGTCTCTGTCGAGCCCTATTTGGATTCATGACGAGCCGTCTGAAGTAGTGGGGCACAGTTCCGGAATGTTCTACTATTTTTTTATTTTTAGAAAAATACGTAGAAAATTGATTTTTCCTTATTTTTGAAAAAATCAAGTAAAAATCAAATGAAAGTTTGTCTAAGACCCGTGCTTCTTCCTCACGGCATCGTGTACCCAATCACGGACGATTTTGGCATGGCCTTGCAAGAAATTGGGTGAAAATTTGGAAGCCACCGAAGAGAAGTCCAAAGCAGCGTGTGCTATAGCCTTGGGTTTTGGGCAAAAATGGGATATTTTGGGAAAACTAGAGTATTTACTGTGAGCGTAACGTAGGTTGTCTCTGTTAGAGCCCAATTTGATTCAGTGATGTCTTGTCACGAAGTAGTGGGGCACAGTTCGGAAGGTTCTACTATTTTTTGGCGATTTTTAGAGAAAATTCAAGAAAATTGATTTTCCCTTATTTTTGAAAAAATGAATTAAAAATCAAGCGAAGGTTCGAAACAGATTCGTGCTACTTCATCGGCATCTTGTACCACTGTCTGAGACGCGTTTGGCATGTCGTTGCATAAAATTGGGCGAAAATTCGGAAGCCACCAAGAGAAGTCAAAACCCGTGTGCTATAGCTTGGGTTTTGGGCAAAAATAGGATATTTTGGGAAAACTAGGGTATTTACGCTAACGTAACCCGGTTTGTCTCTGTCGAGCCCTATTTGGATTCATGACGAGCCGTCACGAAGTAGTGAGGCACAGTTCCGGAATGTTCTACTTTTTTTTGATTTTTAGAAAAATACGTAGAAAATTGATTTTTCCTTATTTTTTGAAAAAATCAAGAAAAAATCAAGCGAAAGTTTGTCTAAGACCCGTGCTTCTTCCTCGGCATCGTGTACCCAATATGGACAGCGTTTGGCATGGCCTTATAAGAAATTGGGTGAAAATTCGGAAGCCACCAAAGAGAAGTCCAAAGCAGCGTGTGCTATAGCCTTGGGTTTTGGGCAAAAATGAGATATTTTGGGAAAACTAGAGTATTTACTGCGAGCGTAACGTAGGTTGTCTCTGTTAGAGCCCAATTTGTTTCAGTGATGTCTTTGTCACGATGTAGTGGGGCATAGTTCCCGGAAGGTACTACTATTTTTGGTGATTTTTAGAGAAAATTCCAAGAAAATTGATTTTTCCTTATTTTTGAAAAAATGAATTAAAAATCAAGCGAAGGTTCAAAGCAGATTCAGTGCTACTTCATCGGCATCTTGTACCCGATGACGGACGCGTTTGGCATGTCCTTGCATGAAATTGGGCGAAAATTCGGAAGCCACCAAAGAGAAGTCCAAAACCCGTGTGCTATAGCTTAGGTTTTGGGCCAAAAATGGGATATTTTTGGGAAAAATAGGGTATTTCTGCTAACGTAACACGGTTTGTCTCTGTTAGAGCCCTATTTGGATTCATGACGAGCCATCTGAAGTAGTGGGGCACAGTTCCCGGAATGTTCTACTATTTTTTTTGATTTTTTAGAAAAAATACGTAGAAAATTGATTTTTCCCTTATTTTTTGAAAAAAATCAAGTAAAAATCAAACGAAAGTTCGAAACAGACCCGTGCTTCTTCCTCTGGCATCGTGTACCCAGATCTGAGACAGCGTTTGGAATGGCCTTGCAAGAAATTGGTTGAAAATTTAGAAGCCACCGAGAGAAGTACAAAGCAGCTTGTGCTATAGCCTTGGGTTTTGGCAAAAATGGGATATTTTGGGAAAACTAGGGTATTTACGCTAACGTAACCTGGTTTGTCTCGTCGAGCCCTATTTGGATTCATGACGAGCCGTCTGAAGTAGTGGGGCACAGTTCCCGGAATGTTCTACTATTTTTTTTATTTTTTAGAAAAAATACGTAGAAAATTGATTTTTCCCTTATTTTTTGAAAAAAATCAAGTAAAAATCAAATGAAAGTTTGTCTAAGACCCGTGCTTCTTCCTCTGGCATCGTGTACCCAATACGGACGATTTTGGCATGGCCTTGCAAGAAATTGGGTGAAAATTTGGAAGCCACCGAAGAGAAGTCCAAAACGCGTGTGCTATAGCCTTGGGTTTTGGGCAAAAAATGGGATATTTTTGGGAAAACTAGAGTATTTCTGCGAACGTAACGTAGGTTGTCTCGTTAGAGCCCAATTTGATTCAGTGATGTCTTGTCTCGAAGTAGTGGGGCACAGTTCCCAGAAGGTTCTACTATTTTTTGGCGATTTTTTAGAGAAAATTCCAAGAAAATTGATTTTTCCCTTATTTTTTGAAAAAAATGAATTAAAAATCAAACGAAGGTTCGAAACAGATTCGTGCTACTTCATCTGGCATCTTGTACCCTGTACGGACGCGTTTGGCATGTCGTTGCATAAAATTGGGCGAAAATTCGGAAGCCACCAAAGAGAAGTCCAAAACCCGTGTGCTATAGCTTGGGTTTTGGGCAAAAATAGGATATTTTTGGGAAAACTAGGGTATTTACGCTAACGTAACTCGGTTTGTCTCTGTCGAGCCCTATTTGGATTCATGACGAGCCGTCCGAGTAGTGGAGCACTGAGTTCCGGAATGTTCTACTTTTTTTTGATTTTTAGAAAAATACGTAGAAAATTGATTTTTCCTTATTTTATGAAAAAATCAAGTAAAAATCAAGCGAAAGTTGGAAACAGACCGTGCTTCTTCCTCCGGCATCGTGTACCCAGTCTGAGACAGCGTTTGGAATGGCCTTGCAAGAAATTGGTTGAAAATTTAGAAGCCACCGAAGAGAAGTACAAAGCAGCGTGTGCTATAGCCTTGGGTTTTGGGTCAAAAATGGGATATTTTTGGGAAAACTAGGGTATTTGTGCTAACGTAACTCGGTTTGTCTCTGTCAGAGCCCTATTTGGATTCATGACGAGCCGTCTGAAGTAGTGGGGCACAGTTCCCGGAATGTTCTACTATTTTTTTTTATTTTTTAGAAAAAATACGTAGAAAATTGATTTTTCCCTTATTTTTTGAAAAAAATCAAGTAAAAATCAAATGAAAGTTTGTCTAAGACCCGTGCTTCTTCCTCCGGCATCGTGTACCCAATACTGGACGATTTTGGCATGGCCTTGCAAGAAATTGGGTGAAAATTTGGAAGCCACGAAGAGAAGTCCAAAGCAGCGTGTGCTATAGCCTTGGGTTTTGGGCAAAAATGGGATATTTTGGGAAAACTAGAGTATTTCTGCGAGCGTAGCGTGGGTTGTCTCTGTTAGAGCCCAATTTGATTCAGTGATGTCTTGTCTCGAAGTAGTGGGGCACAGTTCCGGAAGGTTCTACTATTTTTGGCGATTTTTAGAGAAAATTCCAAGAAAATTGATTTTTCCTTATTTTTGAAAAAATGAATTAAAAATCAAGCGAAGGTTGAAAGCAGATTCGTGCTACTTCATCCGGCATCTTGTACCCTGTACGGACGCGTTTGGCATGTCGTTGCATAAAATTGGGCGAAAATTCGGAAGCCACCAAAGAGAAGTCCAAAACCCGTGTGCTATAGCTTGGGTTTTGGGCAAAAAATGGGATATTTTTGGGAAAACTAGGGTATTTCTGCTAACGTAACCCGGTTTGTCTCTGTCAGAGCCCTATTTGGATTCATGACGAGCCGTCTGAAGTAGTGGGGCACAGTTCCCGGAATGTTCTACTTTTTTTTTTGATTTTTTAGAAAAAATACGTAGAAAATTGATTTTTCCCTTATTTTATGAAAAAAATCAAGTAAAAATCAAACGAAAGTTGGAAACAGACCCGTGCTTCTTCCTCTGGCATCGTGTACCCAGTACAGACGCGTTTGGAATGGCCTTGCAAGAAATTGGTTGAAAATTTAGAAGCCACCGAAGAGAAGTACAAAACGCGTGTGCTATAGCCTTGGGTTTTGGGCAAAAAATGGGATATTTTTGGGAAAACTAGGGTATTTCT
Source organism: Murraya koenigii (assembly GCA_025617385.1). NCBI lineage: Eukaryota > Viridiplantae > Streptophyta > Magnoliopsida > Sapindales > Rutaceae > Murraya > Murraya koenigii. The sequence continues at coordinate 35,079,236 of CM046814.1, read as the reverse complement.
GCTAACGTAACTCGGTTTGTCTCTGTCGAGCCCTATTTGGATTCATGACGAGCCGTGCGAAGTAGTGGGGCACAGTTCCCGGAATGTTCTACTATTTTTTTTTATTTTTTAGAAAAAATACGTAGAAAATTGATTTTTCCCTTATTTTTTGAAAAAATCAAGTAAAAATCAAACGAAAGTTTGTCTAAGACCAGTGCTTCTTCCTCACGGCATCGTGTACCCAATACTGAGACGATTTTGGCATGGCCTTGCAAGAAATTGGGTGAAAATTTGGAAGCCACCAAGAGAAGTCCAAAACGCGTGTGCTATAGCCTTGGGTTTTGGGCAAAAAATGGGATATTTTTGGGAAAACTAGAGTATTTCTGCGAACGTAACGTAGGTTGTCTCTGTTAGAGCCCAATTTGATTCGTGATGTGCTGTCTGAAGTAGTGGGGCACAGTTCCCAGAAGGTTCTACTATTTTTTGGCGATTTTTTAGAGAAAATTCCAAGAAAATTGATTTTTCCCTTATTTTTTGAAAAAAATGAATTAAAAATCAAACGAAGGTTCGAAACAGATTCGTGCTACTTCATCTGGCATCTTGTACCTGTCATGCGGACGCGTTTGGCATGTCGTTGCATAAAATTGGGCGAAAATTCGGAAGCCACCAAGAGAAGTCAAAACCAGTGTGCTATAGCTTGGGTTTTGGGCAAAAATGGGATATTTTTGGGAAAACTAGGGTATTTACGCTAACGTAACTCGGTTTGTCTCTGTCGAGCCCTATTTGGATTCATGACGAGTCAGTCGAAGTAGTGGGGCACAGTTCCGGAATGTTCTACTTTTTTTTGATTTTTAGAAAAATACGTAGAAAATTGATTTTCCCTTATTTTATGAAAAAATCAAGTAAAAATCAAGCGAAAGTTGGAAACAGACCGATGCTTCTTCCTCACGGCATCGTGTACCCAGTCAGAGACAGCGTTTGGAATGGCCTTGCAAGAAATTGGTTGAAAATTTAGAAGCCACCAAGAGAAGTACAAAGCAGCGTGTGCTATAGCCTTGGGTTTTGGGCAAAAATGGGATATTTTGGGAAAACTAGGGTATTTACGCTAACGTAACTCGGTTTGTCTCTGTCGAGCCCTATTTGGATTCATGACGAGCCGTCACGAAGTAGTGGGGCACGAGTTCCGGAATGTTCTACTATTTTTTGATTTTTAGAAAAATACGTAGAAAATTGATTTTCCCTTATTTTTTGAAAAAATCAAGTAAAAATCAAGCGAAAGTTTGTCTAAGACCGGTGCTTCTTCCTCACGGCATCGTGTACCCAATACTGGACAGCGTTTGGCATGGCCTTGCAAGAAATTGGGTGAAAATTTGGAAGCCACCAGAGAGAAGTCCAAAGCAGCGTGTGCTATAGCCTTGGGTTTTGGGTAAAAATGGGATATTTTTGGGAAAACTAGAGTATTTACTGCGAGCGTAACGTAGGTTGTCTCTGTTAGAGCCCAATTTGATTCAGTGATGTCGTTATGCGATGTAGTGGGGCATAGTTCCCGGAAGGTACTACTATTTTTGGTGATTTTTAGAGAAAATTCCAAGAAAATTGATTTTTCCTTATTTTTTGAAAAAATGAATTAAAAATCAAGCGAAGGTTCAAAGCAGATTCAGTGCTACTTCATCGGCATCTTGTACCCGATCACGGACAGCGTTTGGCATGTCCTTGCATGAAATTGGGCGAAAATTCGGAAGCCACCAAGAGAAGTCTAAAACCAGTGTGCTATAGCTTAGGTTTTGGGCCAAAAATGGGATATTTTTGGAAAAACTAGGGTATTTCCGCTAACGTAACTTGGTTTGTCTCTGTCAGAGCCCTATTTGGATTCATGACGAGCCGTCTGAAGTAGTGGGGCACAGTTCCGGAATGTTCTACTTTTTTTTTATTTTTAGAAAAATACGTAGAAAATTGATTTTTCCTTATTTTTGAAAAAAATCAAGTAAAAAGCAAGCGAATGTTTGTCTAAGACCAGTGCTTCTTCCTCACGGCATCGTGTACCCAATACTGGACGGCGTTTGGCATTGCCTTGCAAGAAATTGGGTGAAAATTCGGAAGCCACCAAAGAGAAGTCAAAACACGTGCTACTAGCTTGGGTTTGGGC
>CM046814.1:34914172-35077011 GCA_025617385.1 Murraya koenigii | reverse complement strand
CCACAGAAGAGGCATGGGTGCATTTCGAACATTCGTTTGATTTTTACTTGATTTTTTCAAAAATAAGGGAAAAATCAATTTTCTTAGTATTTTTGTAAAAATCACCAAAAATAGTAGAACCTTCGATAGCTGTGCCCTGCTAGTTCGAGACGGCTCGATCACGAATCAAATTGGGCTCTACGAGAGACAAAGCAGGGTTATGTTCGCAGAAATACCTAGTTTTCCCAAAAATATCCCATTTTGGCCCAAAACTAAGCTATAGCACTACGGGTTTTGGACTTCTCTTCAGTGGCTTCGAATTTTCACCCAATTTCTTGCAAGTACGTGCCAAGCAGCGTCCGTCTTGGGTACCGCGATGCGGAAGAAGAAGCGCGGGTGCATTTGAACCATCGTTTGATTATTACTTGATTTTTTCAAAAATAAGGGAAAAATCAAATTTGTTGGTATTTTTCTAAAAAATCACCAAAAATAATAGAACCTTTCAGGGGCTGTGCCCTACTACTTGAGACGGCTCGTCACTAATCCAAATAAAACTCTACTGATGACAAAGCAGGGTTACGTTCGCAGAAATATCCTATTTTTCTCAAAAATATCCCTTTTGGCCCAAAACCAAGCTATAGCACTACGGGTTTTGGACTTCTCTTTGGTGGCTTCCAAATTTTCTCCCAATTTCTTGCAGGGCCGTGCGACACGCGTCCGTACTGCATACATGACACCACAAGAAGAGGCATGGTGCATTTCGAACATTCGTTTGATTTTTACTTGATTTTTTCAAAAATAAGGAAAAATCAATTTTCTTGAGTATTTTTGTAAAAATCACCAAAAATAGTAGAACCTTCGATGGCTGTGCCCACTAGTTCGAGACGGCTCAATCACGAATCAAATTGGGCTCTAACGAGACAAAGCGGGTTATGTTCGCGAAATACCCTAGTTTTCCCAAAAATATCCCATTTTTGGCCCGAAACTAAGCTATAGCACTACGGGTTTTGGACTTCTCTTCAGTTGGCTTCGAATTTTCACCCAATTTCTTGCAAGTACGTGCCAAGCAGCGTCCGTCTTGGGTACACGATGCCGGAAGAAGAAGCGCGGGTGCATTTGAACCATCGTTTGATTATTACTTGATTTTTTCAAAAATAAGGGAAAAATCAAATTTGTTGGTATTTTTCTAAAAATCACCAAAAATAATAGAACCTTTCGGGAGCGTGCCCCACTACTTGAGACGGCTCGTCACTAATCCAAATAAAACTCTACTGATGACAAAGCAGGGTTACGTTCGCGAAATATCCTATTTTTCTCAAAAATATCCCTTTTTGGCCCAAAACCAAGCTATAGCACACGGGTTTTGGACTTCTCTTTAGTGGCTTCAAATTTTCTCCCAATTTCTTGCGGTGACGTGCGACAGCGTCCGTCTGCATACATGACGCCACAAGAAGAGGCATGGGTGCATTTCGAACATTCGTTTGATTTTTACTTGATTTTTCAAAAATAAGGGAAAAATCAATTTTCTTAGTATTTTTGTAAAAATCACCAAAAATAGTAGAACCTTCGATGGCTGTGCCCACTAGTTCGAGACGGCTCAAATCACGAATCAAATTGGGCTCTACGAGAGACAAGCAGGGTTATGTTCGCGAAATACCTAGTTTTCCCAAAAATATCCCATTGTTGGCTCAAAACCCAAGCTATAGCACACGGGTTTTGGACTTCTCTTTAGTGGCTTCGAATTTTCACCCAATTTCTTGCAAGTGCGTGCCAAGCAGCGTCCGTCTTGGGTACCACGATGCCGGAAGAAGAAGCACGAGGTGCATTTCGAACCATCGTTTGATTATTACTTGATTTTTTCAAAAATAAGGGAAAAATCAAATTTGTTGGTATTTTTCTAAAAATCACCAAAAATAATAGAACCTTCGGGAGCTGTGCCCACTACTTGAGACGACTCGTCACTAATCAAATAAAACTCTACTTGATGACAAAGCAGGGTTACGTTCGCGAAATACCCTATTTTTCTCAAAAATATCCCATTTTTGGCCCAAAGCCAAGCTATAGCACACGGGTTTTGGACTTCTCTTTAATTGGCTTCAAATTTTCTCCCAATTTCTTGCGGTGACGTGCGACAGCGTCCGTCTTGCATACATGATGCCACAAGAAGAGGCCGCAGGTGCATGTTCGAACCTTCGTTTGATTTTTACTTGATTTTTTCAAAAATAAGGGAAAAATCAAATTTGTTAGTATTTTTCTAAAAATCACCAAAAATAATAGAACCTTCAGGAGCTGTGCTGCACTATTTGAGACGGCTCGTCACCGAGTCAAATTGGGCTCTACGAGAGACAAGCCGAGGTTACGTTCGCAAAAATACTCTAGTTTTCCCAAACATGTCCCATTTTTGCCCAAAACCAAGCTATAGCACTACGGGTTTTGGACTTCTCTTCAGTGGCTTCAGAATTTTCACCCAATTTCTTGCAAGGCCATGCCAAGCAGCGTCCGTCTTTGGGTACCACGATGCCGAGAAGAAGAAGCACGGGTCTGTTTGAACCATCGTTTGATTTTACTTGATTTTTCAAAAATAAGGGAAAAATCAAATTTGTTGGTATTTTTTCTAAAAATCACCAAAAATAATAGAACCTTCGAGGAGCTGTGCCTACTACTTGAGACGACTCGTCACTAATCAAATAAAACTCTACTTGATGACAAAGCAGGGTTACGTTCGCGAAATACCCTAGTTTTCTCAAAAATATCCCATTTTGGCCCAAAGCCAAGCTATAGCACTACGGGTTTTGGACTTCTCTTTAGTGGCTTCAAATTTTCACCCAATTTCTTGCAGGGCCGTGCGACACGCGTCCGTCTTGTATACATGACGCCACGAAGAAGAGCCGCAGGTGCATTTCGAACCTTCGTTTGATTTTTACCTGATTTTTTCAAAAATAAGGGAAAATCAATTTTCTTAGTATTTTTCTAAAAATCACCAAAAATAATATAATCTTCAGGAGCTGTGCCCCACTAGTTCAGACGGCTCGTCACGAATCAAATTGGGCTCTAACAGAGACAAACCGGGTTATGTTCGCAGAAATACCCTAGTTTTCCCAAAAATATCCCATTGTTGGCTCAAAACCCAAGCTATAGCACACGGGTTTTGGACTTCTCTTTGGTGGCTTCCGAATTTTCACCCAATTTCTTGCAAGTACATGCCAAACGCGTCCGTACTGGGTACACGATGCCAGAAGAAGAAGCACGGGTCTGTTTCGAACCATCGTTTGATTATTACTTGATTTTTTTCAAAAAATAAGGGAAAAATCAAATTTGTTGGTATTTTTTCTAAAAAATCACCAAAAAATAATAGAACCTTTCGGGAACTGTGCCCCACTACTTCAGACGGCTCGTCACTAATCCAAATAAAACTCTAACAGTGACAAACAGGGTTACGTTCGCAGAAATACCCTATTTTTCTCAAAAATATCCCTTTTTTGGCCCAAAACCAAGCTATAGCACTACGGGTTTTGGACTTCTCTTCAGTGGCTTCAAATTTTCTCCCAATTTCTTGCGGGGCCGTGCGACACGCGTCCGTCTTGCATACATGATGCCATAAGAAGAGGCACGAGTGCATTTGAACCTTCGTTTGATTTTACTTGATTTTTTCAAAAATAAGGGAAAAATCAAATTTGTTAATATTTTTCTAAAAATCACCAAAAATAATAGAACCTTCAGGGGCGTGCTGCACTATTTCAGACGGCTCGATCACGAGTCAAATTGGGCTCTAACGAGACAAGCAGGGTTACGTTCGCAAAAATACTCTAGTTTTCCCAAACATATCCCATTTTTGCCCAAAACCCAAGCTATAGCACTACGGGTTTTGGACTTCTCTTCAGTTGGCTTCGAATTTTCACCCAATTTCTTGCAAGTGCGTGCCAAGCAGCGTCCGTCTTGGGTACACGATGCCGGAAGAAGAAGCACGGGTGCATTTGAACCATCGTTTGATTATTACTTGATTTTTTCAAAAATAAGGGAAAAATCAAATTTGTTGGTATTTTTCTAAAAATCACCAAAAATAATAGAACCTTCGGGAGCTGTGCCCTGCTACTTGAGACGGCTCGTCACTAATCAAATAAAACTCTACTGATGACAAGCGAGGTTACGTTCGCGAAATACTCTATTTTCTCAAAAATATCCATTTTTGGCCCAAAACCAAGCTATAGCACTACGGGTTTTGGACTTCTCTTTAGTGGCTTCAAATTTTCTCCCAATTTCTTGCGAGGCCGTGCGAGCAGCGTCCGTCTTGCATACATGATGCCACAAGAAGAGCCGCAGGTGCATTTCGAACCTTCGTTTGATTTTTACTTGATTTTTTCAAAAATAAGGGAAAAATCAAATTTGTTAGTATTTTTCTAAAAATCACCAAAAATAATAGAACCTTCAGGGAGCTGTGCTGCACTATTTCGAGACGGCTCGTCACGAGTCAAATTGGGCTCTAACGAGACAAGCGAGGTTACGTTCGCAAAAATACTCTAGTTTTCCCAAACATATCCCATTTTTGCCCAAAACCCAAGCTATAGCTCACGGGTTTTGGACTTCTCTTCAGTGGCTTCAAATTTTCACCCAATTTCTTGCAAGGTCAGTGCCAAGCAGCGTCCGTCTTGGGTACACGATGCCAGAGGAAGAAGCGCAGGTGCATTTTGAACCATCGTTTGATTTTACTTGATTTTTCAAAAATAAGGGAAAAATCAAATTTGTTGGTATTTTTCTAAAAATCACCAAAAATAATAGAACCTTCAGGGAGCTGCTGCCACTACTTGAGACGACTCGTCACGAGTCAAATTGGGCTCTACTGAGACAAAGCAGGGTTACGTTCGCAAAAATACTCTAGTTTTCCCAAACATGTCCCATTTTTGCCCAAAACCAAGCTATAGCACTACGGGTTTTGGACTTCTCTTTAGTGGCTTCGAATTTTCACCCAATTTCTTGCAAGGCCATGCCAAGCAGCGTCCGTCTTGGGTCCACGATGCCATAGGAAGAAGCATGGGTGCATTTCGAACATTCGTTTGATTTTTACTTGATTTTTCAAAAATAAGGGAAAAATCAATTTTCTTAGTATTTTTGTAAAAATCACCAAAAATAGTAGAACCTTCAGGAGCTGTGCCCACTACTTGAGACTGACTCGTCACGAGTCAAATTGGGCTCTACGAGAGACAAGCAGGGTTACGTTCGCAAAAATACTCTAGTTTTCCCAAAAATATCCCATTTTTGCCCAAAACCAAGCTATAGCATCACGGGTTTTGGACTTCTCTTTAGTGGCTTCAAATTTTCACCCAATTTCTTGCAAGGCCGTGCGACAGCGTCCGTCTTTGTATACATGGCCACGAGAAGAAGCGCAGGTGCATTTCGAACCTTCGTTTGATTTTTACTTGATTTTTTCAAAAATAAGGCGAAAAATCAATTTTCTTAGTATTTTTCTAAAAATCACCAAAAAATAATAGAATCTTCAGGAGCTATGCCCACTAGTTCGAGACTGACTCGTCACTGAATCAAATTGGGCTCTAACGAGACAAAGCAGGGTTACGTTCGCAGAAATACCCTAGTTTTCCCAAAAATATCCCATTGTTGGCTCAAAACCCAAGCTATAGCACACGGGTTTTGGACTTCTCTTTGGTGGCTTCCGAATTTTCACCCAATTTCTTGCAAGTACGTGCCAAGCAGCGTCCGTCTTGGGTACCACGATGCCAGAGGAAGAAGCACGGAGTGCATTTCGAACCATCGTTTGATTATTACTTGATTTTTTCAAAAATAAGGGAAAAATCAAATTTGTTGGTATTTTTTCTAAAAATCACCAAAAATAATAGAACCTTCGGGAGCTGTGCCCACTACTTGAGACGGCTCGTCACTAATCAAATAAAGCTCTACTGATGACAAAGCAGGGTTACGTTCGCAGAAATACCCTAGTTTTCTCAAAAATATCCCATTTTTGGCCCAAAACCAAGCTATAGCACTACGGGTTTTGGACTTCTCTTCAGTGGCTTCAAATTTTCACCCAATTTCTTGCAGGGCCATGCGACACGCGTCCGTCTTGGATACATGATGCCACAAGAAGAAGCGCAGAGTGCATTTCGAACCTTCGTTTGATTTTTACTTGATTTTTCAAAAATAAGGCGAAAATCAATTTTCTTAATATTTTTCTAAAAATCACCAAAAATAGTAGAACCTTAAGGAGCGGTGCCCTCTACTTGAGACGGCTCCTCACGAATCAAATTGGGCTCTAGCAGAGACAAAGCTCAGGTTACGTTCGCAGAAATACTCTAGTTTTCCCAAAAATATCCCATTTTTGCCCAAAACCCAAGCTATAGCACTACGGGTTTTGGACTTCTCTTTAGTGGCTTCAAATTTTCACCCAATTTCTTGCAAGTACGTGCCAAGCAGCGTCCGTCTTGGGTACACGATGCCGGAAGAAGAAGCACGAGTGCATTTCGAACCATCGTTTGATTATTACTTGATTTTTTCAAAAATAAGGGAAAAATCAAATTTGTTGGTATTTTTCTAAAAATCACCAAAAATAATAGAACCTTTAGGGAGCTGTGCCTCACTACTTGAGACGGCTCGTCACTAATCCAAATAAAACTCTAACGATGACAAAGCGAGGTTACGTTCGCAGAAATACCCTATTTTTCTCAAAAATATCCCTTTTTTGGCCCAAAACCCAAGCTATAGCACACGGGTTTTGGACTTCTCTTTAGTTGGCTTCAAATTTTCTCCCAATTTCTTGCAGGGCCATGCCAAGCAGCGTCCGTCTTGGGTACCACGATGCCATAGGAAGAAGCGCAGATGCATTTCGAACCTTCGTTTGATTTTTACTTGATTTTTTCAAAAATAAGGCAAAAATCAAATTTGTTAATATTTTTCTAAAAATCACCAAAAATAATAGAACCTTCAGGGAGCGTGCTTCACTATTTGAGACTGGCTCGATCACGAGTCAAATTGAGCTCTAACGAGACAAGCAGGGTTACGTTCGCAAAAATACTCTAGTTTTCCCAAAAATATTCCATTTTTGCCCAAAACCCAAGCTATAGCTTACGGGTTTTGGACTTCTCTTCAGTGGCTTCGAATTTTCACCCAATTTCTTGCAAGGCCATGCCAAGCAGCGTCCGTCTTGGGTACACGATGCCATAGGAAGAAGCATGGGTGCAGTTTCGAACATTCGTTTGATTTTTACTTGATTTTTTCAAAAATAAGGGAAAAATCAATTTTCTTAGTATTTTTCTAAAAATCACCAAAAATAGTAGAACCTTCAGGGAGCTGTGCCCACTACTTGAGACTGACTCGTCACGAGTCAAATTGGGCTCTAACGAGACAAAGCAGGGTTACGTTCGCAAAAATACTCTAGTTTTCCCAAAAATATCCCATTTTTGCCCAAAACCAAGCTATAGCACCACGGGTTTTGGACTTCTCTTTAGTTGGCTTCAAATTTTCACACAATTTCTTGCAAGTACATGCCAAGCAGCGTTCGTCTTGGGTACAAGATGCCGGAGGAAGAAGCACGGAGTGCATTTCGAACCTTCGTTTGATTTTTACTTGATTTTTCAAAAATAAGGCAAAAATCAATTTTCTTAGTATTTTTCTAAAAATCACCAAAAATAGTAGAACCTACAGGAGCTGTGCCTCACTACTTGAGACGGCTACGTCACGAATCAAATTGGGTTCTACTGAGACACAAGCAGAGGTTACGTTCGCACAAATACCCTAGTTTTCCCAAAAATATCTCATTTTGGCCCAAAACCTAAGCTATAGCACTACGGGTTTTGGACTTCTCTTTAGTGGCTTCAGAACTTTCACCCAATTTCTTGCAAGGCCATGCCAAGCAGCGTCCGTCTTGGGTACACGATGCCATAGGAAGAAGCACGAGTGCTGTTTGAACCTTCGTTTGATTTTTACTTGATTTTTTCAAAAATAAGGCAAAAATCAAATTTGTTAATATTTTTCTAAAAATCACCAAAAATAATAGAACCTTCAGGAGCTGTCTTGCACTATTTGAGACGACTCGTCACGAGTCAAATTGGGCTCTAACGAGAGACAAAGCAGGGTTACGTTCGCAAAAATACTCTAGTTTTCCCAAAAATATTCCATTTTTGCCCAAAACCCAAGCTATAGCACACGGGTTTTGGACTTCTCTTTAGTGGCTTCAGAATTTTCACCCAATTTCTTGCAAGGCCATGCCAAGCAGCGTCCGTCTTGGGTACCACGATGCCATAGGAAGAAGCAGCGAGTGCATTTCGAACATTCGTTTGATTTTTACTTGATTTTTTCAAAAATAAGGGAAAAATCAAATTTATTAATATTTTTCTAAAAATCACCAAAAATAATAGAACCTTCAGGAGCTGTGCTTGCACTATTTGAGACGGCTCAAATCACGAGTCAAATTGGGCTCTACGAGAGACAAAGCAGGGTTACGTTCGCAAAAATACTCTAGTTTTCCCAAAAATATCCCATTTTTGCCCAAACCCAAGCTATAGCACACGGGTTTTGGACTTCTCTTTAGTGGCTTCAAATTTTCACACAATTTCTTGCAAGTCACGTGCCAAGCAGCGTTCGTCTTGGGTACAAGATGCCGGAGGAAGAAGCACGAGTGCATTTGAACCTTCGTTTGATTTTTACTTGATTTTTTCAAAAATAAGGCAAAAATCAATTTTCTTAGTATTTTTCTAAAAAATCACCAAAAATAGTAGAACATACAGGAGCTGTGCCCTACTACTTGAGACGGCTCGTCACGAATCAAATTGGGTTCTACGAGACACAAAGCGAGGGTTACGTTCGCACAAATACCCTAGTTTTCCCAAAAATATCTCATTTTGGCCCAAAACCTAAGCTATAGCACTACGGGTTTTGGACTTCTCTTTAGTGGCTTAGAACTTTCACCCAATTTCTTGCAAGGCCATGCCAAGCAGCGTCCGTCTTTGGGTACACGATGCCATAGGAAGAAGCAGCAGGTGCATTTGAACATTCGTTTGATTTTTACTTGATTTTTCAAAAATAAGGGAAAAATCAAATTTGTTAGTATTTTTCTAAAAATCACCAAAAATAATAGAACCTTCAGGAGCTGTGCTGCACTATTTGAGACGGCTCGTCACGAGTCAAATTGGGCTCTACGAGAGACAAGCAGGGTTACGTTCGCAAAAATACTCTAGTTTTCCCAAAAATATCCCATTTTTGCCCAAAACCCAAGCTATAGCACTACGGGTTTTGGACTTCTCTTTAGTGGCTTCAAATTTTCACACAATTTCTTGCAAATGCGTGCCAAGCAGCGTTCGTCTTGGGTACAAGATGCCGGAGGAAGAAGCGCAGGTGCATTTCGAACCTTCGTTTGATTTTTACTTGATTTTTTCAAAAATAAGGCAAAAATCAATTTTCTTAGTATTTTTCTAAAAATCACCAAAAAATGGTAGAACCTACAGGAGCATGCCTCACTACTTGAGACGGCTCAAGTCACGAATCAAATTGGGTTCTAACGAGACACAAGCAGAGGTTACGTTCGCACAAATACCCTAGTTTTCCCAAAATAATCTCATTTTTGGCCCAAAACCTAAGCTATAGCACACGGGTTTTGGACTTCTCTTTGGTGGCTTCCGAACTTTCACCCAATTTCTTGCAAGGCCATGCCAAGCAGCGTCCGTCTTGGGTACACGATGCCATAGGAAGAAGCACGAGTGCATTTCGAACCTTCGTTTGATTTTTACTTGATTTTTTCAAAAATAAGGGAAAAATCAAATTTATTAGTATTTTTCTAAAAATCACCAAAAATAATAGAACCTTCAGGGAGCTGTGCTGCACTACTTCGAGACTGACTCGATCCACGAGTCAAATTGGGCTCTACGAGAGACAAAGCAGAGTTACGTTCGCAAAAATACTCTAGTTTTCCCAAAAATATCCCATTTTTGCCCAAAACCCAAGCTATAGCACTACGGGTTTTGGACTTCTCTTTAGTGGCTTCAAATTTTCACACAATTTCTTGCAAGTGCATGCCAAGCAGCGTTCGTCTTGGGTACAAGATGCCGGAGGAAGAAGCACGAGTGCATTTCGAACCTTCGTTTGATTTTTACTTGATTTTTTCAAAAATAAGGCAAAAATCAATTTTCTTAGTATTTTTCTAAAAATCACCAAAAATGGTAGAACATACAGGAGCTGTGCCCACTACTTGAGACTGGCTCGTCACGAATCAAATTGGGTTCTACGAGACACAAACAGGGTTACGTTCGCACAAATACCCTAGTTTTCCCAAAAATATCTCATTTTGGCCCAAAACCTAAGCTATAGCACACGGGTTTTGGACTTCTCTTTAATTGGCTTCGAACTTTCACCCAATTTCTTGCAAGGCCATGCCAAGCAGCGTCCGTCTTGGGTACACGATGCCATAGGAAGAAGCAGAGTGCATTTCGAGACCTTCGTTTGATTTTTACTTGATTTTTTCAAAAATAAGGCAAAAATCAAATTTATTAGTATTTTTCTAAAAATCACCAAAAATAATAGAACCTTCAAGGAGCTGTGCTGCACTATTTCGAGACTGACTCGTCACGAGTCAAATTGGGCTCTAACGAGAGACAAAGCAGGATTACGTTCGCAAAAATACTCTAGTTTTCCCAAAAATATTCCATTTTTGCCCAAAACCCAAGCTATAGCACACGGGTTTTGGACTTCTCTTTAGTGGCTTCGAATTTTCACCCAATTTCTTGCAAGGCCATGCCAAGCAGCGTCCGTCTTGGGTACACGATGCCATAGGAAGAAGCACGAGTGCATTTGAGACCTTCGTTTGATTTTACTTGATTTTTTCAAAAATAAGGGAAAAATCAAATTTATTAGTATTTTTCTAAAAATCACCAAAAATAATAGAACCTTCAGGGAGCTGTGCTGCACTATTTCAGACGGCTCGTCACCGAGTCAAATTGGGCTCTACATGAGACAAAGCAGGGTTACGTTCGCAAAAATACTCTAGTTTTCCCAAAAATATCCCATTTTTGCCCAAAACCCAAGCTATAGCACTACGGGTTTTGGACTTCTCTTTAGTTGGCTTCAAATTTTCACACAATTTCTTGCAAGTACGTGCCAAGCAGCGTTCGTCTTGGGTACAAGATGCCGGAGGAAGAAGCACGGGTGCATTTGAACCTTCGTTTGATTTTTACTTGATTTTTTCAAAAATAAGGCAAAAATCAATTTTCTTAGTATTTTTCTAAAAATCACCAAAAATGGTAGAACCTTACAGGAGCTGTGCCCTACTACTTGAGACGGCTCGTCACGAATCAAATTGGGTTCTACGAGACACAAGCAGAGGTTACGTTCGCACAAATACCCTAGTTTTCCCAAAAATATCTCATTTTTGGCCCAAAACCTAAGCTATAGCACCACGGGTTTTGGACTTCTCTTTAGTGGCTTCGAACTTTCACCCAATTTCTTGCAAGGCCATGCCAAGCAGCGTCCGTCTTGGGTACCACGATGCCATAGGAAGAAGCAGGTGCATGTTTGAACCTTCGTTTGATTTTTACTTGATTTTTCAAAAATAAGGGAAAAATCAAATTTGTTAATATTTTCTAAAAATCACCAAAAATAATAGAACCTTCAGGAGCTGTGCTTGCACTATTTCGAGACTGACTCGTCACGAGTCAAATTGGGCTCTAACGAGAGACAAAGCAGGGTTACGTTCGCAAAAATACTCTAGTTTTCCCAAAAATATCCCATTTTTGCCCAAAACCCAAGCTATAGCACCACGGGTTTTGGACTTCTCTTTAGTGGCTTCAAATTTTCACACAATTTCTTGCAAGTGCATTGCCAAGCAGCGTTCGTCTTGGGTACAAGATGCCAGGAGGAAGAAGCACGAGTGCATTTCGAACCTTCGTTTGATTTTTACTTGATTTTTTCAAAAATAAGGCAAAAATCAATTTTCTTAGTATTTTTCTAAAAATCACCAAAAATGGTAGAACCATACGGGAGCTGTGCCCACTACTTGAGACGGCTCGTCACGAATCAAATTGGGTTCTACGAGACACAAAGCGAGGTTACGTTCGCACAAATACCCTAGTTTTCCCAAAAATATCTCATTTTGGCCCAAAACCTAAGCTATAGCACTACGGGTTTTGGACTTCTCTTTAAGTGGCTTCAGAACTTTCACCCAATTTCTTGCAAGGCCATGCCAAGCAGCGTCCGTCTTGGGTACACGATGCCATAGGAAGAAGCACGAGTGCATTTCGAGACCTTCGTTTGATTTTTACTTGATTTTTCAAAAATAAGGGAAAAATCAAATTTGTTAATATTTTTCTAAAAATCACCAAAAATAATAGAACCTTCAGGGAGCTGTGCTGCACTATTTGAGACTGACTCAATCACGAGTCAAATTGGGCTCTACGAGAGACAAAGCAGAGTTACGTTCGCAAAAATACTCTAGTTTTCCCAAAAATATCCCATTTTTGCCCAAAACCCAAGCTATAGCATCACGGGTTTTGGACTTCTCTTTAGTGGCTTCAAATTTTCACACAATTTCTTGCAAGTACGTGCCAAGCAGCGTTACGTCTTGGGTACAAGATGCCGGAGGAAGAAGCACGAGTGCATTTCGAGACCTTCGTTTGATTTTTACTTGATTTTTTCAAAAATAAGGCAAAAATCAATTTTCTTAGTATTTTTCTAAAAATCACCAAAAAATGGTAGAACATACAGGAGCGTGCCTCACTACTTGAGACGGCTCGTCACGAATCAAATTGGGTTCTAACAGACACAAACAGGGTTACGTTCGCACAAATACCCTAGTTTTCCCAAAAATATCTCATTTTTGGCCCAAAACCTAAGCTATAGCACACGGGTTTTGGACTTCTCTTTGGTGGCTTCCGAACTTTCACCCAATTTCTTGCAAGGCCATGCCAAGCAGCGTCCGTCTTGGGTACACGATGCCATAGGAAGAAGCACGAGTGCTGTTTGAGACCTTCGTTTGATTTTTACTTGATTTTTCAAAAATAAGGCAAAAATCAAATTTATTAGTATTTTTCTAAAAATCACCAAAAATAATAGAACCTTCAGGGAGCTGTGCTGCACTATTTCGAGACGACTCGTCACGAGTCAAATTGGGCTCTATGAGAGACAAAGCCGAGGTTACGTTCGCAAAAATACTCTAGTTTTCCCAAAAATATTCCATTTTTGCCCAAAACCAAGCTATAGCACCACGGGTTTTGGACTTCTCTTTAGTGGCTTCGAATTTTCACCCAATTTCTTGCAAGGCCATGCCAAGCAGCGTCCGTCTTGGGTACACGATGCCATAGGAAGAAGCACGAGTGCATTTTGAACCTTCGTTTGATTTTTACTTGATTTTTTTCAAAAAATAAGGGAAAAATCAAATTTATTGGTATTTTTCCTAAAAAATCACCAAAAAATAATAGAACCTTCCGGGAACTGTGCTGCACTATTTCAGACGGCTCGTCACGAGTCAAATTGGGCTCTACGAGAGACAAAGCAGGGTTACGTTCGCAAAAATACTCTAGTTTTCCCAAAAATATCCCATTTTTGCCCAAAACCCAAGCTATAGCACACGGGTTTTGGACTTCTCTTTAGTGGCTTCAAATTTTCACACAATTTCTTGCAAGTCACGTGCCAAGCAGCGTTCGTCTTGGGTACAAGATGCCGGAGGAAGAAGCGCAGGTGCATTTCGAACCTTCGTTTGATTTTTACTTGATTTTTTCAAAAATAAGGCAAAAATCAATTTTCTTAGTATTTTTCTAAAAATCACCAAAAATGGTAGAACCTTACAGGAGCTGTGCCTGCTACTTGAGACGGCTCGTCACGAATCAAATTGGGTTCTACGAGACACAAGCAGGGTTACGTTCGCACAAATACCCTAGTTTTCCCAAAAATATCTCATTTTGGCCCAAAACCTAAGCTATAGCACTACGGGTTTTGGACTTCTCTTTAATTGGCTTCAGAACTTTCACCCAATTTCTTGCAAGGCCATGCCAAGCAGCGTCCGTCTTGGGTACACGATGCCATAGGAAGAAGCAGAGTGCATTTCGAACCTTCGTTTGATTTTACTTGATTTTTTCAAAAATAAGGGAAAAATCAAATTTGTTAATATTTTTCTAAAAAATCACCAAAAATAATAGAACCTTCAAGGAGCTGTGCTGCACTATTTCGAGACGGCTCAATCACGAGTCAAATTGGGCTCTAGCGAGACAAAGCAGGGTTACGTTCGCAAAAATACTCTAGTTTTCCCAAAAATATCCCATTTTTGCCCAAAACCAAGCTATAGCACTACGGGTTTTGGACTTCTCTTTAGTGGCTTCAAATTTTCACACAATTTCTTGCAAGTACGTGCCAAGCAGCGTTCGTCTTGGGTACAAGATGCCGGAGGAAGAAGCGCAGGTGCATTTGAACCTTCGTTTGATTTTTACTTGATTTTTTCAAAAATAAGGCAAAAATCAATTTTCTTAGTATTTTTCTAAAAATCACCAAAAATGGTAGAACATACAGGAGCTGTGCCCTACTTGCCAGACGGCTCAGTCACGAATCAAATTGGGTTCTACGAGACACAAAGCGAGGTTACGTTCGCACAAATACCCTAGTTTTCCCAAAAATATCTCATTTTGGCCCGAAACCTAAGCTATAGCACACGGGTTTTGGACTTCTCTTTAGTGGCTTCAGAACTTTCACCCAATTTCTTGCAAGGCCATGCCAAGCAGCGTCCGTCTTGGGTACCACGATGCCATAGGAAGAAGCACGAGTGCTGTTTGAACCTTCGTTTGATTTTTACTTGATTTTTTCAAAAATAAGGGAAAAATCAAATTTGTTAATATTTTTCTAAAAATCACCAAAAATAATAGAACCTTCAGGAGCTGTCTTGCACTATTTCAGACGGCTACATCACGAGTCAAATTGGGCTCTAACGAGAGACAAAGCGAGGTTCACGTTCGCAAAAATACTCTAGTTTTCCCAAAAATATCCCATTTTTGCCCAAAACCCAAGCTATAGCACCACGGGTTTTGGACTTCTCTTTAGTGGCTTCAAATTTTCACACAATTTCTTGCAAGTACGTGCCAAGCAGCGTTCGTCTTGGGTACAAGATGCCGGAGGAAGAAGCACGGGTGCTATTTCGAGACCTTCGTTTGATTTTTACTTGATTTTTTCAAAAATAAGGCAAAAATCAATTTTCTTAGTATTTTTCTAAAAATCACCAAAAATGGTAGAACCTTCAGGAGCTGTGCCTCACTACTTGAGACTGACTCGTCACGAATCAAATTGGGTTCTAACGAGACACAAAGCAGGGTTACGTTCGCACAAATACCCTAGTTTTCCCAAAAATATCTCATTTTGGCCCGAAACCTAAGCTATAGCACACGGGTTTTGGACTTCTCTTCAGTGGCTTCAGAACTTTCACCCAATTTCTTGCAAGGCCATGCCAAGCAGCGTCCGTCTTGGGTACACGATGCCATAGGAAGAAGCGCAGGTGCTGTTTGAGACCTTCGTTTGATTTTTACTTGATTTTTTCAAAAATAAGGCAAAAATCAAATTTATTAGTATTTTTCTAAAAATCACCAAAAAATAATAGAACCTTCAAGGAGCTGTCTTGCACTATTTCGAGACGGCTCATCACGAGTCAAATTGGGCTCTAACGAGACAAAGCAGGGTTACGTTCGCAAAAATACTCTAGTTTTCCCAAAAATATCCCATTTTTGCCCAAAACCAAGCTATAGCACTACGGGTTTTGGACTTCTCTTTAGTGGCTTCAAATTTTCACACAATTTCTTGCAAGGCCATGCCAAGCAGCGTCGTCTTGGGTACACGATGCCATAGGAAGAAGCACGAGTGCATTTCGAACCTTCGTTTGATTTTTACTTGATTTTTTCAAAAATAAGGCAAAAATCAATTTTCTTAATATTTTTCTAAAAATCACCAAAAATGGTAGAACATACAGGAGCTGTGCCCACTACTTGAGACGGCTCGTCACGAATCAAATTGGGTTCTACGAGACACAAAGCAGGGTTACGTTCGCACAAATACCCTAGTTTTCCCAAAAATATCTCATTTTGGCCCAAAACCTAAGCTATAGCACTACGGGTTTTGGACTTCTCTTTAGTGGCTTCAGAACTTTCACCCAATTTCTTGCAAGGCCATGCCAAGCAGCGTCCGTCTTGGGTACACGATGCCATAGGAAGAAGCGCAGATGCATTTCGAGACCTTCGTTTGATTTTTACTTGATTTTTTCAAAAATAAGGGAAAAATCAAATTTGTTAATATTTTTCTAAAAATCACCAAAAATAATAGAACCTTAAGGAGCTGTGCTTGCACTATTTCGAGACGGCTCAATCACGAGTCAAATTGGGCTCTAACGAGAGACAAAGCGGATTACGTTCATAAAAATACTCTAGTTTTCCCAAAAATATCCCATTTTTGCCCAAAACCCAAGCTATAGCACTACGGGTTTTGGACTTCTCTTTAGTGGCTTCAAATTTTCACACAATTTCTTGCAAGTACGATGCCAAGCAGCGTTCGTCTTGGGTACAAGATGCCGGAGGAAGAAGCAGAGTGCATTTCGAGACCTTCGTTTGATTTTTACTTGATTTTTTCAAAAATAAGGCAAAAATCAATTTTCTTAGTATTTTTCTAAAAATCACCAAAAATGGTAGAACCTTACAGGAGCTGTGCCCCATTACTTGAGACGGCTCGTCACGAATCAAATTGGGTTCTACGAGACACAAACAGAGTTACGTTCGCACAAATACCTAGTTTTCCCAAAAATATCTCATTTTTGGCCCGAAACCTAAGCTATAGCACTACGGGTTTTGGACTTCTCTTTAGTTGGCTTCAGAACTTTCACCCAATTTCTTGCAAGGCCATGCCAAGCAGCGTCCGTCTTGGGTACCACGATGCCATAGGAAGAAGCACGAGTGCATTTCGAACCTTCGTTTGATTTTTACTTGATTTTTTCAAAAATAAGGGAAAAATCAAATTTGTTAATATTTTTCTAAAAATCACCAAAAATAATAGAACCTTCAGGAGCTGTCTTTGCACTATTTCGAGACGGCTCAAATCACGAGTCAAATTGGGCTCTACGAGAGACAAGCCAGGGTTACGTTCGCAAAAATACTCTAGTTTTCCCAAAAATATCCCATTTTTGCCCAAAACCCAAGCTATAGCACACGGGTTTTGGACTTCTCTTTAATTGGCTTCAAATTTTCACACAATTTCTTGCAAGTCACGTGCCAAGCAGCGTTACGTCTTGGGTACAAGATGCCGGAGGAAGAAGCAGAGTGCATTTGAGACCTTCGTTTGATTTTTACTTGATTTTTTCAAAAATAAGGCAAAAATCAATTTTCTTAGTATTTTTCTAAAAATCACCAAAAATGGTAGAACCTTCAGGAGCTGTGCCCTGCTACTTGAGACGGCTCAGTCACGAATCAAATTGGGTTCTATGAGACACAAACAGGGTTACGTTCGCACAAATACCCTAGTTTTCCCAAAAATATCTCATTTTGGCCCAAAACCTAAGCTATAGCACTACGGGTTTTGGACTTCTCTTTAATTGGCTTCGAACTTTCACCCAATTTCTTGCAAGGCCATGCCAAGCAGCGTCCGTCTTGGGTACACGATGCCATAGGAAGAAGCGCAGGTGCATTTGAGACCTTCGTTTGATTTTTACTTGATTTTTTCAAAAATAAGGGAAAAATCAAATTTATTAATATTTTTCTAAAAATCACCAAAAATAATAGAACCTTAGGGAGCTGTCTTGCACTATTTCGAGACGGCTCGATCACGAGTCAAATTGGGCTCTACGAGAGACAAAGCAGGGTTACGTTCGCAAAAATACTCTAGTTTTCCCAAAAATATCCCATTTTTGCCCAAAACCCAAGCTATAGCACACGGGTTTTGGACTTCTCTTTAAGTGGCTTCAGAATTTTCACACAATTTCTTGCAAAGTCCATGCCAAGCAGCGTTCGTCTTGGGTACACGATGCCATAGGAAGAAGCACGAGTGCATTTCGAACCTTCGTTTGATTTTTACTTGATTTTTTCAAAAATAAGGGAAAAATCAAATTTGTTAGTATTTTTCTAAAAATCACCAAAAATAATAGAACCTTCAGGAGCTGTGCTGCACTATTTCGAGACGGCTCGTCACGAGTCAAATTGGGCTCTAACGAGACACAAGCAGGGTTACGTTCGCAAAAATACTCTAGTTTTCCCAAAAATATCTCATTTTTGCCCAAAACCAAGCTATAGCACTACGGGTTTTGGACTTCTCTTTAGTGGCTTCGAATTTTCACACAATTTCTTGCAAGGCCATGCCAAGCAGCGTCCGTCTTGGGTACACGATGCCATAGGAAGAAGCACGAGTGCATTTCGAACCTTCGTTTGATTTTACTTGATTTTTCAAAAATAAGGGAAAAATCAAATTTATTAATATTTTTCTAAAAATCACCAAAAATAATAGAACCTTAAGGAGCTGTGCTGCACTATTTCGAGACGGCTCAGTCACGAGTCAAATTGGGCTCTAACGAGACAAAGCCAGAGTTACGTTCGCAAAAATACTCTAGTTTTCCCAAAAATATCCCATTTTTGCCCAAAACCCAAGCTATAGCTACACGGGTTTTGGACTTCTCTTTAGTTGGCTTCAAATTTTCACACAATTTCTTGCAAGTCCATGCCAAGCAGCGTTCGTCTTGGGTACAAGATGCCGGAGGAAGAAGCACGAGTGCATTTCGAACCTTCGTTTGATTTTTACTTGATTTTTTCAAAAATAAGGCAAAAATCAATTTTCTTAGTATTTTTCTAAAAATCACCAAAAATGGTAGAACCTTACGGGAGCGTGCTGCACTACTTGAGACGGCTCAAATCACGAATCAAATTGGGTTCTACGAGACACAAACAGGGTTACGTTCGCACAAATACCCTAGTTTTCCCAAAAATATCTCATTTTGGCCCGAAACCTAAGCTATAGCACTACGGGTTTTGGACTTCTCTTTAGTGGCTTCGAATTTTCACCCAATTTCTTGCAAGGCCATGCCAAGCAGCGTCCGTCTTGGGTACACGATGCCATAGGAAGAAGCGCAGATGCATTTGAGACCTTCGTTTGATTTTTACTTGATTTTTCAAAAATAAGGGAAAAATCAAATTTATTAATATTTTTCTAAAAATCACCAAAAATAATAGAACCTTCAGGGAGCTGTCTTGCACTATTTGAGACGGCTACATCACGAGTCAAATTGGGCTCTAACGAGACAAAGCAGGATTACGTTCGCAAAAATACTCTAGTTTTCCCAAAAATATCCATTTTTGCCCAAAACCCAAGCTATAGCACCACGGGTTTTGGACTTCTCTTTAGTTGGCTTCAAATTTTCACACAATTTCTTGCAAGTACGTGCCAAGCAGCGTTACGTCTTGGGTACAAGATGCCGGAGGAAGAAGCACGGGTGCATTTCGAGACCTTCGTTTGATTTTACTTGATTTTTCAAAAAATAAGGCAAAAATCAATTTTCTTAGTATTTTTCTAAAAATCACCAAAAATGGTAGAACCTTCAGGAGCTGTGCCTGCTTACTTGAGACGGCTCGTCACGAATCAAATTGGGTTCTAACAGACACAAACAGGGTTACGTTCGCACAAATACCTAGTTTTCCCAAAAATATCTCATTTTTGGCCCAAAACCTAAGCTATAGCACTACGGGTTTTGGACTTCTCTTTAGTGGCTTCAGAACTTTCACCCAATTTCTTGCAAGGCCATGCCAAGCAGCGTCCGTCTTGGGTACACGATGCCATAGGAAGAAGCACGGGTGCATTTCGAACCTTCGTTTGATTTTTACTTGATTTTTCAAAAATAAGGGAAAAATCAATTTTCTTAATATTTTTCTAAAAATCACCAAAAATAGTAGAACCTTCAGGAGCTGTGCTTTACTACTTCGAGACGGCTCGTCACGAGTCAAATTGGGTTCTACGAGACACAAAGCGGAGTTACGTTCGCACAAATACTCTAGTTTTCCCAAAAATATCTCATTTTTGCCCAAAACCTAAGCTATAGCACTACGGGTTTTGGACTTCTCTTTAGTGGCTTCAGAATTTTCACACAATTTCTTGCAAGGCCATGCCAAGCAGCGTCCGTCTTGGGTACACGATGCCATAGGAAGAAGCACGGGTGCTATTTGAACCTTCGTTTGATTTTTACTTGATTTTTCAAAAATAAGGGAAAAATCAAATTTATTAGTATTTTTCTAAAAATCACCAAAAATAATAGAACCTTCAGGGAGCTGTCTTGCACTATTTGAGACGGCTCGTCACGAGTCAAATTGGGCTCTACGAGAGACAAAGCAGGGTTACGTTCGCAAAAATACTCTAGTTTTCCCAAAAATATCCCATTTTTGCCCAAAACCAAGCTATAGCATCACGGGTTTTGGACTTCTCTTTAGTTGGCTTCAAATTTTCACACAATTTCTTGCAAGTACGTGCCAAGCAGCGTTCGTCTTGGGTACAAGATGCCGGAGGAAGAAGCAGAGTGCATTTTGAACCTTCGTTTGATTTTTACTTGATTTTTTCAAAAATAAGGGAAAAATCAATTTTCTTAGTATTTTTCTAAAAATCACCAAAAATGGTAGAACATACAGGAGCTGTGCCTCACTACTTGAGACGGCTCGTCACGAATCAAATTGGGTTCTAACGAGACACAAGCGAGGTTACGTTCGCACAAATACCCTAGTTTTCCCAAAAATATCTCATTTTGGCCCGAAACCTAAGCTATAGCATCACGGGTTTTGGACTTCTCTTTAGTTGGCTTCAGAACTTTCACCCAATTTCTTGCAAGGCCATGCCAAGCAGCGTCCGTCTTGGGTACACGATGCCATAGGAAGAAGCACGAGTGCTGTTTCGAACCTTCGTTTGATTTTTACTTGATTTTTCAAAAATAAGGGAAAAATCAAATTTATTAATATTTTTCTAAAAATCACCAAAAATAATAGAACCTTAGGGAGCTGTGCTGCACTATTTCGAGACGGCTCGTCACGAGTCAAATTGGGCTCTAACGAGACACAAGCCAGGGTTACGTTCACAAAAATACTCTAGTTTTCCCAAAAATATCCCATTTTTGCCCAAAACCCAAGCTATAGCACTACGGGTTTTGGACTTCTCTTTAGTGGCTTCGAATTTTCACACAATTTCTTGCAAGGCCATGCCAAGCAGCGTCCGTCTTGGGTACACGATGCCATAGGAAGAAGCACGAGTGCATTTCGAACCTTCGTTTGATTTTACTTGATTTTTTCAAAAATAAGGGAAAAATCAAATTTGTTAATATTTTTCTAAAAATCACCAAAAATAATAGAACCTTAGGGAGCTGTGCTTCACTATTTCAGACGGCTCGTCACGAGTCAAATTGGGCTCTAACAGAGACAAACAGGGTTACGTTCGCAAAAATACTCTAGTTTTCCCAAAAATATCCCATTTTTGCCCAAAACCCAAGCTATAGCACACGGGTTTTGGACTTCTCTTCAGTGGCTTCAAATTTTCACACAATTTCTTGCAAGTACGTGCCAAGCAGCGTTACGTCTTGGGTACAAGATGCCGGAGGAAGAAGCACGGGTGCATTTCGAACCTTCGTTTGATTTTTACTTGATTTTTTCAAAAATAAGGCAAAAATCAATTTTCTTAGTATTTTTCTAAAAATCACCAAAAATGGTAGAACCTTCAGGAGCGTGCCCTACTACTTCAGACGGCTCGTCACGAATCAAATTGGGTTCTAACAGACACAAACAGGGTTACGTTCGCACAAATACCCTAGTTTTCCCAAAAATATCTCATTTTGGCCCAAAACCTAAGCTATAGCACTACGGGTTTTGGACTTCTCTTTAGTGGCTTCAGAACTTTCACCCAATTTCTTGCAAGGCCATGCCAAGCAGCGTCCGTCTTGGGTACACGATGCCATAGGAAGAAGCAGAGTGCATTTCGAACCTTCGTTTGATTTTTACTTGATTTTTTCAAAAATAAGGGAAAAATCAAATTTGTTAGTATTTTTCTAAAAATCACCAAAAATAATAGAACCTTAAGGAGCTGTGCTTGCACTACTTCGAGACGGCTCGTCACGAGTCAAATTGGGCTCTAACAGAGACAAAGCCGAGGTTACGTTCGCAAAAATACTCTAGTTTTCCCAAAAATATCTCATTTTTGCCCAAAACCAAGCTATAGCACTACGGGTTTTGGACTTCTCTTCAGTGGCTTCAAATTTTCACACAATTTCTTGCAAGTACATGCCAAGCAGCGTTCGTCTTGGGTACAAGATGCCGGAGGAAGAAGCGCAGGTGCTATTTCGAACCTTCGTTTGATTTTTACTTGATTTTTTCAAAAATAAGGGAAAAATCAATTTTCTTAGTATTTTTCTAAAAATCACCAAAAATGGTAGAACCTACAGGAGCTGTGCCCACTACTTGAGACGGCTCGTCACGAATCAAATTGGGTTCTAACGAGACACAAGCAGGGTTACGTTCGCACAAATACCCTAGTTTTCCCAAAAATATCTCATTTTGGCCCCAAAACCTAAGCTATAGCACTACGGGTTTTGGACTTCTCATGAGTGGCTTCGAACTTTCACCCAATTTCTTGCAAGGCCATGCCAAGCAGCGTCCGTCTTGGGTACACGATGCCATAGGAAGAAGCAGGTGCATTTTGAACAAATACCGGAAGGTTCTATTATTTTTGGTGATTTTTAGGAAAAATACCAACAAATTTGATTTTCCCTTATTTTTGAAAAAATCAAGTAAAAATCAACGACCAGCTGAACCCGTCTGAGCATAACATATGACTGCGAACGGCTGTTGCGCTCTGAAAGGTGTGCGCCGGAAGCACGTAGAATCAAATCCGATAAGTCTGTGAGGTCTGGCTGGGCAAATGGGATATTTTGAAGGCTGAGTATTTGCGAGCGTAACCGCATTTGTCTCGATTACTGACCAGTTTGGCTGCGTGACGAGCCGTTGAATAGTGCAGCCGCAGGTTCACGGTTATTGTTGGTGAATTTTGGAAACAACCTGTCAATTGATTTTCCTTGTTTTTCGAAAAAATCAATAAATCAGCGGTAGCGACGTCGTCTGACAATACCCGATGTGACGGTGTGGCGCAGCGCATTGAAGTGCCTCGGAAGATCAAAAGGCCATCGTGTGTTTGGGCAAGAAGCCGCTGATCAGGGTACGAAACCGGACTGCCTGATTTAACACTGTTGACGGTTGACCGATGACAGCCGTTGTCAGTGCAGGCATCCCAGGCGATACAGTGATTTTGGGGAAAACCGATAGTGATTTTCCGCGGTGCTGAAAATATAGTTAATCAAGCAGTGTGTTGCGTCTCCATGGGTATTTCCGATGCGGGCTGAACCCCAGTGTTACCGCAAAAGTGGGTGGCTGAAGCCGGTGAAGTCCAAACCGCGTGCTGCTAACAGGTTTGGGCCCATCGGCGCTGTTTTGGGAGAGCTGGGGCTGTTCTCTTGATGTATATTCAGTATGCGGCAGACCCGGTGATTACGTTGACGGCCCAGCTCAGTAGTGGGGCGCAGGTTCTGGAAAGGTCACCGACCTGATTTTTGACAATATACCGAAAATTGATTTTTGCCTTATTTTTTGAAAATATCAGTAAATCAAGCGAAGGATGGGCTGTTTCCGTCTTCTTCGGCATCTTGGCCGTGGCGCATACCAGGGGTGTCGGGCGGAAGCCGCGAAGTCAAACGTCGTGCTGGTTTTGGGCAAAAATGAGGACGTTGCAGAAAACCGTATTTCTTGACGTGGCCCGAACTGTTAGGCCCAGTTGACTTCGTGAACAAACCGTTATGGTGCGACGGGTTCGGAAGGTTATTTGTTTTAGGAAAAACCAACAGTGATTTTTCCCGCTGGCGCGAAAAAAATCAGCGCAGCGAAGTTGAGCTGTCTGCTCGGCATCGTGTGCGTGCGGACGGCGTTAACGCTGCGGTCGAAACCGCAAGCATCCGTCCGTGCTATAACAGGTTTGAAACATGGGATGACCCTGGAAAAACAAATTTTGTGCGACGGTGACTAAATGACAAATAATCGACAGGGTCGGAAAAGGTATCGGCCGCGGTGATTAGAAAAACAATAATTGATTTTCCTTATTTTTAATCGATAATCAACGGCATTCAGCACCGGTTCCGTCTTCTTCCTGTAATAGATAACAATGCCGAACGGTGTATCGGCTTCTGGGGTGGTGTGAAGCCTGCTTATGCCTGGCAAGTTTGGGCAAAATGGATGTTACAGGGGCTGGGGCTGTTATGTGACATATTTCTGTGTCTGTTAAACAATTGTTCGACGTAATTTCGCCTGATGGAATTTACAAACTCTGAAAAATGATTTTGCCTTATTTTTGAAAAAATCAGTAAATCAAGCAGAAGGTTAACATTGTCTTTCGGCATCGTGCTGACGCTGTACGTACTGCAAGAGTAGTTAATTTGGAAGCCGCAGGCAAAACCCGATGATAAGGTTTTGGTGAAAAATGGGATATTTTTGGGAGGTAAATGTTCTTGACGTGGCTCCGTTTGTCTCTGTTAAGGCCCAATTTGACAAATGACGAGCCGTGCAATAGTGCGACGATTTCCCGGAAGGGTTACATTGTTTTGTTGATTTTTGGGAAAAAAGCCAACATTGATTTTTCCCGCGGCGCGGCGTGGTAAAATCAAGCAAAGGACGTCAACGCGTGTGCCGATGCGAGCAGCGTTGGCATGTGCCAGAAGTGGGCGGAAGCCGCGAAGCGTGCTAACTGGGTTGGGCCGTGGATATTGGGAGAAATCTGTTGCGAGCGTGTCTGTTGTCTGTTAGAACAATTTGATTCGTGTTGAGCCATCTGTGGTGAGAACGCGATTCGGGCGATTTTACGGTGATTTTTGAAAAACTCAGAGAATTGATTGCCTTGTTGCAGAAAAAATCGAAGTAAATCAGCGAAGGACGGTCCGTCGCTGGCGTCTGGCCTGCAATAACGAGCGCGTTGTACACTGCAGAGGTGTGTGAAGCCGCAGAATCAATCGTGCTTCTTTCAGGTTTGGGCAAATAGGATTTTGGGAAGCAAATATTTCTTGACATGTTGAGTTTGTCTCTGTTAGAGTGATTGTTTCGTGTTTGAAGCGTCTGGCTCAAATCTTGAACTGCAGTTCGGAAAAATTATTATTTTGGTTTTGGAAAATGCCATAATTTGATTTTTCCCTTATTTTTGAAAAATCAAGTAAAATCGTGAAAGTTAACGGGCCGTCTTTGTGGCATGGTGTACGATGCGGACGCGTTTGGCGGCCTTGCAGAATTGGTGAAAGTTCGGAAGCCGCAAAGAGAGTCAAAACAGGTGTGCTATAAGCATAGGTTTTGGGTGAAGACACTCGAACTAAATTGTTGTCGCGACGTAACCACAACGTATTATTAGAACAGTTTGATTAGGCGAGCCGTGCAGTGGTCGAAACACCGATTCGGAAGGTTACCTGGGCCCCGGTGATTTTCAAAAAACTCTGAAAGACCGATTTTTGCCTTGTTTTGAAAAATCAGTAAAATCAGCCGATTGGCCAGCTGCGTACTCGGCATCTTCTGTGCCACTATGCTGACCGGCGTTGTGCGTTGCTGCGAGAGTTGTGTGGTGGAAGCCGCTGCGCGTCACGGCAGGTGTGGCGCGGGCGGGTTTCGAGGCAAAACTGGGATATTTGGAGGCCAGGCCCTAACGGCCTGGGTTGTCGTTGCGGCGAATTTGTCAAATGGAAACAGTGACCGTGTGGCAAATCGTGGGCGTTCTGAGAAGGTGTGACCACGGTGATTTCTGGGAACCAACGTGGTTGATTTTCCTTGATTTTTGAAAAAAATCAGAAGTAAATCAAGCAACAGTCTGTTCCTGTACTGGGCGTCTGGCGGCGTTGACGTGGCCTGCAGGGGTCGGATCGGAAGCCGCTGAAGAGGTCAGCGTGCGCCTGGCAGTTCTAAAATCGAGTTCGGCGCGGAACCTGGGAATACTAAAGCGTGACTTCTGACGTAACGTATGCGGTGGGGCAATTTGATTCGCTGGACGGCCCAGTCTGTCGAGTGCGAGTCTGCGGGGCGTTCACCGTACGGTGGTTTTCAGAAAAACTACTGCAGAGGAAGTGATTTTTGCGTATTTTGAAAAATCAGTATCATGCGAGGTGCGGACCGAACTGCTTCTTCGGCATCTTGTTGCCTGTCGCGAGCGGCGATTAATCGCGTGGCTACCGACCGTTGATCAGCGACGGCCAAAACATGTGGGTTTCAGGTGGGACGGAAATCAAGTGTTTGGTGAACGCCGCGAGCGTAACTGGTCGTCTGTCAGAAGCAATTGACTAAATGACGGTAAAATGCCGCTCTGGCTGCGGCGTTCGGAGGTTCAGTAGTTCGGTGATTTTAGAGCTTCTCTGTCGTCAATTTTGCCTTGTTTTTTGAAAAAGTCAAGTAAAAATCAGCGAACGATTCAGCTGTTCCGTCTTGCTTCCTGTGACATCGTGTGCCGATGACGGTGGCGCGTTAACGCATTCAAAGTGGGTGGTGGAAGCAGCTGAAATCGAAGCCGTACTGTCCATGGCGAGGTTTTGGGCCGAAAACGGATATTTTGGGAAAACTAGAGCAGCGCGAGCGGCGGCCTCTGTTCGTGTGCGGGCCGGTGATTACGTGACGAGCGATCAATACGATGACGCAGGTTCCCGAAGTTCTGCCATTTTGTTGATTTTTTCAGAAAAACTCTGAAAATTGATTTTGCCTTATTTTTTGAAAAATCAATAAATCGCGAAGGTTAAGCGTTCTCCGGCATCTTTGCCGATGCGGCGTTGTGCGGGTGGAAGCCGCGAAGAATCCAACTCGTGCTAACAGGTTTGGGCAAGTAAGGATATTTTGGAAACTAAATACCTGGGCGTGGCCATTTGTCTTGACCCAATTTGACCGTGACGGGCAGAAAAGTGCAGGTTCCCGGAAGGTTCTATTTTTGTTGATTTTTGGGAAAAATACCAACAAATGATTTTTCCCTTATTTTTGAAAAATCGAAATCAAGCAGTCGTCTATGGCATCGTGGCCAATGCGGACGGCGTTGTGAAATTGGTGAACCGGAAGCCGCAAGCACCCGTGTGCTGGGATTTTCAGGCCGCGGATATTTTGGGGAAAACAAGGCTGTGCCGGTAACCTGTTGTCGCTCGTGGGGCGGTTGATTCGATGCAAACGTCGGTAAGTGCGATTCGAAGATCTACCATTTTGGTGATTTTTCGGCATCTAAAGAAAACCAATTTTGCCTTATTTTTGAAAAAAGCCTCAATAATCAAAGAGGTTTAACGGACCTAATCTCGCAGCGCACCCGTCTGGCTGTGGCCGCGTACTGTGAGGTGTGTGGAAACTGCGGCAATGGGACGGGCAAAAATGAGATATTTTGAAACTCGTCTTCTTGACGTGTGTTATCTGTTAGGGCTGACTGCCGTGACGACGCGTGCAATAGTCTGCGCTCCGGGAAGGTTACGGTATTTTGTTTTTGTCTCCAACAAGTGATTACCATATTTTTGAAAAAATCAAGGCGAAATCAGCGAACCAGCGATTCCATATCTTCTATGTCGTGCCAATCTGTTTGTAACACCAGCGATGAACCGAGCTCCTGAAGGGTTAAAAACCGTGTTAACCAGGTTCAGACGGCGGATATTTTGGGAGCAAGGTATTGCGGCAATATTCTGTGTGGGGAACTGATTCGTGTGATACGGCGAACGCGATTCGAAGTCTGCCATTTTGGTGATTTTTGAAAAAATACCAGGCAATTTTTCCCTTGTTTTGAAAAATCAGTAAGTAACCCGAAGGTTAACGGAACCGATACTCCTCACGGCATCAGCGCGTCCGCAACAGCGTTGGCCTGCGAAATTGTGTTAGAAGCCGCAACCGACCGTCGTGTAACGGAGTTTAATGGGACTGTTTTGGGGCTTAAAGCTGTTCCCTGCCGAGCGTGGCGTTTATCTGTTAGAGCCCGAACCCTTCGTGTTTCGAGCGTCTGGCGCGACAGGTTCCGGGAGGTTCTGTTTGGTGATTTCAGAAACTCTGTCGTGATTTTCCTTGTTTTTGAAAAGGTAATCAAATCAAGCGAAAGGTCCAGCTGACCGGCATCGTGGTATAGACGTTAACATCGGCGGGGTGGTGGACCACAAAGAGATCCCAAACCGCGCGGGTTTGGGCAGGCTGGGAGAAATAGGTATTTTGCCGAGCGTAACGGTCTGGGAAGCGGTGACCGTGTTTCGTCTGGCAGCACGGAAGGAACCCACGGTGATTCAGAAGCTACCAACGGTGATTTTGTGACACGAAAATCAACAAATCAAGCGAAGGACCAGCGGTTTCATCTTCTGTAACTGGTTAATATTATGCAAGGTGAATGAACCCATGAGACAGATGTATAACGGTTCGGGCAAAAAATGGTTTGGAGAATGTGTTGTGCGAGCGGCTGTTGGGGCAATTTAAGGTGACGTCTGTGGTGCAGTTCGAGAAGGGATCCTGATTTTTGAAAAATACCAGAGAAAGACCCGATTTTGTTGAAAAATAATGCGGCGGCGAGGCATCTTGTGCAGCTGCGGGGCGGCGTTTGTGCTGTGCCTGTGTGTGGTGGGCCCGCGAGGGCCGGGTGTGCTGTAACGGGTTTGAACAAGCTGGGACCCACAGAAAACAGGCTCACTGTGACGTAACGGTTGTCTCTGTTGAAGCGAATGACTTTCGTGACGACGTGGTACATGCGGACCGGAAAGGTTCTATTTTGGTGATTTTAGAAAAACTCTCAATAAATTTAATTTTGCCTTGTTTTTGAAAAAATCAGCGCTCAACCAGTTCGAACGATCTTCTTGTAACATCGTGTGCGGTCTTGACGGCGTTTCAACCTGCGAAAATTGGTGGTCCGGATACTGTCAAAACCCGTGTATAACGGGTTTTGGACCAATATTTTGGAGAATGGGGTATTGTGACATGTTGTGTCTGTTGGATCTGATTTGATTCGTGACGACAGGAATGGGGCACGGTTCAGAAGATGCCGACGGTGATTTTGGAAAAACCGAAAATGGAACTTTGCTTATTTTGAAAATCAAGTATGGCGAGTTGATGTTGATATCTCTGGCATCTTGGCTGCCGATGCGGCGCTGGCCGTACGAAAGGTGGTGGAAGCTGAAGTCAAACGTGTGTACACGGGCAAATGGGACAATGGGAAAACCGTGTTGCGAGGCGCTCTTCGTTGTCTGTTGAGAACCCGATTGACTTTCGTGACGGCGCCGATAATGGTCTGGCGGGTTCGAGCTTCTGACCCGGTGGGCCCACAGGAAAAATACCCGGCTCGTTTTCCTTGTTTGAAAAATCGAAATAAATCAGCAGTCCAGCTGTTGCGTCTCTGTGTGCAATCGCTGGCGTTAACGCCAGAGATGGTGGTCAGTGAAGAGAATCCCAGGCCCAGGTGTGTATAACAGGTTTGGGCCAAAACGGATATTTGGGAGAAATAGGGTGACGAATGTGACACTGTTGTGTCTGTTAGAACAATTTGATTCGTGCAGTAGATGCATCAGTGAGACGCAGGTTCCCAGTACCTGGGCCCACGGTGTTTTTAGAAAAAATACCAGAAAAGATTTTTTGCCTTGTTTAATCAGTGGGCTCAAAGAGGTTGACGTTTGACAGTGCCCGATCTTGACAGCGTGTACCTGCTGAAGTTGTTTGGAAGCCTGAAAGTCAAACCGTGATGTCGCTGGACCTGGGCAAAATGGGATTATTTGGGGCTGCTGTGACACCCTGTCTGATGAAACGGGCCCAGCTTCGTGACAACTGTCTCTGAAGTAGTGTTGCAGGTTCTGGAAGGTTCTACTATTTTTGGTGATTTTAAAAACTCTGAAAATTGATTTTTCCTTGTTTTTGAAAAAAAACAGTAAAAATCAAGCGGTCAACAGTTTCGTTCTGTGGCATCGATGTACCGTGCGAACGGCGTTGTTATAACCTTCAGGGGGTGGGTGAAAGTTCGGAAATATGAAGTCAAAACCCGTGATAACAGGTTTCGAGACTATTTTGGAGAAACAAACTGTTCCCTGCGAGCGTATGGGCTATCTCGGCGGGCCGGTGACTCGTGACGGCCGTCTGGTCGTCGGCTGCGGTTCGGTATTTTGGTGAACAGGAAAAATAACTCTTTTGCGTATTTTTGAAAATCAGCGAAAATCAAGCGAAGGGATCGCCTGTTCTTCCTGTGGCGTGTACCGATGCCGGACGGCGTTGGCATGACCTGCAGAGGTGGTGAAAGACCGGAAGCCGCGAAAGAAGAATCAGCTTTCCGTGATATCTGCTTTTAGATTTTGAACGAAAAAATGGTCTGTTACAGGAAAATCAAGGGTATTTGTCGAGCGTATTTCTGTTGTCTGTTAGAACTAATTTGATTCGATGACGACCCGCCTGTCAGTGAGACGCGGTTCCCGGGAAGGGACTCTGCCGACCTCGGTATGATTTTTGGAAAAACTGCTCAAGAGAATGATTTTGCCTTGTTTTTGAAAGATCAGTAAAAATCAAGCGAAGGTTCGGCTGTTTGCGTCTTCTCGGCATCTTGTGCCCGATCTGACGTTGGCGGTCGTTGCATGCTGGGGGTGTGTGGTTGGAAACGCCGCGAAGAGAGTCAAAGGCGATGTCGTGATATAACGGGTTTAGGCGAAAAAATGGGATGTTTTAAGGGAAAACAAATGTTCGGGGCGTTCTGTTGGGTGATTTGTTCGTGACAATGATACAATGGTGCAGCCTGGGAAAATTCTGTTTTGGTGAATACCAGTAAACCACCATGTTTTTGAAGAAATCGAAGTAAATCAGCGGTCAGCGTTACGTCTATCGGCATCAATGCGATGCGGACGGATTGGCGAAGTGGGTGAAAAACCGAGCCGCAGAAGAATCAAACCGTGATACTATAACAGGTTTCAGACAGGTTGGGCTCAATGCCCCTGGGCATGTGACGCTGCAGGTGGTTGAGGGGTGGGCTCCTGGAGGGTCCGTGCCTGTGAGTTTGGGCCAAATGGTTGGAAAACAGGATGGTGGCTACGTTTGTGATTTGATTAGATGACGGCGCCGTCGCTCAATTGAGACACCAGTTCCCGGAAAGGTTATTTTGGTGATTTTTTAAGCCAGAAAAGTGATTTTTGCCTTGACTGAAAAAACGAAGTATCAAGCGGTTCGGCTGTTTCCATCTTCTCGGCATCTTCTGCGATGCGACGTTATTGCCTGGTGAGCCCTGAAGTCAGGCCAGGTGTGCTGGCGGGTTTTGAACGCAGGAGAGCAGTATTTTCTTGACGCTGGCGATTTATCTCTGATTGAAACAATTCGTGAACGAGCTGTGCAGTAGTCAGACGCAGGTTCTGGAAGGTTCTCTTGTTACGGTGATTGCCAAAAAATGCAAGAGGAATAGACGCCGCCGTGCGAGAAAAATCGGTAAAAATCAAAGCGAATGTTGAAAGCGATTCTGTGGCATCGTGTCCGACTGCGGGCGGACGCGAAGTGGTGGTCGGGCTCCTGAGAATCAAACCGTCTCAGCTGGGTTGAACCCATCGGATGTTTGGGGAAAACAGGGTGTCGACGCTTTCTGTTTGTGTCTGATGAAACAATTGATTGTGACGACGTCTGGCCTGGTGGTTGCGATTCGGCGGTGATTTCAAGAAAAAATACCAAGGAAAAAAAGAACCCGATTTTCATATTTTTTTGAAAAAATCAGCGTCAAACGAACCAACATTCCTCTTCTTTCCTACGGCATCTTTCCCGTGCAACGTTATGCGGCGTAAAACCATGTGGTAAACCGGTCAACCGTCTTTGAGTTTAAACATGCCCCAGAAAACTAAATTCTTGACGCATCAACCAAACCAATTGTTTCGTGGCGGCGTCGTCGTCGGAAGGGTTGACCATTTTGGTGGATGGGAAAATGCCAACAGAACGTTTTGCGCGACACGAAAAATCGGCAAATCAGGCGAAGGTTGGCGGGCTGTTCTTCTGTGGCGTGGGCGTGCGGGCGTTGTATGTTACCGAAAGGTGGTGGTCGAGCTCCTGAAAGTCAAAACCGTGTTAACTATAACAGGTTGAACAGTATTTTAAGGAAAACAGACTGTTTAATCTTGGCTGTTTCATTTGTGATGGGTGGTGATTAAGTGACGAGCTCATCTGCTCAGTAAAGGGCCGCGATTCTGACGTTACCGCCACGGTGATTTTGAAAATGCCAAACCCGATTTTGCTGACTGAAAAATCGAAATATCAAGCGGTTCGGCACGAACTCGTTAATATCGCGTCTTGTGCCGATGCTGACGGCGTTTACAACGCATGCTGAGAGTTGATATTGTTGGAAGCCGCAAAGTCAGGCTTGGGTGTGTACCGCAACGGGTTTAGACAGGTATTTGGGAGAGCAAGTATATTTTACTGAGCTTCCGATTTGTCTGGGCAATTTGACTCGTGACGACAATGGTGGTGATTCCTGGAAGGTTCTGTTACGGTGATTTTTAAAAATACCAGAAAATTGATTTTTCCTTGTTACGCGAAAAATAGTAAATCAGCGGTGTTGAGGCTGGTATGTATTTCTATGGCATCGATAACCGCGATGCGGGCGGCGGTGTTTGGCATGGCCTGCTGGTGGTGGCCGACCACCAGGGGCAAAACCCGTGTGCTCTGGCGCAGGTTACCGGCCAAAAAGCGGATATTTTGGGAAAACTAGACATTGTCTTGACGTAACTCCTGTTCTGTTGAGCAATTGATTTGTGACGGAAGCGAATCTGGCCAGTGAGCCGCAGGTTCGGAAAGGATCACCATTTTTGGTGATTTTTCAGAAAAACTCCAGAAAGTGATTTTCCCTTATTTTTTGAAAAATCAATATCAAGCGAGGTTCAACGAACCGTTATCTATGGCATCAGTGTGCGATGCGGATATTGCTGAAATTGGTGGTTCAGAGCCGCGAAAGATCAAAACGTATGAGTTTGGGCGGCGCACAGGAGCTAGGATGTTGTGCGGTAATACGTTTGTGCTCTGATAGAGCAGTTGATTAGGTGACGGGCGTGCGACCAGTGGGGTGCGATTCGGAAGAATATTATTTGGTGATTTTAGAAAAACTCTCAGAAAAATTGATTTTGCCTTGTTTTGAAAAAGTCAGTAAAAATCAAAAGCGAAGGTTCAAAGCAGAGACGTGTACTACGGCATCTTATGCCGAGTCGCGAGCGCGTTGTGACGCGTGCCTGAAAACCAGTATTGGCGGAAGCCTGAAAGTCAAACGTGTTAACCGCTGGGTTTCGGGCATGGGATATTTTTGGGAAAACAGGTATTTGCGACAACCGATTTGTCTGTTAGAGCCAATTTATTCGTGACGGTTTGTCTGCGAGTAGTGAGCACAGTTCTGGAAGGTTCTGCAACCACGGTAATTTCGCTACCAAGAGAATGATTTTTCCCTTATTTTTTGAAAAATCAATGCGTCAAGCGAATGTTAACGGACCCGTAACTGTCATGTCGTGTGCCGATGCGGACGCGTTTGGCATATTGCTTGCGCAAGGTGGTGGTCGGAAGCCACCAGGGAGGGTGAAACGTGTGCTAACAGGTTTTGAACGCTGGACTATTTTGGGCTAAGGCTGTTGTCTTGACAATAGCGCATTTATCTGATGGAAGCGGTGATTTGTGGCGGGCCGTGCGAAATAGTACAGTTCCAGGCTCTACCGTTTTATTTTAGAAAAATACCAAAAAATGATTTTGTATTGCAAAAAATCAGTGAAAAATCAAGCAGTTGGCGATTTGGGCTCCCGGCGTCTTGGCCACCAGTGCAAGCTGCGTTGTCGCATCTACAAAATGTTGGAAGCCACCAGGGTCAAACCGATGATATAACAGGTTCAGGCAAGCATGGGATATTTCGGAAAACCGTGTTACAGCGAGCGTGGCGGTTTGTCTGTTGAAACAATTGTTTAAATGACGAGCCGTCTGTGGTGCGGCTTACGATTCGGAAGGTTCTATTGACACGGTGATTTTATGGAAAATGCCAATAAGTGATTTTTCCCTTATTTTTGAAAGAGTAAAGTAAAAATCAGCGAGATTCGGCAATCGTTCTTCTTTGGCATGGCATCGTGATGCAGACTGGCGTTTAATGACCTTTTTCAAAAATTGGTGTAAACCGCCAAAGGTCAAACGATGTCACTAACGGGTTTGAAGCGGCATGGTGTTGGGAAGGCAAGTGTTGCATGACATCAGTTTGTCTGATGAAGCAGACGGCACCGTGAAGGCG
Organism: Murraya koenigii; assembly: GCA_025617385.1. Taxonomy (NCBI): domain Eukaryota; kingdom Viridiplantae; phylum Streptophyta; class Magnoliopsida; order Sapindales; family Rutaceae; genus Murraya; species Murraya koenigii. The sequence continues at coordinate 35,042,808 of CM046814.1, read as the reverse complement.
AAACCGTCTGAATAGTCGCGGCCGCGATTCGGAAACCTGTGTTCACGGCGGTGATTTTCGGAAAACTCAACAGATTTTGCCTTATTTTTTGAAAAATCGGCAAAATCAGCCCGAAGGTTCAGCGGACATATATGGCATGGGCCGCGATGCGAGCTTGGCGATTGTCTTCTGCAAAGAGGTGGTGGCGCCAGCTCAAGTCAAACCCGTGCTGCTGGGTTGGGCCAAGATGTTTGGGAAAACTGAGATATTGCTGGCTTCTGTTGTCATTGAAACCAATTGATCCGTGGCGGGCCGTGTGGTGAGCACGGTTGAGAAAAGTCTACCATTTGGTGATTTTTGAAACTTCAAGAAAATGATTTTTGTCTTATTTTGAAAAAATCAATAAATCAACGAGTTACGAAAGCAGACCGTGCGGCAGCTACGGCGACCCCATACCGATGCGAGCGGCGTTTATTGCTGAAAGGGTGATAATGGCAAACCCGCAAAGTCAGCAGGTAATGGCTAACGGGTTGGTAATAGGTTATTTGGGGAAAACGCTTCAAGTGACCCTATGACATCAACCGATTTATTCTGACAAACGATTTGACTTCGTGACCGGCCCAGCTGTCTGAAAATGATGAGCGGGTTCACTGGAGGTTCTACTGTTCCCACAGTGATTCCCTAAAAACTACCAAGAAGTGATTTTCCTTAGAAAAAAAATCAAGTAAAATCAAGCAGATAAAGCGGACCTTCTGTAACATCGTGTGCCGATGCGGGCCGTTTGGCATGGCCTTGCAAGAATGAGTGTCGGAAGCCACCAAAAGTCAAAGCTGCGTGTGCTCAACGGGTTTAATTAAAAAAAATGAATATTTTGGGAAAACTAGGTATTTTCGCGTGGCAGGTTTATCTGATAAGCAATTTGACTCGTGGCGGGCGTGCGAGTAGTGACACGGGTTCCGGAAAGCTGTGTATTTTTGGTGATTTTGGAATACCAACAAACGATTACGCGCTATTTTTAGTAGTAAATATCAAGCGAAGGTTAACGATTTCCGTCTTCTGTGGCGTTGACGCGTCTGAGCAGCGTTCTTGTAACCTACCAGAGGTGGAGGAAGCCGCAAGTCAAACGATAACAGGTGAGATATTTTTGAGAAAAATAAGCTGACGTAACCGATGTCGCGGTAGGTTTTTGTTGGTTGGTGAAGAGGCGGTCTGTGGTGGTACGATTCCCCGAAAAATTATTATTTTTGTTGATTTTTAAGAAATACCAACAAACGATTTTTTCGCGGCGCGAAAAATCGGTAATAATCGGCGATGGTTCCAACAGAACCGATAACTATACGGCGCCGATGTGCCCGATGCGGACGGCGTTTTGTGCGTGCTTGCAGAAATTGTGTGGAAGCCGCGAAGTCAAACGAGTGTGCTATAACAGTTTAGTATCGGACTATTTTTGAAATAAATGTTTCTTGACGTGGCCCGATTTGTCTCTGATGAAACCCAGACTGACTCGTGACGAGCTGTCACGAAGTGGTGGGCACGGTTCACGGAAGGTTCTACTGACCGCAGTGATTTTTGCTGAAATGCCAAGAAGGTGATTTTTCCTTGTTTTCGACAAAGAATCAAGTAAAAATCAAGCGAATGTTGAAACTGGACCCGGCGTAACTTCTTCCTATGGCGCCGATGTGCCGCGATCTGCGGACGCGTTGGCGTGGCCTTGCAAGAAATTGGGCGTAGAAATCCAGGAAGCCCGCCGGCGAAGTCAGCCGTGTCTTTATAGCTTGGGTTTTGGAAGCATCGGACAGGTTTGGCTAAACTGAGTATTTGTGCAGGCGTAACTTGGGTTTGTCTACTGTTAGAGGCGCAATTTGACTGCGTGATGGCTCGCTGCGAAATGGTCTTGCTGCACAGGTTCGGAAGGATTCTACTTATTTTTGGTGATTTTTTAGGAAAAATACCAACAAGTTTGATTTTCCGCTCATTTTTGAAAAAAATGCCGTAAAAAAATCAAGCGAGAGGTCAAACGGACCGTGCCTCTTCTTGTGGCATCGCGTCATGCGATGCTGGGCCCAGCGTGTCATACATTACGCCAGAAAGTGGGAGAAAGTTGGAAGCCGCAATGAGTCCAAAACCCGGGTGCTATAGCGGGTTTTGGGCCAAGGGATATTTTCGAGGAAAAATAGGGCCATTTACTGCGACGTAACCTGTTTATCGCTGACCAGGATTTTATTTGGATGAGTGACGATGCCGTCTGAGTAGTGGGGCACAATTCCCGAAAAGTTCTATTATTTTGGCGACGGTGGAAAACTGCCAGCGAATTCGTTTTTCGCTGATTTCTGAAAAATCAAGTAAAATCATGGCGAAGGTTCAGCTTGAGCCCAGGTGCCTCTGCTTGTCGGCATCAGTGGCTCTGCAGTGCGGACAGCGTTAGCACAGCGCAAAGGGTTGAGGGAGAAGGGTGGGAAGCCGCCAAAGTCAAACAGCATGCTGTAGCTTGGGTTTTGGGCGCCAAAGGACGTATTTTTGAGAAAAATAGGAGTTGTTCTGCAGCGTAACCACCATTTTGTTTACAATCGCTCCGTTAGGTTTTATTTGGATTGGTGGCCAGTGAGTGCAGTGAGTGAGGGCCGTGCCGATTCAAGTTCTATTATTTTTGGTGATTTTTTAGAAAATACTGCAACTCGTGATTTTCCCTGTATTTTTGAAAGAAAATCAGCGATGGTTCGAAACAGGGACGGTGTATTTCTCACGGCATCGTGTTGCCCGGTGCGGACGGCGTTTGTGACGTGCCTGACGGTGGGTGTTGGCTCGGAAGCCGCCAGAGAAGTCAAAAGGCTTGGGTGCTATACGCTTGGGTTCTGGGCCAAAAGGATATTTTTGAGAAAAAATGGGGAGTCATTTACTGACGTGAGCCACTTTGTGTCTGTCGCTGTTGGAGTTTTGTTTGGATTAGTAGTGGCCGTGTAAGTAATTGAGGCCTGGTGGCAAAGGACTACTGTTGTTTTGATTTTAGAGAAAAAAGACCACAGATTTGATTTTTCCTTGTTTTTGAAAAAATCAGTAATAATCGAAGCGATGGTTGAAGCAGACATTTCCAGCTTCCGACATCGTGTACCCGATGCAGAACGGCGTTTGGCGTCATGCTGCAAGGAAATTGGGTGATTGGAAGCCACCGAAGAGGTCAAAACCGTGTGCTATAAGCTTGGGTTTTGGGGAAAAATGGGATATTTTGGGAGAACTGGAGTATTTTCTGTGACGTGTTTCAGTTTGTCTGTTGAAACCCAATTTGATTCGTCGAGGGCAGATACGAGTAGAGAGCACTTGGATTCAGGAAGGTTCTACTACTTTGGTGATTTTTAGAAAAACTACGAAGAAAATTGATTTTCGCCTTATTTTTGGAAAAAAAATCGGTAAAAATCAAGCAGTTGAAAGCAGACCGTGCCTCTTCTTGTGGGCATCATGTCTGCGATCTGAGACGGTGTCACTGCCGGCCATGGGTGGGTGAATACGGAAGCCACCGCGAAGAGTCAAACACCGTAAGCTTGGTTTGGGCCAAGGATATTTTGAGAAAAATAGGGTATTTCTGAGCGCTTGACCTGAGCTTTATCACTGTTGATTTTATTAGTTAGTGGCCGAGCCGGTGAGTGTGGGCACGGTTAGAAAGTTCTGATTCTTTGCGGTGATTTTAGAAAAATACCAACAAATTTGATTTTTCCCTTATTTTTGAAAAAATCGAGTAATAATCAAAGCGATGGTTGAAAGCAGATTCGTTCTTCTTGGCATCGTGTACGCGATGGACGCGTTTGGCTGCGTACTTGCGAAATTGGGTGGCAATTCGGAAGCCTACCGAAGGTCCAAAACCATGTGCTGTAAGCTTGGGTTTTGAGCCAACGATAGGATATTTTGGGAAAACTAGGCAATTGCGAACATAACTTGGTTTGTCTAGTTAGAGCCAATTTGATCCGTGACGTCCGCGCGAGTGAGTGGTCTGCATTCCGGAAGATTATACTATTTTTTGGTATTTTTAGAAAAATACCAAGAAAATTAATTTTAAGCCTTATTTTTGAAAAAAATCAGGTAAAATCAAAGGAAGGATTCGAAAGCAGGACCCGTGCCTCTTCTTATGGCGTCATGTCTGATCTGGGACGTTGGTGCTGCGTACGCAAGAATTGGTGAGGTGGAAACCACCAAAGAGAAGTCCAGATGGTGCTATAGCTTGGGTTTGGGCAAATATAGGATATTTTTGGGAAAACTAGAGTATTTTTGCGAGCGTAACCGGGTTTGTCTGTTAGGCCCAATTTGACTCGTGACGAGGCATGCGAAGTAGTGGAGCACAGTTCACGGAAGGTTCTCTATTTTTGGTGATTTTTACAAAATACCAAGAAAATTGATTTTTCACTTATTTTTGAAAAAATCAAGTAAAAATCAAGCAGATATTCGAAACAGACCTGATGCTTCTTCCTATGGCATCGTGTACCCGGTCTGCAGACGCGTTTGGCATGGCCTTGCAAGAAATTGGGTGAAAATTCGGAAGCCACCAAAGAAGTCAAAACCAGTGTGCTATAGCTTGGGTTTTGGGCAAAAATAGGACATGTTTGGGAAAACTAGAGTATTTTTCTGAGCGTAACCTGGGTTTGTCATCTGTTAGAGCCCAATTTGACTCGTGACGAGCAGATGCGAAATAGTGCGACCACGAGTTCCGGAAGGTTCTATTATTTTTGGTGATTTTTAGGAAAAATACCAACAAATTTGATTTTTCCTTATTTTTGAAAAAATAAAATCAAGCGATGGTTCGAAACAGGACCCGTGCTTCTTCTTACGGCATCGTGTACCCAGTCTGCAGACAGCGTTTGCACGTGCTTGCAAGAAATTGGGTGAAAATTCGGAAGCCACCAAAGAAAGTCAAAACCCGTGTGCTATAGCTTGGGTTTGGGCAAAAATAGGACATGTTTGGGAAAACTAGAGTATTTTTGCGAGCGTAACCGGTTTGTCTCTGTTAGAGCCCAATTTGACTCGTGACGAGCAGTGCGAAATAGTGCAGACCGCAGTTCCGGAAGGTTCTATTATTTTTGGTGATTTTTAGGAAAAATACCAACAAATTTGATTTTTCCTTATTTTTTGAAAAAATCAAGTAAAAATCAAGCGAAGGTTCAAACAGACCCGTGCCTCTTCTTGTGGCATCATGTATGCGATGCGGACAGCGTGTCGCATGGCCTACCAGAAATTGGGAGAAAATTTGGAAGCCACCAAGAGAAGTCAAAACCGTGTGCTATAGCTTGGGTTTTGGGCCAAAATGGATATTTTGAGAAAAATAGGGTATTCTGCGAGCGTAACCACGTTTGTCCTTTGTTAGAGTTTTATTTGGATTAGTGACGAGCAAGTGCGAAGTAGTGGAGCACAGTTCCCGAAAGGTTCTATTATTTTTGGTGATTTTTAGAAAAATACCAACAAATTTGATTTTCCCTTATTTTTGAAAAAATCAAGTAATAATCAAGCGATGGTTGAAAGCAGGACCCGTGCTTCTTCTTACGGCATCGTGTACCCGGTCGCAGACAGCGTTTGGCACGTACTTGCAAGAAATTGGGTGAAAATTCGGAAGCCACCAAGAGAAGTCCAAAACCAGTGTGCTATAGCTTGGGTTTGGGCCAAAAATAGGATATGTTTGGGAAAACTAGAGTATTTTTGCGAGCGTAACTCGGTTTGTCTCTGTTAGAGCCCAATTTGACTCGTGACGAGCCATGCGAAATAGTGAGGCACAGTTCCGGAAGGTTCTATTATTTTTGGTGATTTTTAGGAAAAATACCAACAAATTTGATTTTTCCTTATTTTTGAAAAAATCAAGTAAAAATCAAGCGAAGGTTGAAACAGACCCGTGCCTCTTCTTGTGGCATCATGTATGCGATCTGGACAGCGTGTCGCATGACCTGCAAGAAATTGGGAGAAAATTTGGAAGCCACCAAAGAGAGTCCAAAACCGGTGTGCTATAAGCTTGGGTTTTGGGCCAAAAATAGGATATTTTGAGAAAAATAGGGTATTTCTGCGAGCGTAACCACGTTTGTCCTCTGTTAGAGTTTTATTTGGATTAGTGACGAGCCGTACTGAAGTAGTGAGGCACGAGTTCCGAAAGGTTCTATTATTTTTGGTGATTTTTAGAAAAATACCAACAAATTTGATTTTTCCTTATTTTTGAAAAAATCAAGTAATAATCAAGCGATGGTTGAAAGCAGGACCCGTGCTTCTTCTTACGGCATCGTGTACCCGGTCGCGGACGCGTTTGGCACGTACTTGCAAGAAATTGGGTGAAAATTCGGAAGCCACCAAAGAGAAGTCCAAAACCCGTGTGCTATAGCTTGGGTTTTGGGCCAAAAATGGGATATTTTTGGGAAAACTAGAGTATTTCTGCGAACGTAACCTGGTTTGTCTCTGTTAGAGCCCAATTTGATTCAGTGACGAGCAGTGCGAACTAGTGGAGCACGAGTTCCGGAAGGTTCTACTATTTTTGGTGATTTTTTAGAAAAAATACCAAGAAAATTGATTTTTCCCTTATTTTTTGAAAAAAATCAAGTAAAAATCAAACGAAGGTTCGAAACAGACCCGTGCCTCTTCTTGTGGCATCATGTATGCAGTACGGACGCGTGTCGCACGGCCCTGCAAGAAATTGGGTGAAAATTTGGAAGCCACCAAAGAGAGTCAAAACCGGTGTGCTATAGCTTGGGTTTTGGGCCAAAAATGGATATTTTGAGGAAAACTAGGGTATTTTGCTGAGCGTAACCACGTTTGTCCTCTGTTAGAGTTTTATTTGGATTAGTGACGAGCAGTGCGAAGTAGTGAGACACGAGTTCCGAAAGGTTCTATTATTTTTGGTGATTTTTAGAAAAATACCAACAAATTTGATTTTCCCTTATTTTTGAAAAAATCAAGTAAAAATCAAGCGATGGTTGAAAGCAGACCCGTGCTTCTTCTTACGGCATCGTGTACCCGATCGCAGACAGCGTTTGTGCGTACTTGCAAGAAATTGGGTGAAAATTCGGAAGCCACCAAGAGAAGTCAAAACCCGTGTGCTATAGCTTGGGTTTTGGGCAAAAAATAGGATATTTTGGGAAAACTAGAGTATTTTGCGAGCGTAACTCGGTTTGTTCTGTTAGAGCCCAATTTGACTCGTGACGAGTTATGCGAAGTAGTGGGCACTGATTCTCGGAAGGTTCTACTATTTTTGGTGATTTTTACAAAAATACCAAGAAAATTGATTTTCCCTTATTTTTGAAAAAATCAAGTAAAAATCAAGCGAATGTTCAAAGCAGACCCATGCTTCTTCCTATGGCATCGTGTACCCGATGCGGACAGCGTTTGGCATGGCCTTGCAAGAAATTGGGTGAAAATTCGGAAGCCACCAAGAGAAGTCAAAACCAGTGTGCTATAGCTTGGGTTTTGGGCAAAAATAGGACATGTTTGGGAAAACTAGAGTATTTTTGCGAGCGTAACCTGGTTTGTCTCTGTTAGAGCCCAATTTGACTCGTGACGAGCCATGCGAAATAGTGCAGACCACGAGTTCCGGAAGGTTCTATTATTTTTGGTGATTTTTAGGAAAAATACCAACAAATTTGATTTTCCCTTATTTTTGAAAAAATCAAGTAAAAATCAAGCGAAGGTTGAAAGCAGACCCGTGCCTCTTCTTGTGGCATCATGTATGCGATGCTGGACAGCGTTTGCACGTGCCTGCAAGAAATTGGGTGAAAATTTGGAAGCCACCAAAGAAAGTCCAAAACCGTGTGCTATAGCTTGGGTTTTGGGCCAAAATAGGATATTTTTGAGAAAACTAGGGTATTTCTGCGAGCGTAACCTGTTTGTCTCTGTTAGAGTTTTATTTGGATTAGTGACGAGTCGTACGAAGTAGTGGGGCCACAGTTCCGAAAGGTTCTATTATTTTTGGTGATTTTTAGAAAAATACCAACAAATTTGATTTTTCCTTATTTTTGAAAAAATCAAGTAATAATCAAGCGATGGTTGAAACAGACCCGTGCTTCTTCTTACGGCATCGTGTACCCGATGCGGACAGCGTTTGGCACGTGCTTGCAAGAAATTGGGTGAAAATTCGGAAGCCACCAAAGAAGTCAAAACCGGTGTGCTATAGCTTGGGTTTGGGCCAAAAATAGGATATTTTTGGGAAAACTAGAGTATTTTGCGAGCGTAACTTGGTTTGTCTCTGTTAGAGCCCAATTTGATTCGTGACGAGCCGTCACGAAGTAGTGAGGCACGAGTTCCGGAAGGTTCTACTATTTTTGGTGATTTTTAGGAAAAATACCAAGAAAATTGATTTTTCCTTATTTTTGAAAAAATCAAGTAAAAATCAAGCGAAGGTTCGAAACAGACCCGTGCCTCTTCTTGTGGCGTCATGTATCCGATGCGGACGCGTTGTCGCATGACCTGCAAGAAATTGGGTGAAAATTTGGAAGCCACCAAAGAAGTCAAAACCCGTGTGCTATAGCTTGGGTTTTGGGCAAAAATGGATATTTTGAGAAAACTAGAGTATTTCTGCGAGCGTAACCACGTTTGTCCTCTGTTAGAGTTTAATTTGGATTAGTGACGAGTCAGTGCGAAGTAGTGGAGCACGAGTTCCGAAAGGTTCTATTATTTTTGGTGATTTTTAGAAAAATACCAACAAATTTGATTTTTCCTTATTTTTTGAAAAAATCAAGTAAAAATCAAGCGATGGTTGAAAGCAGACCCGTGCTTCTTCTTACGGCATCGTGTACCCGATCTGGACAGCGTTTGGCACGTACTTGCAAGAAATTGGGTGAAAATTCGGAAGCCACCAAAGAGAGTCAAAACCCGTGTGCTATAGCTTGGGTTTTGGGCAAAAATAGGATATTTTGGGAAAACTAGAGTATTTTTGCGAGCGTAACCTGGGTTTGTCTCTGTTAGAGCCCAATTTGACTCGTGACGAGCTGTCCGAAGTAGTGGAGCACGAGTTCTCGGAAGGTTCTACTATTTTTGGTGATTTTTAGAAAAATACCAAGAAAATTGATTTTCCCTTATTTTTGAAAAAATCAAGTAAAAATCAAGCGAATGTTCGAAACAGGACCGATGCTTCTTCTTATGGCATCGTGTACCCAGATGCGGACAGCGTTTGGCATGGCCTTGCAAGAAATTGGGTGAAAATTCGGAAGCCACCAAGAGAAGTCAAAACACGTGTGCTATAGCTTGGGTTTTGGGCAAAAATAGGATATGTTTGGGAAAACTAGAGTATTTTCTGCGAGCGTAACCTGGTTTGTCTCTGTTAGAGCCCAATTTGATTCGTGATGAGCCAGTGCGAAGTAGTGGAGCCGCAGTTCCGGAAGGTTCTATTATTTTTGGTGATTTTTAGGAAAAATACCAACAAATTTGATTTTTCCTTATTTTTTGAAAAAATCAAGTAAAAATCAAGCGAAGGTTGAAAGCAGACCCGTGCCTCTTCTTGTGGCATCATGTATGCGATCGCGGACAGCGTGTCGCATGTACCTGCAAGAAATTGGGTGAAAATTTGGAAGCCACCAAAGAAGTCAAAACCCGTGTGCTATAAGCTTGGGTTTTGGGCCAAAAATAGGATATTTTGGGAAAACTAGGGTATTTCTGCGAGCGTAACCATGTTTGTCCTCTGTTAGAGTTCTATTTGGATTAGTGACGAGCCGATGCGAAGTAGTGAGGCACAGGTTCCGAAAGGTTCTATTATTTTTGGTGATTTTTAGAAAAATACCAACAAATTTGATTTTTCCTTATTTTTGAAAAAAATCAAGTAATAATCAAGCGATGGTTGAAACAGACCCGTGCTTCTTCTTACGGCATCGTGTACCCGATCGCGGACGCGTTTGGCACGTGCTTGCAAGAAATTGGGTGAAAATTCGGAAGCCACCAAAGAAGTCAAAACCCGTGTGCTATAGCTTGGGTTTTGGGCCAAAAATGGGATATTTTGGGAAAACTAGAGTATTTCTGCGAGCGTAACCTGGTTTGTCTCTGTTAGAGCCCAATTTGATTCAGTGACGAGTCATGCGAAGTAGTGGAGCACGAGTTCCGGAAGGTTCTACTATTTTTGGTGATTTTTAGAAAAATACCAAGAAAATTGATTTTTCCTTATTTTTGAAAAAATCAAGTAAAAATCAAGCGAAGGTTGAAACAGACCCGTGCTTCTTCCTATGGCATCGTGTACCCGGTCACGGACGCGTTTGGCATGGCCTTGCAAGAAATTGGGTGAAAATTCGGAAGCCACCAAAGAAGTCAAAACCGTGTGCTATAAGCTTGGGTTTTGGGCCAAAAATAGGATATGTTTGGGAAAACTAGAGTATTTTTGCGAGCGTAACCTGGTTTGTCTCTGTTAGAGCCCAATTTGATTACGTGACGAGCCGTGCGAAGTAGTGGAGCACGAGTTCCGGAAGGTTCTATTATTTTTGGTGATTTTTAGAAAAATACCAACAAATTTGATTTTCCCTTATTTTTGAAAAAATCAAGTAAAAATCAAGCGATGGTTGAAAGCAGACCGTGCTTCTTCTTACGGCATCGTGTACCCAGTCTGAGACGCGTTTGGCACGTACTTGCAAGAAATTGGGTGAAAATTCGGAAGCCACCAAGAGAAGTCAAAACCCGTGTGCTATAAGCTTGGGTTTTGGGCAAAAATAGGATATGTTTGGGAAAACTAGAGTATTTTGCTGAGCGTAACCCGGTTTGTCTCTGTTAGAGCCCAATTTGATTCAGTGACGAGCCAGTACGAAGTAGTGGAGCACGAGTTCCGAAAGGTTCTATTATTTTTGGTGATTTTTAGAAAAATACCAACAAATTTGATTTTTCCTTATTTTTGAAAAAATCAAGTAAAAATCAAGCGAAGGTTGAAACAGACCGTGCTTCTTCTTACGGCATCGTGTACCCGAGTCTGGACGCGTTTGTACGTGCCTGCAAGAAATTGGGTGAAAATTTGGAAGCCACCAAGAGAAGTCCAAAACCGGTGTGCTATAGCTTGGGTTTGGGCAAAAATAGGATATTTTTGGGAAAACTAGAGTATTTTCGTGAGCGTAACCCGGTTTGTCTCTGTTAGAGCCCAATTTGACTCGTGACGAGCTATGCGAAGTAGTGGGCACGAGTTCTCGGAAGGTTCTACTATTTTTGGTGATTTTTAGAAAAATACCAAGAAAATTGATTTTTCCTTATTTTTGAAAAAATCAAGTAAAAATCAAGCGAATGTTCGAAACAGACCCATGCTTCTTCCTATGGCATCGTGTACCCAGTACGGACGCGTTTGGCATGGCCTTGCAAGAAATTGGGTGAAAATTCGGAAGCCACCAAAGAGAAGTCCAAAACCCGTGTGCTATAGCTTGGGTTTTGGGCAAAAAATGGGACATGTTTGGGAAAACTAGAGTATTTTTGTGAGCGTAACTCGGTTTGTCTCTGTTAGAGCCCAATTTGACTCGTGACGAGCCAATGCGAAATAGTGCGGCCACGAGTTCCGGAAGGTTCTATTATTTTTTGGTGATTTTTTAGGAAAAATACCAACAAATTTGATTTTTCCCTTATTTTTTGAAAAAAATCAAGTAAAAATCAAACGAAGGTTCGAAACAGACCCGTGCCTCTTCTTGTGGCATCATGTATGCAGTACGGACGCGTGTCGCACGGCCCTGCAAGAAATTGGGAGAAAATTTGGAAGCCACCAAAGAGAAGTCCAAAACCCGTGTGCTATAGCTTGGGTTTTGGGCCAAAAAAGGGATATTTTTGAGAAAAATAGGGTATTTCTGCGAACGTAACCCTGTTTGTCACTGTTAGAGTTTTATTTGGATTAGTGACGAGGCAGTGCGAAGTAGTGGAGCACAGTTCCGAAAGGTTCTATTATTTTTGGTGATTTTTAGAAAAATACCAACAAATTTGATTTTTCCTTATTTTTTGAAAAAATCAAGTAATAATCAAGCGATGGTTGAAAGCAGACCCGTGCTTCTTCTTCTGGCATCGTGTACCCAGTACGGACGCGTTTGGCACGTACTTGCAAGAAATTGGGTGAAAATTCGGAAGCCACCAAAGAGAAGTCCAAAACCCGTGTGCTATAGCTTGGGTTTTGAGCCAACAATGGGATATTTTTGGGAAAACTAGGGTATTTCTGCGAACATAACCGGTTTGTCTCTGTTAGAGCCCAATTTGATTCAGTGACGAGCCGTCCGAACTAGTGAGGCACGAGTTCCGGAAGGTTCTACTATTTTTGGTGATTTTTAGAAAAATACCAAGAAAATTGATTTTCCCTTATTTTTGAAAAAATCAGGTAAAAATCAAACGAAGGTTCGAAACAGACCCGTGCCTCTTCTTGTGGCGTCATGTATGCAGTACGGACCCGTGTCGCACTGCCCTGCAAGAAATTGGGTGAAAATTTGGAAGCCACCAAAGAGAAGTCAAAACCCGTGTGCTATAGCTTGGGTTTGGGCCAAAATAGGATATTTTGAGAAAAATAGGGTATTTCTGTGAGCGTAACCTGTTTGTCCTTATTAGAGTTTTATTTGGATTAGTGACGAGCCGATGCGAAGTAGTGGGGCACGAGTTCCGAAAGGTTCTATTATTTTTGGTGATTTTTAGAAAAATACCAACAAATTTGATTTTTCCTTATTTTTGAAAAAATCAAGTAATAATCAAGCGATGGTTCGAAAGCAGACCGTGCTTCTTCTTACGGCATCGTGTACCCGATGCGGACAGCGTTTGGCACGTACTTGCAAGAAATTGGGTGAAAATTCGGAAGCCACCAAAGAGAAGTCCAAAACCCGTGTGCTATAGCTTGGGTTTTGGGCCAAAAATGGGATATTTTTGGGAAAACTAGGGTATTTCTGCGAACATAACCCGGTTTGTCTCTGTTAGAGCCCAATTTGATTCGTGACGAGCCGTCTGAACTAGTGGGGCACAGTTCCCAGAAGATTATACTATTTTTTGGTATTTTTTAGAAAAAATACAAAGAAAATTGATTTTTTCCTTATTTATTTAAAATAATCATGTAAAAATCAAAGGAAGGTTCGAAACAGACCCGTGCCTTTTCTTGTGGCATCGTGTACGCAGTACGGACGCGTGTCGCACGGCCCTGCAAGAAATGGGGTGAAAATTCAAAAGCCACCAAAGAGAAGTCCAAAACCCGTGTGCTATAGCTAGGGGTGGCAAAGCGAATAAGCAGATCGAATTCGAATCGAATCGTAAATGAATTAGGTCAAAATTCTATAGATTCGGATTCGATTCGTTTATTAAGCAATTGAAATTTCAGGATTCGGATTCAATTCGTTTATTAAGCGAATATTCGGTTTGATTCGTTTAATTCGTTTAATAGAATTGATAAGCGAATCGAATCGAATTCGGATTCGTTTATTATTCGTTTATCCTTTACAATTCATAACGAATCGAATCGAATCCAGATTCGTTTACAATTCGTTTAGAAAAATATAATTAATAAACAAAATTAAGCAAAAAAAAACACAAATTTAATATCCCACAACAAAATACAAATAATTCAAATCATATTATACAGTTATCCAAATACCAAATACCAAATCCTTAATATTAAAAATAACAATAATTCAAATTCAAATTATAAAGAAATGTAATTTCTTTAATTCTCTTCATTTGTCTTTGTTACCTTGAAAACAAAAATCCTACACCAAAAAGTAAATAAAATGTTATTAACATGCTGCAATATTAATAATAGTCATTGTAAAATTTCAAAAATCAAAATATATAGCAAATTTGTAGCATTTTCAAGGAAATAATAATTAAACAAGATAAAAATTTTACCTACCACACTCACACACTGTCATTTAGATCATTGGCACTCTGTGCGAGATAGAGCATAATTAGTGCTCATGTTTATAATGTTTTGAGTAAGTTGGTCCACGATGACATCTAAATTTTCTACAATAATTTTATAAAAATAAATCTTAATTATAAATAATTAAACATAATATTATAAAAGAAAAGTAAATAAATTTTATAAGCAAGTTTTTTTTAATTTTAACTTATATATTTTTAATACAAATTTATTAAATTAATAATATAATTAAAAATTAATATATTTTATAATACAAATTTATTAAATAAATAATAAGCGAATTTTAAACGAATCGACCCATATTCGATTCCTTTATGACTCATTTATTAAGCGAATTCTAAGCGAATAAGCGAATCAAAATTTTCAAACCCAGTATATTAAGCAGAATCGAATCGAATTCACCCATTTATTAAGCGAATTAATTTTTTCAAACCCAAACCCATTTAATTCGCATCGAATCGAATCGAATAAGCGAATTTTAAGCGAATCGACCCATATTCGATTCCTTTATGACTCATTTATTAAGCGAATTCTAAGCGAATAAGCGAATCAAAATTTTCAAACCCGTATATTAAGCGAATCGAATCGAATTCACCCATTTATTAAACGAATTAATTTTTTCAAACCCAAACCCATTTAATTCGCATCGAATCGAATCGAATAAGCGAATCCGACCCATATTGCCACCCTAGCGTAGCCTTGGGTTTTGGGCCAAAAATGGGATATTTTTGGAAAACTAGAGTATTTCTGCGAACGTAACCTAGTTTGTCTCGTTAGAGCCCAATTTGATTCAGTGATGTCTGTCATGCAAGTAGTGGGGCATAGTTCCCGAAGGTTATACTATTTTTGGTGATTTTTAGAAAAAATTCCAAGAAAATTGATTTTCCCTTTTTTGAAAAAATCATGTAAAAATCAAACGAAGGTTCGAAACGGACCCGTGCTTCTTCTTACGGCATCGTGTACCCGATAGGGACAGCGTTTGGCACGTCCTTGCAAGAAATTGGGTGAAAATTCGGAAGCCACCAAGAGAAGTCCAAAACCCGTGTGCTATAGCTTGGGTTTTGTGCCAAAAATGGAATATTTTTGGGAAAACTAGAGTATTTCTATGAGCGTAACTCGATTTTTCTCTGTTAGAGGCCTATTTGGATTAGTGATGAGCCGTATGAAGTAGTGGGGCACAGTTCCCTGAAGGTTCTATTATTTTTTGGTGATTTTTTAGTAAAAATACCAAGAAAATTGATTTTGCCTTCTTTTTGAAAAAATCAAGTAAAAATCAAGCGAAGGTTCAAAGCAGACCCGTGTTTCTTCCTCACGGCATCGTGTACCCAGTACGGTCTCGTTTGGCACGTACTTGCAAGAAATTGGGTGAAAATTCGGAAGCCACCAAAGAGAAGTCCAAAACCCGTGTGCTATAGCTTGGGTTTTGGGCCAAAAATGGGATATTTTTGGGAAAACTAGGGTATTCTGCGAGCGTAACTCGGTTTATCATCTGTTAGAGCCCAATTTGATTGGTGACGAGCCATCCGAAGTAGTGAGGAGCAGTTTCGGAAGGTTCTACTATTTTTGGTGATTTTTAGAAAAATACAAAGAAAATTGATTTTTCCATTATTTATTGAAAAAATCATGTAAAAATCAAAGGAAGGTTCGAAACAGGACCCGTGCCTCTTCTTGTGGCATAGTGTATCTGAGCAGACGGCGTGTCGCTCGGCCTACAAGAAATTGGGTGAAAATTCGAAAGCCACCAAGAGAAGTCCAAAACCCGTGTGCTATAGCCTTGGGTTTTGGGCCAAAATAGGATATTTTGGGAAAACTAGAGTATTCTGCGAACGTAACTTGGTTTATCTCTGTTAGAGCCCAATTTGATTGGTGACGAGCCATCCGAAGTAGTGAGGAGCAGTTTCAGGAAGGTTCTACTATTTTTGGTGATTTTTAGAAAAATACAAAGAAAATTGATTTTTCCATTATTTATTGAAAAAATCATGTAAAAATCAAAGGAAGGTTGAAACAGACCCGTGCCTCTTCTTGTGGCATAGTGTATCCGAGCGGACAGCGTGTCGCTCGACCTGCAAGAAATTGGGTGAAAATTCGAAAGCCACCAAGAGAAGTCAAAACCCGTGTGCTATAGCCTTGGGTTTTGGGCAAACATAGGATATTTTTGGGAAAACTAGAGTATCTCTGCGAACATAACCTGGTTTGTCTCGTTAGAGCCCAATTTGATTCGTGACGAGCCATCTGAAATAGTTGGGCACAGTTCCCGGAAGGTTCTATTATTTTTTGGTGATTTTAAAAATGGGATATTTTTGGGAAAACTAGGGTATTTCTGCGAACATAACCCGGTTTATCACTGTTAGAGCCCAATTTGATTGGTGACGAACCGTCTGAAGTAGTGGGGAATAGTTCCCGGAAGGTGCTACTATTTTTTGGTGATTTTTCAGAAAAAATACAAAGAAAATTGATTTTTTTCCTTATTTATTGAAAAAAATCATGTAAAAATCAAAGGAAGGTTCGAAACAGACCCGTGCCTCTTCTTGTGGAATCGTGTACCCGATGCGGACGCGTTTGGCACGTACTTGCAAGAAATTGGGTGAAAATTTGGAAGCCAACAAGAGAAGTCAAAACCAGTGTGCTATAGCCTTGGGTTTTGGGCAAACAATGGGATATTTTTGGGAAAACTAGAGTATTCTGCGAACATAACTCGGTTTGTCTCTGTTAGAGCCCAATTTGATTACGTGACGAATAGTACGAAATAGTTGGGCACAGTTCCGGAAGGTTCTATTATTTTTGGTGATTTTAAAAATGGGATATTTTTGAGAAAACTAGGGTATTTACGTGAGCGTAACCTGGTTTATCCTTTATTAGAGCCCAATTTGATTGGTGACGAGCAAGTGCGAAGTAGTGAGGAGCAGTTCCGGAAGGTTCTACTACTTTTGGTGATTTTTAGAAAAATACAAAGAAAATTGATTTTTCCTTATTTATTGAAAAAATCATGTAAAAATCAAAGGAAGGTTCGAAACAGGACCCGTGCCTCTTCTTGTGGCATCGTGTACTGCGATCACGGATGCGTGTCGCATAGCCTACAAGAAATTGGGTGAAAATTCAGAAGCCACCAAAGAGAGTCCAAAACCCGTGTGCTATAGCCTTGGGTTTTGGGCAAAAATAGGATATTTTTGGGAAAACTAGAGTATTCTGCGAGCGTAACCTACTTTGTCTCTCTTAGAGCCCAATTTGATTCAGTGACGTGCAAGTACGAAGTAGTGGAGCCGCAGTTCCCGAAAGGTTCTACTATTTTTGGTGATTTTTAGAAAAAATACCAAGAAAATTGATTTTTCCTTATTTTTTGAAAAAATCAAGTAAAAATCAAGCGAAGGTTCGAAACAGACCCGTGCTTCTTCACGTGGCATCGTGTACCCGATGCGGACGCGTTTGGCACTTACTTGCAAGAAATTGGGTGAAAATTTAGAAGCCACCAAAGAGAAGTCAAAACCGTGTGCTATAGCCTTGGGTTTTGGGCAAAAATAGGATATTTTGGGAAAACTAGAGTATTTACTGAACATAACTCGGTTTGTCTCTGTTAGAGCCCAATTTGATTCAGTGACGAGCCGTCTGAAATAGTTGAGCACGAGTTCCGGAAGGTTCTATTATTTTTGGTGATTTTAAAAATGGGATATTTTGGGAAAACTAGGGTATTCTGCGAGCGTAACTCGGTTTATCATTTATTAGAGCCCAATTTGATTGGTGACGAGCCGATACGAAGTAGTGGGGAGCAGTTCGCGGAAGGTTCTACTATTTTTGGTGATTTTTAGAAAAAATACAAAGAAAATTGATTTTTCCTTATTTATTGAAAAAATCAAGTAAAAATCAAGCGAAGGTTCAAAACAGACACGTGCTTCTTCCTGTGGCATCGTGTACCCGAGTCACGGACGCGTTTGGCACTTACTTGCAGAAATTGGGTGAAAATTCAGAAGCCACCAAAGAAGTCAAAACCAGTGTGCTATAGCCTTGGGTTTTGGGCAAAAAATGGGATATTTTTAGGAAAACTAGAGTATTTCTGCGAACATAACCCGGTTTGTCTCTGTTAGAGCCCAATTTGATTCGTGACGAGCCGTCTGAAATAGTTGGGCACAGTTCCCGGAAGGTTCTATTATTTTTTGGTGATTTTAAAAATGGGATATTTTTGGGAAAACTAGGGTATTTCTGCGAACGTAACCCGGTTTATCCTTTATTAGAGCCCAATTTGATTGGTGACGAGCAGTCTGAAGTAGTGAGGAACAGTTCGCAGAAGGTTCTACTATTTTTTGGTGATTTTTTAGAAAAAATACAAAGAAAATTGATTTTTTCCTTATTTATTGAAAAAAATCATGTAAAAATCAAAGGAAGGTTCGAAACAGACCCGTGCCTCTTTTTGTGGCATCGTGTACGCAGTACGGATGCGTGTCGCATGCCCTGCAAGAAATTGGGTGAAAATTCAAAAGCCACCAAAGAGAAGTCCAAAACCCGTGTGGTATAGCCTTGGGTTTTGGGTCAAAATAGGATATTTTTGGGAAAACTAGAGTATTCTGCGAACGTAACCTACTTTTTCTCTCTTAGAGCCCAATTTGATTCGTGGCGTGCCATCTGAAGTAGTGGGGCACAGTTCCCAGAAGGTTCTACTATTTTTGGTGATTTTTTAGAAAAAATACCAAGAAAATTGATTTTTCCCTTATTTTTTGAAAAAAATCAAGTAAAAATCAAACAAAGGTTCGAAATAGACCCGTGCTTCTTCCTGTGGCATCGTGCACCCAGTACGGACGCGTTTGGCACTTACTTGCAAGAAATTGGGTGAAAATTCAGAAGCCGCCAAAGAGAAGTCCAAAACCCGTGTGCTATAGCCTTGGGTTTTGGGCAAAAATAGGATATTTTAGGAAAACTAGAGTATTTCTGAACATAACCTGGTTTGTCTCGTTAGAGCCCAATTTGATTCGTGACGAGCCGTCTCGAAATAGTTGAGCACGGTTCCGGAAGGTTCTATTATTTTTGGTGATTTTAAAATGGGATATTTTTGAGAAAACTAGGGTAATTCTGCGAACGTAACCTGGTTTATCACTGTTAGAGCCCAATTTGATTGGTGACGTGCCGTCTGAAGTAGTGGGGAACAGTTCCCGGAAGGTTCTACTCTTTTTTGGTGATTTTTTAGAAAAAATACAAAGAAAATTGATTTATTCCTTATTTATTGAAAAAAATCATGTAAAAATCAAAGGAAGGTTCGAAACAGACCCGTGCCTCTTCTTGTGGCATCGTGTACGCGTTCCGGATGCGTGTCGCATGGCCCTACAAGAAATTGGGTGAAAATTCAAAAGCCACCAAAGAGAAGTCCAAAACCCGTGCGCTATAGCCTTGGGTTTTGGGTAAAAATAGGATATTTTGGAAAAGCTGGAGTATTCCGTGAGCGTAACCTACTTTGTCTCTCTTAGAGCCCAATTTGATTAAGTGACGTGCCGTGCTGAAGTAGTGGGGCACGAGTTCCGGAAGGTTCTACTATTTTTGGTGATTTTTTAGAAAAAATACCAAGAAAATTGATTTTTCCCTTATTTTTTGAAAAAAATCAAGTAAAAAACAAACGAGGGTTCGAAACAGACCCGTGCTTCTTCCTGTGGCATCGTGTACCCAGTACGGACGCGTTTGGCACTTACTTGCAAGAAATTGGGTGAAAATTCAGAAGCCACCAAAGAGAAGTCCAAAACCCGTGTGCTATAGCCTTGGGTTTTGGGCAAAAATGGGATATTTTTGGAAAAACTAGAGTATTTCGTGAGCGTAACCTAGTTTTCTCTGTTAGAACCCAATTTGATTCGTGATGTGCGTACCCAGCACGGACGGCGTTTAGCACGTCCTTGCAAGAAATTGGGTGAAAATTCGAAGCCGCCAAGAGAAGTCAAAACCGGTGTGCTATAGCCTTGGGTTTTGGGCAAAAAATGGGATATTTTTAGGAAAACTAGAGTATTTCTGCGAACATAACCCGGTTTGTCTCTGTTAGAGCCCAATTTGATTCGTGACGAGCCGTCTGAAATAGTTGGGCACAGTTCCCGGAAGGTTCTATTATTTTTTGGTGATTTTAAAAATGGGATATTTTTGGGAAAACTAGGGTATTTCTGCGAGCGTAACTTGGGTTTATCCTTATTAGAGCCCAATTTGATTGGTGACGAGCCGATGCGAAGTAGTGGGGAGCAGTTCGCGGAAGGTTCTACTATTTTTGGTGATTTTTAGAAAAATACAAAGAAAATTGATTTTTCCTTATTTATTGAAAAAATCATGTAAAAATCAAAGGAAGGTTCGAAAGCAGACCCGTGCCTCTTTTTGTGGCATCGTGTACTGCGATGCGGATGCGTGTCGCACTGACCTACAAGAAATTGGGTGAAAATTCAAAAGCCACCAAGAGAAGTCCAAAACCCGTGTGGTATAGCCTTGGGTTTTGGGCCAAAAATGGGATATTTTTGGGAAAACTAGAGTATTTCTGCGAACGTAACCTACTTTGTCTCTCTTAGAGCCCAATTTGATTCGTGGCGTGCCATCTGAAGTAGTGGGGCACAGTTCCCAGAAGGTTCTACTATTTTTGGTGATTTTTTAGAAAAAATACCAAGAAAATTGATTTTTCCCTTATTTTTTGAAAAAAATCAAGTAAAAATCAAACAAAGGTTCGAAATAGACCCGTGCTTCTTCCTGTGGCATCGTGCACCCAGTACGGACGCGTTTGGCACTTACTTGCAAGAAATTGGGTGAAAATTCAGAAGCCGCCAAAGAGAAGTCCAAAACCCGTGTGCTATAGCCTTGGGTTTTGGGCAAAAATAGGATATTTTAGGAAAACTAGAGTATTTCTGCGAACATAACTCGGTTTGTCTCGTTAGAGCCCAATTTGATTCAGTGACGAGCCGTCCGAAATAGTTGAGCACGAGTTCCGGAAGGTTCTATTATTTTTTGGTGATTTTAAAAATGGGATATTTTTGAGAAAACTAGGGTAATTCTGCGAACGTAACCTGGTTTATCACTGTTAGAGCCCAATTTGATTGGTGACGTGCCGTCTGAAGTAGTGGGGAACAGTTCCCGGAAGGTTCTACTCTTTTTTGGTGATTTTTTAGAAAAAATACAAAGAAAATTGATTTATTCCTTATTTATTGAAAAAAATCATGTAAAAATCAAAGGAAGGTTCGAAACAGACCCGTGCCTCTTCTTGTGGCATCGTGTACGCAGTACGGATGCGTGTCGCATGGCCCTACAAGAAATTGGGTGAAAATTCAAAAGCCACCAAAGAGAAGTCCAAAACCCGTGCGCTATAGCCTTGGGTTTTGGGTAAAAATAGGATATTTTGGAAAAGCTGGAGTATTCTGTGACGTAACCTACTTTGTCTCTCTTAGAGCCCAATTTGATTCGTGACGTGCCGTCTGAAGTAGTGGGGCACAGTTCCCAGAAGGTTCTACTATTTTTGGTGATTTTTTAGAAAAAATACCAAGAAAATTGATTTTTCCCTTATTTTTTGAAAAAAATCAAGTAAAAAACAAACGAGGGTTCGAAACAGACCCGTGCTTCTTCCTGTGGCATCGATGTACCCGATACGGATGCGTTTGGCACTTACTTGCAAGAAATTGGGTGAAAATTCAGAAGCCACCAAGAGAAGTCAAAACCCGTGTGCTATAGCCTTGGGTTTTGGGCAAAAATAGGATATTTTTGGGAAAACTAGAGTATTTCTGCGAACATAACCTGGTTTGTCTCAGTTAGAGCCCAATTTGATTAAGTGACGAGCCATGCGAAATAGTTGAGGCACGAGTTCCGGAAGGTTCTATTATTTTTGGTGATTTTAAAAATGGGATATTTTTGGGAAAACTAGGGTATTTCTGCGAACGTAACTCGGTTTATCCTCTATTAGAGCCCAATTTGATTGGTGACGAGCCGTCGAAGTAGTGGGGAACGAGTTCACGAAAGGTTCTACTATTTTTGGTGATTTTTAGAAAAATACAAAGAAAATTGATTTTTCCTTATTTATTGAAAAAATGAAGTAAAAATCAAGCGAAGGTTCGAAAGCAGACACGTGCTTCTTCACGTGGCATCGTGTACCCGGTTCGGACAGCGTTTCGCACTTACTTGCAAGAAATTGGGTGAAAAGTCGAAGCCACCAAAGAGAAGTCCGAAACCGGTGTGCTATCGCCTTGGGTTTTGGTCAAAAAATAGGATATTTTGGGAAAACTAGAGTATTTCTGTGACGTAACCTAGTTTTCTCTGTTAGAACCAATTTGATTCGTGATGTGCGTACCCAGCCGCGGACGCGTTTAGCACGTCCTTGCAGAAATTGGGTGAAAATTCGGAGGTCACCAAAGAAGTCAAAACCCGTGAGCTATAGCTTGGGTTTTGTGCCAAAATGGGATATTTTTGGGAAAACTAGGGTATTCTGTGAGCGTAACCTGGTTTATCATCTGTTAGAGCCCAATTTGATTGGTGACGAGCCGTCTGAAGTAGTGGGGATCAGTTCGCAAAAGGTTCTACTATTTTTTGGTGATTTTTAGAAAAATACAAAGAAAATTGATTTTTTCCTTATTTATTGAAAAAAATCAAGTAAAAATCAAACGAAGGTTCGAAAGCGGACACGTGCTTCTTCACGTGGCATCGTGTACCCAGTTCGGACGCGTTTCGCACTTACTTGCAAGAAATTGGGTGAAAAGTCAGAAGCCACCAAAGAGAAGTCTGAAACCCGTGTGCTATCGCCTTGGGTTTTGGTCAAAAAATAGGATATTTTTGGGAAAACTAGAGTATTTCTGCGAACGTAACCTAGTTTTTCTCTGTTAGAACCCAATTTGATTCGTGATGTGCGTACCCGACCGCAGACAGCGTTTAGCACGTCCTTGCAAGAAATTGGGTGAAAATTCGGAGGTCACCAAGAGAAGTCAAAACCCGTGAGCTATAGCTTGGGTTTTGTGCCAAAATAGGATATTTTGGGAAAACTAGAGTATTTCTGCGAGCGTAACTCGATTTGTCTCTGTTAGAGCCCTATTTGGATTAATGTGAGCCAGTATGAAGTAGTGGAGCACAGTTCCACGAAGGTTCTATTATTTTTGGTGATTTTTAGAAAAATACCAACAAATTTGATTTTACCTTATTTTTTGGAAAAAATCAAGTAAAAATCAAAGGAAGGTTCGAAACACACCCAGGCCTCTTCTTGTAGCATCATATATGCAGTACGGACACGTGGCCTTGGGTTTTGGGCCAAAAATGGGATATTTTTAGGATAACCCGGTTTGTCTCTGTTAGAGCCCAATTTGATTGGTGACGAGCCGTCTGAAGTAGTGGGGCACAGTTCCCGGGAGGTTATACTATTTTTTGGTGATATTTTAGAAAAAATACCAAGAAAATTGATTTTTCCCTTATTTTTTGAAAAAAATAAGTAAAAATCAAACGAAGGTTCAAAACAGACCCTTGCTTCTTCCTTTGGCATCGTGTACCCAATACGGACTTGTTTGGCAAGTACTTGCAAGAAATTGGGTGAAAATTCGGAAGCCACCAAAGAGAAGTCCAAAACCCGTGTGCTATAGCTTGGGTTTTGGGCCAAAAATGGGATATTTTTGGGAAAACTAGGGTATTTCTCTGAGCGTAACCTGGGTTTATCATCTGTTAGAGCCCAATTTGATTGGTGACGAGCCGTCTGAAGTAGCGGGGAACAGTTCCCGGAAGGTTCTACTATTTTTTGGTGATTTTTTAGAAAAAATACAAAGAAAATTGATTTTTCCCTTATTTTTTGAAAAAAATCAAGTAAAAATCAAAGGATGGTTCGAAACACACCCAAGCCTCTTCTTGTAGCATCATATATGCAGTACGGACACGTGGCCTTGGGTTTTGGGCCAAAAATGGGATATTTTTGGGATAACCCGGTTTGTCTCTGTTAGAGCCCAATTTGATTGGTGACGAGCCGTCTGAAGTAGTGGGGCACAGTTCCCGGGAGGTTATACTATTTTTTGGTGATATTTTAGAAAAAATACCAAGAAAATTGATTTTTCCCTTATTTTTTGAAAAAAATAAGTAAAAATCAAACGAAGGTTCAAAACAGACCCTTGCTTCTTCCTTTGGCATCGTGTACCCAATACGGACTTGTTTGGCACGTACTTGCAAGAAATTGGGTGAAAATTCGGAAGCCACCAAGAGAAGTCAAAACCAGTGTGCTATAGCTTGGGTTTGGGCCAAAATAGGATATTTTTGGGAAAACTAGGGTATTTCTGCTGAGCGTAACCTTGGGTTTATCGACATTGTAGTAGAGCCCGAAGTTCTGATTTTGGTGATTTTTAGAAAAATACCAAGAAAATTGATTTTCCCTTATTTATTGAAAAAATCATGTAAAAATCAAAGGAAGGTTCGAAACAGACCGTGCCTCTTCTTGTAGCATCGTGTATGCGATGCGGACAGCGTGTCGCTCGGCCTGCACGAAATTGGGTGAAAATTCGGAAGCCACCAAAGAAGTCAAAACCCGTGTGCTATAGCCTTGGGTTTTGGGCCAAAATAGGATATTTTGGGAAAACTATAGTATTTCTGCGAGCGTAACTTGGTTTGTCTCTGTTAGAGCCCAATTTCGATTAGTGACGAGCCATATGAAGTAGTGGGGCACAGTTCCCGGAAGGTTCTACTATTTTTTGGTGATTTTTGAGAAAAAATACCAAGAAAAATGATTTTTCCCTTATTTTTTGGGAAAAATCAAGTAAAAATCAAAGGAAGGTTCGAAACAGACCCGTGCCTCTTCTTGTACCATCGTGTATGCAATGCTGGACAGCGTGTCGCACGACCTGCAGAAATTGGGTGAAAATTCGGAAGCCACCAAGAGAAGTCCAAAACACGTGTGCTATAGCTTGGGTTTGTGCCAAAAATGGGATATTTTTGAGAAAACAAGAGTATTTCTGTGAGCGTAACTCGGTTTGTCTCAGTTAGAGCCCTATTTGGATTAGTGACGAGCCATATGAAGTAGTGGGGCACAGTTCCCGGAAGGTTCTACTATTTTTTGGTGATTTTTGAGAAAAAATACCAAGAAAAATGATTTTTCCCTTATTTTTTGAAAAAAATCAAGTAAAAATCAAGCGAAGGTTCGAAACAGACCCGTGCTTCTTCTTCTTGTACCATCGTGTATGCAATACGGACGCGTGTCGCACGGCCCTGCAAGAAATTGGGTGAAAATTCGGAAGCCACCAAAGAGAAGTCCACAACCCGTGTGCAATAGCTTGGGTTTTGTGCCAAAAATGGGATATTTTTGAGAAAACAAGGGTATTTCTGCGAACGTAACCCGGTTTGTCTCTGTTAGAGCCCTATTTGGATTAGTGACGAGCCGTCTGAAGTAGTGGGGCACAGTTCCCGGAAGGTTCTACTATTTTTTGGTGATTTTTTAGAAAAAATACCAACAAAATTGATTTTTCCCTTATTTTTTGGGAAAAATCAAGTAAAAATCAAAGGAAGGTTCGAAACAGACACGTGCCTCTTCTTGTGGCATCGTGTACACAGTACAGACACGTGTCGCACGGTCCTGTAAGAAATTGGGAGAAAATTCGGAAGCCAGCAAAGAGAAGTCCAAAACCCGTGTGCTATAGCCTTGGGTTTTGAGACAAAAATGGGATATTTTTAGGAAAACTATGGTATTTCTGCGAGCGTAACTCGGTTTGTCTACTGTTAGAGCCCAATTTGATTCAGTGACGAGACGTCTGAAGTAGTGGGGCACGAGTTCCGGAAGGTTCTACTATTTTTGGTGATTTTTAGAAAAATACCAAGAAAATTGATTTTTCCCTTATTTTTGAAAAATCAAGTAAAAATCAAGCGAAGGTTCGAAACAGACCGTGCTTCTTCTTGTGGCATCGTGTACCCAGATCTGGACGCGTGTCGCACGGTCTTGCATGAAATTGGGTCAAAATTCGGAAGCCACCAAGAGAAGTCCAAAACCGTGTGCTATAGCTTGGGTTTGTGCCAAAATGGGATATTTTGGGAAAACTATGGTATTTCTGCGAGCGTAACTTGGTTTGTCTCGTTAGAGCCCAATTTGATTAGTGATGAGCCGTACGAAGTAGTGGGACACGAGTTCTCGGAAGGTTCTACTATTTTTGGTGATTTTTAGAAAAATACCAACAAAATTGATTTTTCCCTTATTTTTGGGAAAAATCAAGTAAAAATCAAAGGAAGGTTGAAAGCAGACACGTGCCTCTTCTTGTGGCATCGTGTACACGATCTGAGACTACGTGTCGCACGGTCACTGCAAGAAATTGGGAGAAAATTCGGAAGCCGACAAAGAGAGTCCAAAACCCATGTGCTATAGCCTTGGGTTTTGGGCCAAAAATTGGATATTTTTGGGAAAACTATGGTATTTCTGCGAACGTAACCTGGTTTGTCTCTGTTAGAGCCCAATTTGATTCGTGACGAGACGTCTGAAGTAGTGGGACACGAGTTCTCGGAAGGTTATACTATTTTTGGTGATTTTTAGAAAAATACCAAGAAAATTGATTTTTCCTTATTTTTGGAAAAAATCAAGTAAAAAATCAAAGCGAAGGTTCGAAACAGACACGTGCCTCTTCTTGTGGCATCGTGTATGCAGTCTCGGACGCGTTGTGCATGGCCTTGCAAGAAATTGGGTGAAAATTCGGAAGCCACCAAGAGAAGTCAAAACCCGATGTGCTATAGCTTGGGTTTTGTGCCAAAAATGGGATATTTTGAGAAAACTAAGGTATTTCTTGAGCGTAACTCGGTTTGTCTCTGTTAGAGCCCTATTTGGATTAGTGACGAGCCGTCGAAGTAGTGGGAGCACGAGTTCCGGAAGGTTCTACTATTTTTGGTGATTTTTAGAAAAATACCAAGAAAATTGATTTTTCCCTTATTTTTGGGAAAAATCAAGTAAAAATCAAAGCGAAGGTTCAAAGCAGACCACGTGCCTCTTCTTGTACCATCGTGTATACAATCTGGACGGCGTGTCGCACGGCCACTGCAAGAAATTGGGTGAAAATTCGGAAGCCACCAAGAGAAGTCAAAACCCGTGTGCTATAGCTTGGGTTTTGTGCCAAAATGGGATATTTTTGAGAAAACAAGGGTATTTCTGTGAGCGTAACTCGGTTTGTCTCTGTTAGAGCCCTATTTGGATTAGTGACGAGCAGTCACGAAGTAGTGGGGCACGAGTTCCGGAAGGTTCTACTATTTTTGGTGATTTTTAGAAAAATACCAAGAAAATTGATTTTCCCTTATTTTTGAGAAAAATCAAGTAAAAATCAAAGCGAAGGTTCAAAGCAGACCAGTGCTTCTTCTTACGGCATCGTGTACCCGATGCTGGACAGCGTTCGGCATGGCTTTGCAAGAAATTGGGTGAAAATTCGGAAGCCACCAAGAGAAGTCAAAACCAGTGTGCTATAGCTTGGGTTTTGGGCCAAAATGGGATATTTTGAGAAAAATAAGGTCTTCTGCGAGCGTAACCCTAGTTTGTCTCTGTTAGAGCCCTATTTGGATTAGTGACGAGCCGTGCGAAGTAGTGGGGCCACAGTTCCGGAAGGTTCTACTATTTTTGGTGATATTTTAGAAAAATACCAAGAAAATTGATTTTTCCTTTATGTTTTGAAAAAATCAAGTAAAAATCAAGCGAAGGTTCGAAACGAGACCAGTGCTTCTTCCTGCGGCATCGTATATCCGATGCGGACGGGTTTGCACGTCCTTGAAAGAAATTGGGTGAAAATTCGGAAGCCACCAAAGAGAAGTCAAAACCGGTGTGCTATAGCTTGGGTTTTGTGCCAAAAATAGGATATTTTGGGAAAACTATGGTATTTCTGCGAGCGTAACCGGTTTGTCTGTTAGAGCCCAATTTGATTCGTGACGAGCAGATCGAAGTAGTGGGACATAGTTCCGGAAGGTTCTACTATTTTTGGTGATTTTTAGAAAAAATACCAAGAAAATTGATTTTTCCCTTATTTTATGAAAAAAATCAAGTAAAAATCAAGCGAAGGTTCGAAACTGACACGTGATTCTTTCTCTGGCAGTGTGTACCCGATCTGAGACAGCGTTCGACATGGCTTTGCAAGAAATTGGGTGAAAATTCGAAATCCACCAAGAGAAGTCAAAACCAGAGTGCTATAGCTTGGGTTTTGTGCCAAACATGGGATATTTTTGAGAACACAAGTGTATTTCTTCGAAGTTAACCTGGTTTGTCTCTGTTAGAGCCCTATTTGGATTAGTGACGAGCCGTGTGAAGTAGTGGCGCACAGTTCCGGAAGGTTCTACTATTTTTTGGTGATTATTTAGAAAAAATACCAACAAAATAGATTTTTCCCTTTTTTTGGGAAAAATCAAGTAAAAATCAAAGGAAGGTTCGAAACAGACCCGTGCCTCTTCTTGTACCAACGTGTATGCAATACTGGACGGCGTGTCACTGCGACCTGCAAGAAATTGGGTGAAAATTCGGAAGCCACCAAAGAAGTCAAAACCAGAGTGCTATAGCTTGGGTTTTGTGCCAAAATAGGATATTTTGAGAAAACAAGAGTATTTCTTGAAGTTAACCGGTTTGTCTCTGTTAGAGCCCTATTTGGATTAGTGACGAGCCGTCTGATGTAGTGGGGCACAGTTCCCGGAAGGTTCTACTATTCTTTGGTGATTTTTTTAGAAAAAATACCAACAAAATTGATTTTTTCCTTATTTTTTGGGAAAAATCAAGTAAAAATCAAAAGAAGGTTCGAAACAGACCCGTGCCTCTTCTTGTACCATCGTGTATACAATACGGACGCGTGTCACACGGCCCTGCAAGAAATTGGGTGAAAATTCGGAAGCCACCAAAGAGAAGTCCAAAACCCGTGTGCAATAGCTTGGGTTTTGTGCCAAAAATGGGATATTTTTGAGAAAACAAGGGTATTTCTGCGAGCGTAACCGGTTTGTCTCTGTTAGAGCCCTATTTGGATTAGTGACGAGCCGATCGAAGTAGTGGAGGCACGAGTTCCGGAAGGTTCTACTATTTTTGGTGATTTTTAGAAAAAATACCAACAAAAGTGATTTTCCCTTATTTTTGTGAAAAATCAAGTAAAAATCAAAGGAAGGTTGAAAGCAGACCAGTGCCTCTTCTTGTACCATCGTGTATGCAATACTGGATGGCGTGTCGCACGACCTGCAAGAAATTGGGTGAAAATTCGGAAGCCACCAAGAGAAGTCCAAAACCAGAGTGCTATAGCTTGGGTTTTGTGCCAAAATAGGATATTTTGGGAAAACTAAGGTATTTCTTGAAGTTAACTTGGTTTGTCTCTGTTAGAGCCCTATTTGGATTAGTGACGAGCAGTGCGAAGTAGTGGGACACAGTTCCGGAAGGTTCTACTATTTTTCATGATTTTTAGAAAAATACCAAGAAAATTGATTTTTCCCTTATTTTATGAAAAAATCAAGTAAAAATCAAGCGAAGGTTGAAAGCAGACCAGTGCTTCTTTCTGCGGCATCGTGTACCCGATGCGGACGGCGTTCGGCATGGCTTTGCAAGAAATTGGGTGAAAATTCAGAAGCCACCAAGAGAAGTCCAAAACCAGAGTGCTATAGCTTGGGTTTTGTGCCAAAAATAGGATATTTTTAGAAAACAAGGGTATTTCTTGAGCGTTAATCCGGTTTGTCTCTGTTAGAGCCCTATTTGGATTAGTGACGGCAAGTACGAAGTAGTGGGGCACAGTTCCCGGAAGGTTCTACTATTCTTGGGTGATTTTTTTAGAAAAAATACCAACAAAATTGATTTTTCCCTTATTTTTTGGGAAAAATCAAGTAAAAATCAAAGAAAGGTTCGAAACAGACCCGTGCCTATTCTTGTACCATCGTGTATACAATACGGACGCGTGTCGCACTGCCCTGCAAGAAATTGGGTGAAAATTCGGAAGCCACCAAGAGAAGTCAAAACCAGTGTGCATATAGCTTGGGTTTTGTGCCAAAAATAGGATATTTTGAGAAAACTAGGGTATTTCTGCGAACGTAACCCGGTTTGTCTCTGTTAGAGCCCTATTTGGATTAGTGACGAGCCGTCTGAAGTAGTGGGACACAGTTCCCGGAAGGTTCTACTATTTTTTTCATGATTTTTTAGAAAAAATACCAAGAAAATTGATTTTTCCCTTATTTTATGAAAAAAATCAAGTAAAAATCAAGCGAAGGTTCGAAACTGACCCGTGCTTCTTTCTCTGGCAGCGTGTACCCAGTACGGACGCGTTCGGCATGGCTTTGCAAGAAATTGGGTGAAAATTCAAAATCCACCAAAGAGAAGTCCAAAACCCGAGTGCTATAGCTTGGGTTTTGTGCCAAAAATGGGATATTTTTTAGAAAACAAGGGTATTTCTTCGAAGTTAACCCGGTTTGTCTCTGTTAGAGCCCTATTTGGATTAGTGACGAGCCGTCTGAAGTAGTGGGGCACAGTTACCGGAAGGTTCTACTATTCTTGGGTGATTTTTTTAGAAAAAATACCAACAAAATTGATTTTTCCCTTATTTTTTGGGAAAAATCAAGTAAAAATCAAAGAAAGGTTCGAAACAGACCCGTGCCTCTTCTTGTACCATCGTGTATACAATACGGACGCGTGTCGCACTGCCCTGCAAGAAATTGGGTGAAAATTCGGAAGCCACCAAAGAGAAGTCCAAAACCCGTGTGCAATAGCTTGGGTTTTGTGCCAAAAATGGGATATTTTTGAGAAAACAAGGGTATTCTGCGAGCGTAACTCGGTTTGTCTCTGTTAGAGCCCTATTTGGATTAGTGACGAGCAGATGCGAAGTAGTGGGACACGAGTTCCGGAAGGTTCTACTATTTTTCATGATTTTTAGAAAAATACCATGAAAATTGATTTTTCCCTTATTTTATGAGAAAAATCAAGTAAAAATCAAGCGAAGGTTGAAAGCGACCCGTGCTTCTTTCTCGTGGCATCGTGTACCAGATGCGGACGCGTTCGGCATAGCTTTGCAAGAAATTGGGTGAAAATTCAAAATCCACCAAGAGAAGTCCAAAACCAGAGTGCTTATAGCTTGGGTTTTGTGCCAAAATAGGATATTTTTAGAAAACAAGGGTATTTCTTGAAGTTAACCTGGTTTGTCTCTGTTAGAGCCCTATTTGGATTAGTGACGAGTCAGTGCGAAGTAGTGGGAGCACGAGTTCTGGAAGGTTCTACTATTCTTGGGTGATTTTTTTAGAAAAAATACCAACAAAATTGATTTTTCCCTTATTTTTTGGGAAAAATCAAGTAAAAATCAAAGAAAGGTTCGAAACAGACCCGTGCCTCTTCTTGTACCATCGTGTATACAATGCTGAACAGCGTGTAGCACTGCCTTGCAAGAAATTGGGTGAAAATTCGGAAGCCACCAAGAGAAGTCAAAACCGGTGTGCTATAGCTTGGGTTTTGTGCCAAAATAGGATATTTTTGGAAAAACAAGGGTATTCTACGAGCGTAACTTGGTTTGTCTCTGTTAGAGCCCTATTTGGATTAGTGACGAGCCGATACGAAGTAGTGGGACACAGTTCCGGAAGGTTCTACTATTTTTGGTGATTTTTAGAAAAATACCAACAAAAGTGATTTTCCCTTATTTTTGGGAAAAATCAAGTAAAAATCAAGCGAAGGTTGAAACAGGACCCGTGCCTCTTCTTGTACCATCGTGTATGCAGTACTGGACGGCGTGTCGCACGACCTGCAAGAAATTGGGTGAAAATTCGGAAGCCACCAAAGAGAAGTCCAAAACCCGTGTGCTATAGCTTTGGTTTTGGGCCAAAAATGGGATATTTTTAGGAAAACTATGGTATTTCTGCGAACGTAACCCGGTTTGTCTCTGTTAGAGCCCAATTTGATTCGTGACGAGCCGTCTGAAGTAGTGGGACACAGTTCCCGGAAGGTTCTACTATTTTTTTCATGATTTTTTAGAAAAAATACCAAGAAAATTGATTTTTCCCTTATTTTATGAAAAAAATCAAGTAAAAATCAAGCGAAGGTTCGAAACTGACCCGTGCTTCTTTCTCTGGCAGCGTGTACCCAGTACGGACGCGTTCGGCATGGCTTTGCAAGAAATTGGGTGAAAATTCAAAATCCACCAAAGAGAAGTCCAAAACCCGAGTGCTATAGCTTGGGTTTTGTGCCAAAAATGGGATATTTTTTAGAAAACAAGGGTATTTCTTCGAAGTTAACCCGGTTTGTCTCTGTTAGAGCCCTATTTGGATTAGTGACGAGCCGATGCGAAGTAGTGGAGCACACGATTCTGGAAGGTTCTACTATTCTTGGGTGATTTTTTTAGAAAAAATACCAACAAAATTGATTTTTCCCTTATTTTTTGGGAAAAATCAAGTAAAAATCAAAGAAAGGTTCGAAACAGACCCGTGCCTCTTCTTGTACCATCGTGTATACAATACGGACGCGTGTCGCACTGCCCTGCAAGAAATTGGGTGAAAATTCGGAAGCCACCAAAGAGAAGTCCAAAACCCGTGTGCAATAGCTTGGGTTTTGTGCCAAAAATGGGATATTTTTGAGAAAACAAGGGTATTTCTGCGAACGTAACCCGGTTTGTCTCTGTTAGAGCCCTATTTGGATTAGTGATGGCAGTACGAAGTAGTGGGGCACAGTTATCGGAAGGTTCTACTATTTTTTGGTTATTTTTTAGAAAAAATACCAACAAAAGTGATTTTTCCCTTATTTTTTGGGAAAAATCAAGTAAAAATCAAACGAAGGTTCGAAACAGACCCGTGCCTCTTCTTGTACCATCGTGTATGCAATACGGACGCGTGTCGCATGGCCTTGCAAGAAATTGGGTGAAAATTCGGAAGCCACCAAAGAGAAGTCCAAAACCCGAGTGCTATAGCTTGGGTTTTGTGCCAAAAATGGGATATTTTTGGGAAAACAAGGGTATTTCTTCGAAGTTAACCCGGTTTGTCTCTGTTAGAGCCCTATTTGGATTAGTGACGAGCCGTCTGAAGTAGTGGGGCACTGAGTTCCGGAAGGTTCTACTATTTTTGGTGATTTTTTAAAAAATACCAAGAAAATTGATTTTCCTTTATACAAAAACTCCACTCTGCTTTCATATTCTCAAAATTTGACATGAAAAAAGCATAAACATACACAAATTCTTTTACTCTATAATACACCTACCCCCTTGGCTCACGATACCAATAAGAACTAGGATCGTGGGATGTAAGTGAGTTCAAGTCATGTCAAATTTTGAGAATATGAAAGCGAGTGGAGTTTTGTAATAAGTCTTTTGTTAGGTATTGGATACCTAATCCACTTTAAGGCTTTATTTAATGGTTTGTAATTTATCACAAGTCTTGGAGTGCTGCGTTCAATTTCGAATTCTTGTTAACATAAAAGCGACACAAGACCGGGGAGATCTTGACTTTACAATTAGTCCTTTAGTTTCCAAATCTTTAATTTCATTCCTACAGTGTTTTTCTAATTCCATATTCATTTGAATTGGGCGAGCTTTAGTAGGAATTTGTTTTTCATCAAAAGAATTTTCATATGGCAAGTCTACCATGTGTTGTTTTCTGTTCCAGAAAGCAGTTGGTAAATCAGCTCATATTTCTTTTTCAATTAAGTCTTTAAATTCAGAAATCTTCTTCTCTATATGACTGGTTTGTATCGGCTTTCAATCCTTTGTAAACCTAGATCCTTTTGTAAATAAAATAAATCATTTTGTTTTGATTTGAGCAAAACATTGATTTGGTTTTGATAAATAGAACAAGCTTTTACAATATTTAGATTTCTTGTTTTAGGTTTTTCAATAAAGGAAAATTTTAATTCTTTATCTTCAACTTTAAAAATTATACCATCATAATCAACAATATAAGGAGTAATGAGGTTTATGAATGGGGTTCCAAGTATGACAGTATGATGTATGTCATTTGTCAATAGAAAGGAAGTTCGAAATTCAAAACCATCATTTAGTATAGAAGCATCAACCTTAGAGGTAATTTTTAATTTTGAATTATTAGCGGCTGAAAGTCTTTCATTTGTTTTTTTCTGAAATCTTTTGGGAACAATATCTTCTTTTATACAATTTAAATCGACTTTGTGTCAAAAGAGGCAATGGTGTCGATTTCAAATTCTTTGGAAAATATCAAAGTAATTTTAATCAAATATTTTCTTGTAGTGATTTGTTTCAAAACAAACAAAAAATCATTAGGTAATTTTTATGTTTTCAAGGTTTTGATTATCACCATCAAATTTTATTTCTTTATCTTCATCACTTATCTGAATTATCTTCTAATTGTTTTAGCAAAAATTGGATAATTCAGAATCGAGTTTTGTTTTTCTTTTAATTCTTTTATTTGGATTTAATTTCCTTAATCTCCTTTTGAAGATCTTGAATATTAGGAGTTGTTTTCTTTTCTTTCTTTTTATTCAAGATTTCGGTGAGGTCATAGGCATTTTTCTTTAAAATAGGAGTTTTGGAAGATTCGACTTTGTTGTTACGATCAAAGGTTTTCGAAAGCTTATCAAGATATTCTTTTTGTAAAAGCTGGATCGGAAATATGTTTGACAACATCGAGATAAGTTTCACGTTCTTTAGTTAAAACATTGATTTTCTTTAAAAATAGGGATTCGGAATCACTATCACTTGAATCGAAGTATCGAGTCAATTAACTCATCAACTTGTAAGGTTCATCTGTCTCTGTCATAGAAGACTCGAGTCGGAAGATTCGACTAAAAGTGGGGCTAACTTTGAAAGTGTTTCATCATCGAGACCAAGTTCATGAAGCTTTGTGTTCATTTGCAAAATCTTGCGGTATGGCCTTTTCTTCCACACTTATAACAAGTAGCTTCTTTATAGTTGAAAGGCGTTTTAGAAGATGATTTTAAAGGAGCTTTAAAACTTTTCTTTTTAGAAAGCGAGTCTTTTTATAAGGTTTGAAGGTTTCTTATAAAAGATTCTCTTAATTCTTTTGAAGGTTATGCATACTTATGACTTCTAGATTTGTAGGATTTGTAATGTTTTTGTAAGTCTTGAGGAACACTTACCATTACTAATCTTTAGATGTAGAGGCTTTGAAAGGGTCGTAGTTAAGCTGTTTACGAAACTTCCTAATTCTTGCTTAGATTTTCTAAGCTCCCATTTAAAACGTTTACGTAATTTCAAATCTTGACAAATCTTTAGACCTTCTTTATTAACGAAGTGACTAATTCACCATAGGTGAGTTCAGTCATAAGGGACACGATTATCATTAAGAGCTTTAATGGTATTTCTAACTTTTCACCTAAAAGTGTAGGTAAACCGATTAGAAATTTTTCTTTCAAGTAATATGATTTGCATCATCCACTTAGAAAGAGTCGGGTAAAGAAAGTAGTTTTATAACTTTGAAATTCACTAAACTTCCACATCTTAGATTATGTAGTAACTTCGACATTTTTATCACGTGGGTGAGAAGGGTCACCTATGAAATGAAGGAAATGGTCGAAATTAAAGTTACAGTGACATCTTGAATTGAATTTATTATATTCATCGAGAATGGGGATTCCTTCCTCATACATGCGAATTGCATTCAAGATATCGATTCTTTGTGGTTTGGTGAGGAGATGGTCCCACCATCCTTTAAGTTGACCGAGTAAAACCCATGATAAGGATTTACTGCAATTGCTTTGTCGAAGTTCACGATTGGGTTTTATAGGCATTAGGCGCCATTGTCATTTGTTGTAATAGACCAAGTATATTGTACTCGGACATTCCATCTATATTCCATTCATAGAGCGGAAGATGCATTAAGCAGTGATTGGTTTATTGCACTAGGCCTATTATCAGCAGCTAAGTCGGGAGGAGAATAAGAAGCAGCGAGTGCTAATTCCCAATGAATTTTATTTGTATTAGGAGTCGGCTCAAATTCTTCTTCAAATGTACGCATCCGAAGTGGCTATAGAAGATTGATCATAATCTAATACTCGATTTTATTACTAGATTGAGGAGTGTCGGGAACAATTTCGACTTTTTAGAGGAAGAGGATGAGATTTCTATTTCATTTAATCTTTCTCTAATGAGCTTTAATAAAGTCTGATTTTGATTCTTGAACAAGCTTTTGACTATCTTTCGAAACACGGAAGGCTCGAATATAGGTTTCTTAAGCTTTTTGTCAGACTTTATTGGCTTTAAAGTAGAAATAGGAGAAACAGTAATGGTTGATTGTTGGATTTGATTCTCTATTCTATTCAACTGTTTTCCTATAGTATTTAGAGTAGTATTACAGAAATTATTACATTGGATAATCTATCTAAATCTTTATCATAGTCATTTACCTTATGAATTTTGTAAGGTGAAGCTTTAATTTGAGTTGGAGGATCACCATGATCAATGGTTATACTCTCAAGAGGTGGATATTACGATTCGATGATTCTATCACTATCGGAAAGATTCCATTCGGAGTTTTCTTTCTAGTAGTAATAGGGTTTGATTCTTTAAAGGGATAAGAAATGTTGTTTTCAAAGCATACATTTCAAACCAATCAAAAAATAAAATGTGAACTTTATGTAAATTTACAAATTCATAATATTCTTCTTGAATCTGTTTTCTTTGATTTAAAAAATGATTAAAAAACCAAAGTCTTTTTTCTTTATTCAAGTCAGAATAGAAATCTTTGCGCAAAAGGGCTTTATCCACTTCGAAATCCTTTTCTAGGACACTTATTATGTTTTACATGTGACGAGAAAATGTAGGAGATGTTGGAGGAGAAAGTTCTTTCTCTTCCTTACTTTGTTCACGTTGGCTCTTGGTGTAAATTGGGTGAGGAACACTAGTAGAGTAATCAGCGAGCAATTGAAGAACTAGGAATATCGGATGTGGAGAACCTAGGTTGGTCTTTACATGGGACTCTGTTTCGAGTATTCCTTCACAAGTAGGAAATTCTCTAAAGTCCCTTACGTCATCAATCTACCATGGTGAGGAACACTAGTAGAGTAATCAGCAGAGCAGATTGAAGAACTAGGAATATCGGATGTGGAGAACCTAGGTTGGTCTTTACATGGTAGATTGATGACGAAGGGACTTTAGAGAATTTCCTACTTGTAGAAGGAATCTGGAAGCGAGTCTTTATCCGAGAACCTATATGAGTTTGTCCTTCAAAAGATCATGGTAGATTGATGATGGAAGGGACTTTAGAGAATTTCCTACTTGTAGAAGGAATCTTGGAAGCGAGTCTTTATCGAGAACCTATATGAGTTTGTCCTTCTAAAAGATAGTTTTACTTTGCCATCCGAATATTGAGTCACATTTTGCAACTACGAATTTGGCTCGAGTTGTTTTGGAACAACTAGGTTCGATGGCTCCCTCGAGATCCATTCCTCGGGAAGGTTTATGTCTTTCCTTTGGATGGGTCTAGGAATAAGCATGTTAGCTT
This sequence comes from Murraya koenigii, assembly GCA_025617385.1. NCBI lineage: Eukaryota > Viridiplantae > Streptophyta > Magnoliopsida > Sapindales > Rutaceae > Murraya > Murraya koenigii. Next base: position 35,005,709 of record CM046814.1, on the reverse strand, counting down.
TGGACAAGTCGATCTGCAAGAGAAGAGTTTCATCTCTTTTTGATTGGAGTTTATGTTGCGTATTAAGCTGAGAATGCATTGCTTTATAGGAAATTTTGTAAATTAGAGACAGCGAGGATTGATCCTTCGATCATGTGATAATTGTGGGTCTTAATCCGAAGAATCATGCTTTTGAGGATATTTTTGTCTCTAAGTGAGGCTGTGATGTTTGGATAACAATCAAGCGAAATAGGACCTTCTAGAGACTCGATTCAATCTTGCTTAAGTAAAGAATCATCAAAAGAGATGAATCGGCCATCTCTTAGAACCGCTAAGATGGAAGTGTCTAGGCCTTCTTTAGTTAGGGGCTTTATTCCAACTTGGATTAGACCAATATGCACATAATTAAATTTCTTTTCTTTTAAGTGCTTTAAAGAGTGTTACGAAAACAAATAAATTGTTTCAAAAGGCTTTGAAAAGAGTGATGTCACGTTCTTGAGTTTTATAACATAATCTATCTTTAAAAATCAAGTTTTTTGTTTTATAAATTGTGTCTTTAGAAATCTTTGGTAATTCCCAACAATCAATAGCTTTATTAAAATTTTCAATTATAAAATCTTGAAATTCACAACATTCTTTGAAACATTAGTCCTTTCGGAAGAAGAACTAGAGAAAGAAGATGCTCTGCAGTAGAGAATCCATGCGATTTAAAACTTTTAAATGAACCTATATGGATGTCTACGGTATGGTTTTACAGCCCTTAAACGGAAAACTTCTTATCCTAGACGGGACTTACTACCAGTAAAAAATTCAACAACCACACGAAGTAGTGGGGCACAGTTCCCGGGAGGTTCTGCTATTTTTTGGTGATTTTTAGAAAAAATACCAACAACATTGATTTTTCCCATATTTTTTGAAAAAAATCAAACGAAGGTTCGAAACAGACCCGTGCTTCTTCCTGTGGCATCGTATACCCAATACGGACGCGTGTCGCAAGGCCTTGCATGAAATTGGGTGAAAATTCGGAAGCCACAAGAGAAGTCAGAACACCGTGTGCTATAGCCTTGGGTTTTGGGCCAAAAATGGGATATTTTTGGGAAAACTATGGTATTTCTGCGAGCGTAACTCGGTTTGTCTCGTTAGAGGCCAATTTGATTAAGTGACGAGCCGATGCGAAGTAGTGGGGCACTGAGTTCCGGAAGGTTCTACTATTTTTAATTATTTTTAGAAAAATACCATCAAAATAGATTTTTCCTTATTTTTAGAAAAAATCAAGTAAAAATCAAGCGAAGGTTCAAAGCAGACTCGTGATTCTTCCTACGGCATTGTGTACCCGATGCGGACGCGTTTGGCATGGCCTTGCAAGAAATTGGGTGAAAATTCGGAAGCCACCAAGAGAAGTCAAAACCAGTGTGCTATAGCTTTGGTTTTGGGCCAAAAATGGGATATTTTTGAGAAAAATAAGGTCTTCTGTGAGCGTAACCATGTTTGTCTCTGTTAGAGCCCTATTTGGATTAGTGATGAGCCGATGCGAAGTAGTGGGGCCACGAGTTCCGGAAGGTTCTACTATTTTTGGTGATATTTTAGAAAAATACCATGAAAATTGATTTTTCCTTATTTTTTAGAAAAAATCAAGTAAAAATCAAGCGAAGGTTCGAAAGCAGACTCGTGCATCTTCCTCACGGCATCGTGTACCACGATGCGGACGGGTTTGGCACATCCTTGAAAGAAATTGGGTGAAAATTCGGAAGCCACCAAGAGAAGTCAAAACCCGTGTGCTATAGCTTGGGTTTTGTGCCAAAAATGGGATATTTTTGGGAAAACTATAGTATTCTACGAGCGTAACTCGGTTTGTCTCTGTTAGAGCCCAATTTGGATTAGTGATGAGCCGTCTAAAGTAGTGGGGCACGAGTTCCGGAAGGTTCTACTATTTTTGGTGATTTTTAGAAAAATACCATAAAATTGATTTTCCCTTATTTTATGAAAAAATCAAGTAAAAATCAAGCGAAGGTTGAAACAGACCCGTGCTTCTTCTTACGGCATCGTGTACCCGATGCGAGACAGCGTTTGGCATGGCCTTGCAAGAAATTGGGTGAAAATTCGGAAGCCACCAAGAGAAGTCAAAACCAGTGTGCTATAGCTTTGGTTTTGTGCCAAAATGGGATATTTTTGAGAAAAATAAGTTATTTCTGCGAATGTAACCTGGTTTGTCTCTGTTAGAGCTCTATTTGGATTAGTGAAGAGTCGTCTGAAGTAGTGGGGCACAGTTCCCGGAAGGTTCTACTATTTTTTGGTGATTTTTTTGAAAAAATACCAAGAAAATTGATTTTTCTTTTATTTTTTGAAAAAAATAAAGTAAAAATCAAAAGAAGGTTCGAAACAGACCCGTGCATCTTCCTCTGGCATCGTGTACCCAGTCTGGACGCATTTGGCACATCATTGAAAGAAATTGGGTGAAAATTCGGAAGCCACCAAAGAGAAGTCCAAAACCCGTGTACTATAGCTTGGGTTTTGTGCTAAAAATGGGATATTTTTGGGAAAACTATGGTATTTCTGCGAACGTAACCCGGTTTGTCTCTGTTAGAGCCCTAGTTGGATTAGTGACGAGCCGTCTAAAGTAGTGGGGCACAGTTTCTCGGAAGGTTCTACGATTTTTTGGCATTTTTAGAAAAATACCAACAAAATTGATTTTTCCATATTTTTAGAAAAAAATCAAGTAAAAATCAAAGGAAGGTTCGAAACAGACACGTGCCTCTTCTTGTGGCATGGTGTATGCAGTACGGACGCATGTCGCACGACCACCGCAAGAGATTAGGTGAAAATTCGGAAGCCACCAAAGAAGTCAAAACCGGTGTGCTATAGCTTTGGTTTTGGGCCAAAAATGGGATATTTTTGAGAAAAATAAGGTCTTTCTGTGAACGTAACCATGTTTGTCTCTGTTAGAGCCCTATTTGGATTAGTGATGAGCAGTGTGAAGTAGTGGCGCCTGAGTTCGGGAAGCTTCTACTATTTTTGGTGATTTTTAGAAAAATAGCAACAAATTGATTTTCCTTATTTTTGGAAAAATAAAGTAAAAATCAAGGAAGGTTCGAAACAGACCGTGCCTCTTCTTGTGGCATCGTATACGCAGTCTGAGACACGTGTCATGCGGTCACTGCAAGAAATTGGGTGAAAATTCGGAAGCCTGACAAAGAAGTCAAAACCCAGTGTGCTATAGCCTTGGGTTTTGGGCCAAAAGTGATATTTTTGGAAAACTATGGTATTCTATGAGCGTAACTTGGTTTGTCTCTGTTAGAGCCCAATTTGATTAGTGACGAGGCGTACGAAGTAGTGGGGCACGATTCTTGGGAAGGTTCTACTATTTTTGGGTGATTTTTAGGAAAAATACCTAGACAATTGATTTTTCCCTTATTTTTGAAAAAAATCAAGCGAAGGTTCAAAGCAGACCCGTGCTTCTTCTTGTGGCATCGTGTATGCACGATCTTGCAGCGTGTCGTCGCGACGCTGCAAGAAATTGGGTGAAAATTCGGAAGCCACGAAAGAGAAGTCCAAAACCCGTGCGCTATAGCCTTGTGTTTTGGGCCAAAAATGGGATATTTTTGGGAAAACTATGGTATTTCTGCGAACGTAACCCGGTTTGTCTCTGTTAGAGCCCATTATGATTAAGTGACGAGCAGTGCGAAGTAGTAGGGAGCTGTTCCGGAAGGTTCGACTATTTTTTGATGATTTTTTAGAAAAAATACCAACAAAATTGATTTTTCCGTTACTGTTTGAAAAAAATCAAGTAAAAATCAAACGAAAGTTCGAAATAGACAGGTGCCTCTTCTTGTGGCATCGTGTACCCGATCTGAGACGGCGTGTCGCATGGCCACGCAAGAAATTGGGTGAAAATTCGTAAGCCACCAAGAGAAGTCAAAACCCGTGTGCTATAGCATTAGGTTTTGGGCCAAAAATAGGATATTTTTAGAAAACTAGGGTATTCTGCGAACATAATCCGGTTTGTCTACATCACGACCTTATTTGGATTAAGTGACGAGCCATACGAAATAGTGGGGCAAAGTTTTCAGAAGATTCTACTATTTTTTAGTGATTTTTTAGAAAAAATACCAATAAAATTGATTTTTCCCTTATTTTTTGAAAAAAATCAAGTAAAAATCAAGCGAAGGTTCGAAAGCAGACAGGTGCCTCTTCTTGTGGCATCGTGTATGCGATCTGAGACAGCGTGTCGCATGGCCCTGCAAGAAATTGGGTGAAAATTCGGAAGCCACCAAAGAGAAGTCCAAAACCCGTGTGCTATAGCCTTTGGTTTTGGGCAAAAAATGAGATATTTTTGGGAAAACTAGAGTATTTCTGCGAACGTAACCTAGTTTCTCTCTGTTAGAGCCCAATTTGATTTGTGATGTCTTTGTCTCAAGTAGTAAAGCCACGAGTTCGAGAAAGGTTCTACTATTTTTTGGTGATTTTTTAGAATAAATACCAAGAAAATTGATTTTTCCCTTATTTTTTGAAAAAAATCAAGTAAAAATCAAACGAAAGTTCTAAACAGACCCGTGCTTCTTCCTCTGGCATTGTGTACCCAGTACGGACGTGTTTGGCATGGCCTTGCAAGAAATTGGGTGAAAATTCGGAAGCCACCAAAGAGAAGTCCAAAACCCGTGTGTTATAGCTTGGGTTTTGGGCCAAAAATGGGATATTTTTGAGAAAAATAGGGTATTTCTGCGAAAGTAACCCTGTTTGTCTCTGTTAGAGCCCTATTTGGATTAGTGACGAGCCGTCTGAAGTAGTGGGGCACAGTTCCCGGAAGGTTCTACTATTTTTGGTGATTTTTAGGGAAAATACCAAGAAATTTGTTTTTCCTTATTTTTGAAAAAATCAAGTAAAAATCAAGCGAAGGTTGAAAGCAGACCCGTGCCTCTTCACTGTGGCATCGTGTACCCAGTCTGGAACACGTGTGGCACGGTCACTGTAAGAATTGGGTGAAAATTCCAAAGCCACCAAAGAAGTCAAAACCAGTGTGCTATAGCCTTGGGTTTTGTGCCAAAAGTGGATATTTTGGGAAAACTATAGTATTCTATGAGCGTAACTTTGGTTTGTCTCTGTTAGAGCCCAATTTGATTAAGTGACGATTTGTTTGAAGTAGTGGCCTTACAGTTTTCGAGAAGGTTCTACTATTTTTGGTGATTTTTAGAAAAATACCAACAAAATTGATTTTCCCTTATTTCTTAGAAAACAATCAAGTAAAAATCAAAGGAAGGTTGAAACAGGACACGTGCCTCTTCTTGTGGCATTGCGTGTCGCGATCACGGACACGTGTCGCACGACCACTGCAAGAAATTGGCTGAAAATTCGGAAGCCACCAAAGAGAAGTCAAAACCGGTGTGCTATAGCTTGGGTTTTGTGCCAAAAATAGGATTTTTGGGAAAACTAGGGTATTTCTTTGAGCGTAACCCGAGTTTTCTCTGTTAGAACCATAGTTGGATTAGTGACGAGCCATACGAAGTAGTGGGGCCACGAGTTCCCGGAAGGTTCTACTTTTTTGGTGATTTTTTGAAAAAACACCAAGAAAATTGATTTTCCCTTATTTTTGAAAAAATCAAGTAAAAATCAAGCGAAGGTTCAAAACAGACCGTGCTTCTTCCTACGGCATCGTGTACCCGGTCTGAGCGTGTGTCGCGCGGCCTTGCAAGAAATTGGGTAAAATTCGGAAGCCACCAAAGAAGTCAAAACTACGTGCACTATAACCTTGGGTTTTGGGCTAAAAATGGGATATTTTTGGGAAAATTATGGTATTTGTGCGAACTTAACCCGGTTTGTCTCTGTCAGAGCTCTATTTGGATTCATAACGAGACATCTGAAGTAGTAGGGAACAGTTCCCGGAAGGTTCTACTATTTTTTTGTAATCTTTTAGAAAAAGTACCAACAAAATTGATTTTTCCCTTATTTCTTAGAAAAAATCAAGTAAAAATCAAAGGAAGGTTCGAAACAGACACGTGCCTCTTCTTGTGGCATTGAGTATGCGATGCGGACCAGCGTGTCGCTACGGCCTGCAAGAAACTAGCTGAAAATTCGGAAGCCACCAAGAGAAGTCAAAACCAGTATGATATAGCCTTGGGTTTTGGGCCAAAAATAGGATATTTTGAGAAAACTAGAGTATTTCTGCGAGCGTAACACGGTTTGTCTCTGTTAGACCCCAATTTCATTCGTGACGAGCAGATGCGAGTAGTGAGACCTGCAGTTCATGGAAGGTTCTACTATTTTTGGTGATTTTTAGAAAAATACCAAGAAAATTGATTTTTCCTTATTTTTTGAAAAAATCAAGTAAAAATCAAGCGAAAGTTCGAAACAGACCGTGCTTCTTCCTACGGCATCGTGTACCACGATCGCGGACGTGTTTGGCATGGCCTTGCAAGAAATTGGGCGAAAATTCGGAAGCCACCAAGAGAAGTCAAAACCCGTGTGTTATAGCTTGGGTTTTGGGCCAAAATAGGATATTTTTGAGAAAAATAGGGTATTCTGCGAAAGTAACCCTGTTCGTCTCTGTTAGAGCCCTATTCCGATTAGTGACGAGCCGTCTGAAGTAGTGGGGCACAGTTCCCGGAATGTTCTACTATTTTTTGGTGATTTTTAGAAAAAATACCAAGAAATTTGTTTTTTCCCTTATTTTTTGAAAAAAATAAGTAAAAATCAAACGAAGGTTCGAAACAGACCCGTGCCTCTTCCTGTGGCATCGTGTACCCAGTACAGACACGTGTGGCACGGTCCTGTAAGAAATTGGGTGAAAATTCCAAAGCCACCAAAGAGAAGTCCAAAACCAGTGTGCTATAGCCTTGGGTTTTGGTCCAAAAATGGGATATTTTTGAGAAAAATAGGGTATTTCTGCGAAAGTAACCCTGTTTGTCTCTGTTAGAGCCCTATTTGGATTAGTGACGAGCCGTCTGAAGTAGTGGGGCACAGTTCCCGGAAGGTTCTACTATTTTTTGGTGATTTCTTAGAAAAAATACCAAGAAATTTGTTTTTTCCCTTATTTTTTGAAAAAAATCAAGTAAAAATCAAACGAAGGTTCGAAACAGACCCGTGCTTCTTCCTCTGGCATCCACGTACCCGATCGCGGACGTGTTTGGCACGTCCTTGAAAGAAATTGGGTGAAAATTCGGAAGCCACCAAAGAAGTCAAAACCCAGTGTGCTATAGCTTGGGTTTTGTGCCAAAAATAGGATATTTTGGGAAAACTATAGTATTCTGTGAGCGTAACTCGGTTTGCCTCTGTTAGAGCCCTATTTGGATTAGTGACGAGCAGTCTAAAGTAGTGGAGCACGGTTTCTCGGAAGGTTCTACTATTTTTGGTGATTTTTACAAAAATACCAACAAAATTGATTTTTCCTTATTTTTTAAAAAACCAAGTAAAAATCAAAGGAAGGTTCGAAAGCAGACACGTGCCTCTTCTCGTGGCATTGTGTATGCGATGCGGACGGCGTGTCGCTGCGACCACGCAAGAGATTAGGTGAAAATTTGGAAGCCACCAAAGAGAGTCCAAAGCAGCGTGTCCTATAACCTTGGGTTTTGGGCAAAAAATGGTATATTTTTGTGAAAACTAGAGTATTTCTGCGAACGTAACACGATTTGTCTCTGTTAGACCCCAATTTCATTCAGTGACGAGCCAGTGCGAAGTAGTGGAGCACGCAGTTCCGGAAGGTTGTACTATTTTTGGTGATTTTTAAAAAAATACCAAGAAAATAGATTTTTCTCTTATTTTTTGAAAAAATCAAGTAAAAATCAAACAAAGGTTCGAAAGCAGAACACGTGCTTCTTCACGTGTCATCGTGTACCCAGTATTGTCGCGTGTCCCATGGCCTTGAATGAGATTGGGTGAAAATTCGGAAGCCACCAAAGAGAAGTCCTAAACCCATGCGCTATAGCCTTGGGATTTGAGCCAAAAATGGGATATTTTTGGGAAAACTATGGTATTTCTGCGAACATAACCTGGGTTTGTCCATTATTAGAGCCCAATTTGATTCGTGACGAGTCGATGCGAAGTAGTGAGGAGCAGTTCCGGAAGGTTCTACTATTTTTTGGTAATTTTTTAGAAAAAATACCAACAAAATTGATTTTTATCTTATTTCTTAGAAAAAATCAAGTAAAAATCAAAGGAAGGTTCGAAACAGACACGTGCCTCTTCTTGTGGCATTGCGTGTCGCGATGCGGACGGCGTGTAGCACAGCCATGCAAGAAATTGGCTGAAAATTCGGAAGCCACCAAAGAGAGTCCAAAAGCGGTGTGCTATAGCTTGGGTTTTGTGCCAAAAATGGGATATTTTTGGGAAAACTAGAGTATTTACGCTAACGTAACTTGATTTGTCTCTGTCGAGCCCTATTTGGATTCATCACGAGTACATGCGAGTAGTAGGGAGCAGGTTCATGGAAGGTTCTACTATTTTTTGTAATCTTTTAGAAAAATACCAACAAAATTGATTTTCCCTTATTTCTTAGAAAAAATCAAGTAAAAATCAAAGGAAGGTTCGAAGCAGAACACGTGCCTCTTCTTGTGGCATTACGTATGCAATACTGAGACGGCGTGTCGCACTGCCACCTAAGAAATTGGCTGAAAATTCGGAAGCCACCAAAGAGAAGTCAAAAGCCGTGTGCTATATCTTTGGGTTTTGGGCCAAAAATGGGATATTTTGTGAAAACTAGAGTATTTACGCGAGCGTAACACGGTTTGCCTCTGTTAAACCCCAATTTCATTCAGTGACGAGCCGTACGAAGTAGTGAGGCACTTTTTTAGAAGGTTCTACTATTTTTGGTGATTTTTAAAAAAATACCAAGAAAATTGATTTTCCCTTATTTTTTGAAAAATATCAAGTAAAAATCAAGCGAAGGTTGAAAGCAGACCGGTGCTTCTTCACGTGTCATCGTGTACCCAGTCTGAGACGTTTGACCCATGGCCTTGCATGAAATTGGGTGAAAATTTGGAAGCCACCAAAGAAGTACAAAACCCATGCGCTATAGCCATGGGTTTTGAGCAAAAATAGGATATTTTGGGAAAACTATAGTATTCTGCGAAAATAACTCGGTTTGTCTCTGTTAGAGCCCAATTTGATTAAGTGAAGAACCGTGCGAAGTAGTGGGGAGCAGTTCCCGGGAGGTTCTACTATTTTTTGGTGATTTTTCCCTTATTTTTTGAAAAAAATCAAGTAAAAATCAAACGAAGGTTCGAAACTGACTGTGCTTCTTTCTCTAAAATCGTGTACCCAGTACGGACGCGTGTCGCACGGCCTTGCATGAAATTGGGGAAAATTCGGAAGCCACCAAGAGAAGTCAAAACCCGTGCGTTATAGCCTTGGGTTTTGGGCCAACAATGGGATATTTTGGGAAAACTATGGTATTCTGTGAGCGTAACCGGTTTATCTCCGTTAGAGCCCAATTTGATTAAGTGACGGTAGATTTGAAGTGGTGGAGCACTGAGTTCGGGAAGGTTATACTATTTTTGGTGATTTTTCCCTTATTTTTTGAAAAAATCAAGTAAAAATCAAGCGAAGGTTCGAAGCAGACAGATGCTTCTTTCTACGAAATCGTGTACCCGAGTGCGGACGGCGTGTCGCCATGACCTTGCATGAAATTGGGCGATAATTCGGAAGCCACCAAAGAAAAGTCAAAACTCGTGCTTGCTGTAGCCTTGTGTTTTGGGCCAAAATGGGATATTTTGGGAAAACTAGGGTATTCTGTGAGCGTAACTCGGGTTGTCTCTGTTAGAGCCCTATTTGGATTAGTGATGAGCAAGTGCGAAGTGGTGGGGCACGAGTTCCGGAAGGTTCTACTATTTTTAGTGATTTTTCCCTTATTTTTTGAAAAAATCAAGTAAAAATCAAATGAAGGTTCAAAGCAGACGAGTGCTTCTTTCTACGAAATCGTGTACCCGATGCGGACGGCGTGTCGCTGCGGCCTTGCATGAAATTGGGCGAAAATTCGAAGCCACCAAGAGAAGTCAAAACCCGTGCGCTATAGCCTTGGGTTTTGGGCCAAAATGGGATATTTTGGGAAAACTATGGTATTCTATGAGCGTAACTTTGGTTTGTCTCCGTTAGAGCCCAATTTGATTACGTGAAGAGCCGATACGAAGTGGTGGGGCACGCAGTTCCACAGAAGGTTCTACTATTTTTTGGTGATTTTTCCCTTATTTTTGAAAAAATAACAAGAAAATTGATTTTCCCTTTTTTGAAAAAATAAAGTAAAAATCAAGCGAAGGTTCGAAACAGGACACGTGCTTCTTCTTGTGGCATCATGTACCCAGTCTGAGCAGCTTGTCGCATGACCTTGCATGAAATTGGGTGAAAATTCGGAAGCCACCAAGAGAAGTCAAAACCCGTGCACTATAGCCTTGGGTTTTGGGCCAAAAATAGGATATGTTTGGGAAAACTATGGTATTTCTGCGAGCGTAACTCGGTTTGTCTCTGTCAGAGCCTATTTTGATTCATTACTGAGACATCCGAAGTAGTAGGGAGCAGTTCCGGAAGGTTCTACTATTTTTTGTAATCTTTTAGAAAAATACCAACAAAATTGATTTTCCCTTATTTCTTAGAAAAAATCAAGTAAAAATCAAAGGAAGGTTCGAAATAGACACGTGCCTCTTCTTGTGGCATTGCATGTCACGATGCTGGACGGCGTGTCGCTGCAGCCTACAAGAAATTGGCTGAAAATTCGGAAGCCACCAAGAGAAGTCAAAACCCATGCGCTATAGCCTTGGGTTTTGGGCCAAATCAGGATATTTTTGGGAAAACTATGGTATTCTGCGAGCGTAACTCGGTTTGTCTCCGTTGGAGCCCAATTTGATTAAGTGACGAGCCGTCTTAAGTGGTGGGGCACAGTTCCGGAAGGTTCTAGTATTTTTGGTGATTTTTAGAAAAATACCAAGAAAATTGATTTTCCCTTATTTTTGAAAAAATCAAGTAAAAATCAAGCGAAGGTTCGAAACAGACCCGTGTTTCTTCTCGTGTCATCGTGTACCCGATGCGGACGCGTGTCCCATGGCCTTACATGAAATTGGGTGAAAATTCGGAAGCCACCAAAGAGAGTCCTAAACCCATGCTGCTATAGCCTTGGGTTTTGAGCCAAAAATGGGATATTTTTGGGAAAACTATAGTATTCTGCGAACATAACCCGGTTTGTCTCTGTTAGAGCCCAATTTGATTCAGTGACGAGCCGTCTAAAGTAGTGAGGAACAGTTCCGGAAGGTTCTACTATTTTTGGTAATTTTTAGAAAAATACCAACAAAATTGATTTTCTCTTATTTCTTGGAAAAATCAAGTAAAAATCAAGGAAGGTTCGAAGCAGACCGTGCCTCTTCTCGTGGCATTGCGTGTCACGATCCGGACGTGTATACGACCTTGCAGAAATTGGCTGAAAATTCGGAAGCCACCAAGAGAATTCCAAAACCCGTGTGCTATAGCCTTGGGTTTGGTGCCAAAAATGGGATATTTTGTGAAAACTAGAGTATTTACTGCGAACGTAACACGGTTTGTCTCTGTCAGAGCCCAATTTGCATTCGTGACGAGTCATGCGAAGTAGTGAGGCAGCAGTTCTGGATGGTTCTACTATTTTTGGTGATTTTTAGAAAAAATACCAAGAAAATTGATTTTTCCTTATTTTTTGAAAAAATAAAGCAAAAATCAAAGCGAAGGTTGAAACAGGACCGATGCTTCTTCTTGTGGCAATCGTGTACCCGATCTGAGCAGCGTGTCGCATGGCCTTGCAGAAATTGGGTGAAAATTCGGAAGCCACCAAGAGAAGTCCAAAACCGGTGTGCTATAGCCTTGGGTTTTGGGCCAAAATAGGATATTTTGGGAAACTATGGTATTTCTGTGAGCGTAACTCGGTTTGTCTCTGTTAGAGCCCAATTTGATTCAGTGACGAGCCGTCCGAAGTAGTGGTGAACAGTTCCGAAAGGTCCTACTATTTGTTTGTGATTTTTAGAAAAAAACCAAGAAAATTTATTTTTCCATTATTTTTTAAAAAATCAAGTAAAAATCAAGCGAAGGTTCGAAAGCAGACCCGTGCTTCTTCACTGTAGCATCGTGTACCCGAGTCTGGATGCGTGTCGCATGCCTTGCAAGAAATTGGGTGAAAATTCGGAAGCCACCAAAGAAGTCCAAAACCCGTGTGCTATAGCCTTGGGTTTTGGGCAAAAAAGGATATTTTTGGGAAAAATAGGGTATTTACGTGAGCGTAACATGGTTTGTCTCTGTTAGAGCCAAATTTGTTTAAGTAACGAGCCGATCTAAAGTAGTGGGGCACAGTTCCGGAAGGTTCTATTATTTTTGGTGATTTTTAGAAAAATACCAAGAAAATTGATTTTCCCTTATTTTTGAAAAAAATCAAGTAAAAATCAAGCGTGGGTTCGAAACAAACCCGTGTTTCTTGCTATGGCATCATGTACCCAGTCACGAATGCGTGTCGCCTGACCTTGCATGAAATTGGGTGAAAATTCGGAAGCCACCAAGAGAAGTCAAAACCAGTGCTGCTATAGCCTTGGGTTTTGGGCCAAAATCAGGATATTTTGGGTAAACTATGGTATTTACTGCGAGCGTAACCCGGTTTGTCTTTGTTAGAGCCCAATTTGATTCAGTGACGAGCCGTTTGAAGTAGTGGGCAATAGTTCCGGAAGGTTCTACTATTTTTAGTGATTTTTAGAAATATACCAAGAAAATTGATTTTTCCTTATTTTTGAAAAAATCAAGTAAAAATCAAGCGAAGGTTCAAAGCAGACCGTGCTTCTTTCTATGAAATCGTGTACCCAGTACTGGACGCGTGTCGCATGGCCTTACATGAAATTGGGTGAAAATTCGGAAGCCACCAAGAGAAGTCAAAACCCGTGCGCTATAGCCTTGGGTTTTGGGCCAAAATAGGATATTTTTGAGAAAAATAGGGTATTCTACGAGCGTAACCTGTTTGTCTCTGTTAGAGCCCTATTTGGATTAGTGACGAGGCAGTACGAGGTAGTGGTGAACAGTTCCGGAAGGTTCTACTATTTGTTTGTGATTTTTAGAAAAAAACCAAGAAAATTTATTTTTCCCTTATTTTTTAAAAAATAAAGTAAAAATCAAGCGAAGGTTCGAAAGCAGACCCGTGCTTCTTCACGTAGCATCGTGTACCCAATGCGGACGGCGTGTCGCACTGCCTGGAAGAAATTGGGTGAAAATTCGGAAGCCACCAAGAGAAGTCAAAACACGTGTACTATAGCCTTGGGTTTTGGGCAAAAAGGATATTTTGGGAAAAATAGGGTATTTACGTGAGCGTAACACGGTTTGTCTCTGTTAGAGCCAAATTTGTTTAAGTAACGAGCAGATCTAAAGTAGTGAGGCCGCAGTTCGGGAAGGTTCTATTATTTTTGGTGATTTTTAGAAAAATACCAAGAAAATTGATTTTTCCTTATTTTTGAAAAAATCAAGCAAAAATCAAGCGAAGGCTCGAAAGCAGACCGTGCTTCTTGCTATGGCATCGTGTACCCAGTCTGAGCAGCGTGTCGCCTGACCTTGCATGAAATTGGGTGAAAATTCGAAAGCCACCAAAGAAGTCAAAACCCGTGCGCTATAGCCTTGGGTTTTGGGCAAAAATAGGATATTTTGGGAAAACTATGGTATTTACTGAGCGTAACCGGTTTGTCTCAGTTAGAGCCCAATTTGATTCAGTGACGAGCCGTCCGAAGTGGTGGGGCACGAGTTCCGGAAGGTTCTACTATTTTTGGTGATTTTTAGAAAAATACCAAGAAAATTGATTTTTCCTTATTTTTTAAAAAATAAATTAAAAATCAAAGGAAGGTTGAAAGCAGACCGTGCTTCTTCCTATGGCATCGTGTACCCGATGCGGACGGCGTGTCGCATGCCTTACATGAAATTGGGTGAAAATTCGGAAGCCACCAAGAGAAGTCAAAACCCGTGTGCTATAGCCTTGGGTTTTGGGCAAAAATAGGATATTTTTGGGAAAACTAGGGTATTTCTGTGAGCGTAACACGGTTTGTCTCTGTTAGAGCCCAATTTGATTTAGTGATGAGCAGTCTAAAGTAGTGGGGCACGAGTTCCGGAAGGTTCTATTATTTTTGGTGATTTTTAGAAAAATACCAAGAAAATTGATTTTTCCATTATTTTTGAAAAAATCAAGTAAAAATCAAGCGAAGGTTCGAAAGCAGACCCGTGCTTCTTCCTGTGGCATCATGTACCCAGTACGAGCAGCGTGTCGCATGGCCTTGCATGAAATTGGGTGAAAATTCGGAAGCCACCAAGAGAAGTCAAAACACGTGTGCTATAGCCTTGGGTTTTGGGCAAAAAGGGATATTTTGGGAAAACTAGGGTATTTACGTGAGCGTAACACGGTTTGTCTCGTTAGAGCCCAATTTGTTTCAGTGACGAGCCGTCTAAAGTAGTGGGGCACAGATTCCGGAAGGTTCTACTATTTTTGGTGATTTTTAGAAAAATACCAAGAAAATTGATTTTTCCTTATTTTTGAAAAAATCAAGTAAAAATCAAGCGAAGGTTCGAAACAGACCCGTGCTTCTTGCTATGGCATCGTGTACCCGATGCTGACAGCGTGTCATGACCTTGCATGAAATTGGGTGAAAATTCGAAAGCCACCAAGAGAAGTCAAAACCCGTGCGCTATAGCCTTGGGTTTTGGGCAAAATAGGATATTTTTGGGAAAACTAGAGTATTTACTGAGCGTAACCGGTTTGTCTCCGTTAGAGCCCAATTTGATTCGTGACGAGCCGTCTTAAGTAGTGGGGCACAGTTCCGGAAGGTTCTACTATTTTTGGTGATTTTTAGAAAAATACCAAGAAAATTGATTTTCCCTTATTTTTTGAAAAAATCAAGTAAAAATCAAGCGAAGGTTCAAAGCAGGACCGTGCTTCTTCCTGTGTCATCGTGTACCCGATGCGGACGCGTGTCCCATGGCCTTGCATGAAATTGGGTGAAAATTCGGAAGCCACCAAGAGAAGTCCTAAACCCAGTGCGCTATAGCCTTGGGTTTTGAGCCAAAATGGGATATTTTGGGAAAACTATGGTATTCTGCGAACATAACCCGGTTTGTCTCTGTTAGAGCCCAATTTGATTCGTGACGAGCCGTCTGAAGTAGTGGGGAACAGTTCCCGGAAGGTTCTACTATTTTTTGGTAATTTTTAGAAAAAATACCAACAAAATTGATTTTTCTCTTATTTCTTGGAAAAAATCAAGTAAAAATCAAAGCGAAGGTTGAAAGCAGAACACGTGCCTCTTCTCGTGGCATTGCGTATCACGATGCGAGACGTGTGTACACGACCTTGCAAGAAATTGGCTGAAAATTCGGAAGCCACCAAAGAGAAGTCCAAAACGCGTGTGCTATAGCTTGGGTTTTGTGCCAAAAATGGGATTTTTTTGGGAAAACTAGGGTATTTCTGCTAACGTAACCCGATTTGTCTCTGTCAGAGCCCTATTTGGATTCATCACGAGCTGTCTGAAGTAGTAGGGAACAGTTCCTGGAAGGTTCTACTATTTTTTTGTAATCTTTTAGAAAAAATACCAACAAAATTGATTTTTCCCTTATTTCTTAGAAAAAATCAAGTAAAAATCAAAGGAAGGTTCGAAAGCAGACACGTGCCTCTTCTTGTGGCATTCGTGTATGCGATACGGACGCGTGTCGCACGACCTGCATGAAATTGGCTGAAAATTCGGAAGCCACCAAAGAGAATTCAAAACCGTGTGCTATAGCCTTGGGTTTTGGGCCAAAATGGGATATTTTGTGAAAACTAGAGTATTTACTGCGAGCGTAACACGGTTTGTCTCTGTTAGACCCCAATTTCATTCGTGACGAGCCGTCTGAAGTAGTGAGGCACAGTTCCTGGAAGGTTCTACTATTTTTTGGTGATTTTTAGAAAAAATACCAAGAAAATTGATTTTTCCCTTATTTTTTGAAAAAAATCAAGTAAAAATCAAACGAAAGTTCGAAAGCAGACCCGTGCTTCTTCACTGTGGCATCGTGTACCCGATGCTGACGCGTGTCGCATGGCCTTGCATGAAATTGGGTGAAAATTCGGAAGCCACCAAAGAAGTCAAAACCCGTGTGCTATAGCCTTGGGTTTTGGGCCAAAATAGGATATTTTTGGGAAAACTATGGTATTCTGTGAGCGTAACCTGGTTTGTCTCTGTTAGAGCCCAATTTGATTAAGTGACGAGCCGTCCGAAGTAGTGGTGAACAGTTCCGGAAGGTTCTACTATTTGTTTGTGATTTTTAGAAAAATACCAAGAAAATTGATTTTTCCATTATTTTTGAAAAAATCAAGTAAAAATCAAGCGAAGGTTCGAAACAGACCAGTGCTTCTTCTCATGGCATCGTGTACCCAGTCACGGATGCGTGTCGCATGGCCTGTACATGAAATTGGGTGAAAATTCGGAAGCCACCAAGAGAAGTCCAAAACCCGTGTGCTATAGCCTTGGGTTTTGGGCAAAAATGGGATATTTTGGGAAAACTAGGGTATTTCTGTGAGCGTAACACGGTTTGTCTCTGTTAGAGCCCAATTTGATTAGTGACGAGCCGTTTGAAGTAGTGGGGCAACAGTTCCGGAAGGTTCTACTATTTTTGGTGATTTTTAGAAAAATACCAAGAAAATTGATTTTTCCCTTATTTTTGAAAAAAATCAAGTAAAAATCAAGCGAAGGTTCGAAAGCAGACCGTGCTTCTTTCTATGAAATCGTGTACCCGATGCGGACGCGTGTCGCATGGCCTTGCATGAAATTGGGTGAAAATTCGGAAGCCACCAAAGAAGTCAAAACCCGTGCGCTATAGCCTTGGGTTTTGGGCCAAAATAGGATATTTTGGGAAAACTATGAGTATTCTATGAGCGTAACCGGTTTGTCTCTGTTAGAGCCCAATTTGGATTAGTGACGAGCCGTCTGAAGTAGTGGGGCAGCAGTTCCGGAAGGTTCTACTATTTTTTGGTGATTTTTAGAAAAATACCAAGAAAATTGATTTTTCCTTATTTTTTGAAAAAATCAAGTAAAAATCAAGCGAAGGTTCGAAAGCAGACCGTGCTTCTTCACTGTAGCATCGTGTACCAGTCACGAGACGCGTGTCGCATGGCCTTGCATGAAATTGGGTGAAAATTCGGAAGCCACCAAAGAAGTCAAAACCCGTGTGCTATAGCCTTGGGTTTTGGGCCAAAATAGGATATTTTTGGGAAAACTATGGTATTTCTGTGAGCGTAACACGGTTTGTCTCTGTTAGAGCCCAATTTGATTCAGTGACGAGCCGTCTGAAGTAGTGGAGCACGAGTTCGGGAAGGTTCTACTATTTTTGGTGATTTTTAGAAAAATACCAAGAAAATTGATTTTTCCCTTATTTTTTGAAAAAATCAAGTAAAAATCAAGCGAAGGTTCGAAACAGACCGTGCTTCTTGCTATGGCATCGTGTACCCAGTCTGAGACAGCGTGTCGCATGGCCTTGCATGAAATTGGGTGAAAATTCGGAAGCCACCAAGAGAAGTCCAAAACCCGTGCGCTATAGCCTTGGGTTTTGGGCCAAAATAGGATATTTTTGGGAAAACTATGGTATTTACTGCGAGCGTAACCGGTTTGTCTCTGTTAGAGCCCAATTTGATTCGTGACGAGCCGTCTGAAGTGGTGGGGCACAGTTCCCGGAAGGTTCTACTATTTTTTGGTGATTTTTTAGAAAAAATACCAAGAAAATTGATTTTTCCTTATTTTTGAAAAAATCAAGTAAAAATCAAGCGAAGGTTCAAAGCAGAACCGTGTTTCTTCCTGTGTCATCGTGTACCCGATGCGGACGCGTGTCGCATGGCCTTGCATGAAATTGGGTGAAAATTCGGAAGCCACCAAGAGAAGTCCTAAACCCATGCGCTATAGCCTTGGGTTTTGGGCCAAAAATGGGATATTTTTGGGAAAACTATGGTATTTCTGCGAACATAACCCGGTTTGTCTCTGTTAGAGCCCAATTTGATTCGTGACGAGCCGTCTAAAGTAGTGGGGAACAGTTCCCGGAAGGTTCTACTATTTTTTGGTAATTTTTTAGAAAAAATACCAACAAAATTGATTTTTCTCTTATTTCTTGGAAAAAATCAAGTAAAAATCAAAGGAAGGTTCGAAACAGACACGTGCTTCTTCTCGTGGCATTCGTGTACCCGATGCGGACGCGTGTAGCATGGCCTTGCAAGAAATTGGCTGAAAATTCGGAAGCCACCAAAGAGAGTCCAAAAGCGCGTGTGCTATAGCTTGGGTTTTGGGCCAAAAATGGGATATTTTTGGGAAAACTAGAGTATTTACGCTAGCGTAACTCGGTTTGTCTCGTTAGAGCCCTATTTGGATTCATCACGAGTCGTCTGCAAGTAGTAGGGAGCAGTTCCGGAAGGTTCTACTATTTTTGGTAATTTTTAGAAAAATACCAACAAAATTGATTTTTCCTTATTTCTTAGAAAAAATCAAGTAAAAATCAAAGGAAGGTTCAAAGCAGAACACGTGCTTCTTCTTGTGGCATCGTGTACCCGATGCGGACAGCGTGTCGCATGGCCTTGCATGAAATTGGGTGAAAATTCGGAAGCCACCAAGAGAAGTCCAAAACCGTGTGCTATAGCCTTGGGTTTTGGGCCAAAATGGGATATTTTGGGAAAACTATGAGTATTCTGCTGAGCGTAACCCGGTTTGTCTCTGTTAGACCCCAATTTCATTCGTGACGAGCAGTCCGAAGTAGTGAGGCCGCAGTTTCGGAAGGTTCTACTATTTTTGGTGATTTTTAAAAAAATACCAAGAAAATTGATTTTTCCTTATTTTTTGAAAAAATAAAGCAAAAATCAAGCGAAGGTTCAAAGCAGGACCGTGCTTCTTCATTGTGGAATCGTGTACCCGATCTGAGCAGCGTGTCGCATGGCCTTGCAGGAAATTGGGTGAAAATTCGGAAGCCACCAAGAGAAGTCAAAACCCGTGCGCTATAGCCTTGGGTTTTGGGCCAAAATAGGATATTTTTGGGAAACTATGGTATTTCTGTGAGCGTAACCGGTTTGTCTCTGTTAGAGCCCAATTTGATTCAGTGACGAGCCGTCTGAAGTAGTGAGTGAACAGTTCCGAAAGGTCCTACTATTTGTTTGTGATTTTTAGAAAAAAACCAAGAAAATTTATTTTTCCATTATTTTTTAAAAAATCAAGTAAAAATCAAGCGAAGGTTCGAAAGCAGACCCGTGCTTCTTCACTGTAGCATCGTGTACCCGAGTACGGATGCGTGTCGCATGCCTGTAAGAAATTGGGTGAAAATTCGGAAGCCACCAAGAGAAGTCCAAAACCCGTGTGCTATAGCCTTGGGTTTTGGGCAAAAAAGGATATTTTTGGGAAAAATAGGGTATTTACGTGAGCGTAACATGGTTTGTCTCTGTTAGAGCCAAATTTGTTTAAGTAACGAGCAGTCTAAAGTAGTGGGGCACGAGTTCCGGAAGGTTCTATTATTTTTGGTGATTTTTAGAAAAATACCAAGAAAATTGATTTTCCCTTATTTTTGAAAAAAATCAAGTAAAAATCAAGCGAAGGTTCGAAACAGACCGTGCTTCTTGCTATGGCATCGTGTACCCAGTCTGAACGCGTGTCGCCTGACCTTGCATGAAATTGGGTGAAAATTCGGAAGCCACCAAGAGAAGTCAAAACCCGTGCTGCTATAGCCTTGGGTTTTGGGCAAAAATAGGATATTTTGGGTAAACTATGGTATTTCTGCGAGCGTAACCCGGTTTGTCTTTGTTAGAGCCCAATTTGATTACGTGACGAGCCGTTTGAAGTAGTGGGCAATAGTTCCGGAAGGTTCTACTATTTTTAGTGATTTTTAGAAATATACCAAGAAAATTGATTTTTCCCTTATTTTTGAAAAAATCAAGTAAAAATCAAGCGAAGGTTCAAAGCAGGACCGTGCTTCTTTCTATGAAATCGTGTACCCAGTGCGGACGGCGTGTCGCATGGCCTTGCATGAAATTGGGTGAAAATTCGGAAGCCACCAAGAGAAGTCAAAACCCGTGTCGCTATAGCCTTGGGTTTTGGGCCAAAATAGGATATTTTTGAGAAAAATAGGGTATTCTATGAGCGTAACCTGGTTTGTCTCTGTTAGAGCCCTATTTGGATTAGTGACGAGCCGTCCGAAGTAGTGGTGAACAGTTCCGGAAGGTTCTACTATTTGTTTGTGATTTTTAGAAAAAATACCAAGAAAATTGATTTTTCCTTATTTTTTAAAAAATCAAGTAAAAATCAAGCGAAGGTTCGAAACAGACCCGTGCTTCTTCACGTAGCATCGTGTACCCGATGCGGACGGCGTGTCGCACTGCCTAGCAAGAAATTGGGTGAAAATTCGGAAGCCACCAAAGAGAGTCAAAACCAGTGTACTATAGCCTTGGGTTTTGGGCAAAAAAAGGGATATTTTTGGGAAAAATAGGGTATTTCTGTGAACGTAACACGGTTTGTCTCTGTTAGAGCCAAATTTGTTTCGTAACGAGCCGTCTAAAGTAGTGGGGCACAGTTCCAGGAAGGTTCTATTATTTTTTGGTGATTTTTTAGAAAAAATACCAAGAAAATTGATTTTTCCCTTATTTTTTGAAAAAAATCAAGCAAAAATCAAACGAAGGCTCGAAACAGACCCGTGCTTCTTGCTATGGCATCGTGTACCCAGTCTGAGCAGCGTGTCGCCATGACCTTGCATGAAATTGGGTGAAAATTCGGAAGCCACCAAAGAGAAGTCCAAAACCCGTGTGCTATAGCCTTGGGTTTTGGGCAAAAATAGGATATTTTGGGAAAACTATGGTATTTCTGTGAGCGTAACACGGTTTGTCTCCGTTAGAGCCCAATTTGATTCAGTGACGAGCCGTCTGAAGTAGTGGGGCACGAGTTCCGGAAGGTTCTACTATTTTTGGTGATTTTTTAGAAAAATACCAAGAAAATTGATTTTTCACTTATTTTTGAAAAAATCAAGTAAAAATCAAGCGAAGGTTGAAACAGACCGTGCTTCTTCCTGTGGCATCGTGTACCCAGTGCGAGACAGCGTGTCGCACGGCCTTGCATGAAATTGGGTGAAAATTCGGAAGCCACCAAAGAGAAGTCAAAACCCGTGTGCTATAGCCTTGGGTTTTGGGCAAAAAAGGGATATTTTGGGAAAAATAGGGTATTTACGTGAGCGTAACACGGTTTGTCTCTGTTAGAGCCCAATTTGATTTAGTAACGAGCACGTCTAAAGTAGTGAGGCACAGTTCCGGAAGGTTCTATTATTTTTGGTGATTTTTAGAAAAATACCAAGAAAATTGATTTTTCCATTATTTTTGAAAAAATCAAGTAAAAATCAAGCGAAGGTTCGAAAGCAGACCCGTGCTTCTTGCTATGGCATCGTGTACCCAGTCACGAACGCGTGTCGCCTGACCTTGCATGAAATTGGGTGAAAATTCGGAAGCCACCAAGAGAAGTCAAAACCCGTGTGCTATAGCCTTGGGTTTTGGGCAAAAATGGGATATTTTTGGGAAAACTATGGTATTTACTGTGAGCGTAACCCGGTTTGTCTCCGTTAGAGCCCAATTTGATTCAGTGACGAGCCGTCTAAAGTAGTGGGGCACGAGTTCCGGAAGGTTCTACTATTTTTGGTGATTTTTGAGAAAAATACCAAGAAAATTGATTTTTCCTTATTTTTTGAAAAAATCAAGTAAAAATCAAGCGAAGGTTCAAAGCAGACCGTGCTTCTTGCTATGGCATCGTGTACCCAGTCTGAGCAGCGTGTCGCCATGCCTTGCATGAAATTGGGTGAAAATTCGGAAGCCACCAAAGAGAAGTCCAAAACCAGTGCGCTATAGCCTTGGGTTTTGGGCCAAAAATAGGATATTTTGGGAAAACTATGGTATTTTGTGAACGTAACCTGGTTTGTCTCTGTTAGAGCCCAATTTGATTCAGTGACGAGCCGTTTGAAGTAGTGGGGAATAGTTCCGGAAGGTTCTACTATTTTTGGTGATTTTTAGAAATATACCAAGAAAATTGATTTTCCCTTATTTTTTGAAAAAATCAAGTAAAAATCAAACGAAGGTTCGAAACAGACCGTGCTTCTTTCTATGAAATCGTGTACCCAGTACTGAGACGCGTGTCGCATGGCCTTGCATGAAATTGGGTGAAAATTCGGAAGCCACCAATGAGAAGTCAAAACACGTGCGCTATAGTCTTGGGTTTTGGGCAAAAATGGGATATTTTGGGAAAACTATGGTATTTCTGTGAGCGTAACTCGGTTTGTCTCTGTTAGAGCCCAATTTGATTCAGTGACGAGCCGTTTGAAGTAGTGGGGAACAGTTCCGGAAGGTTCTACTATTTTTGGTGATTTTTGAGAAAAATACGAAGAAAATTGATTTTTCCGTATTTTTGAAAAAATCAAGTAAAAATCAAGCGAAGGTTCGAAAGCAGACCGTGCTTCTTGCTATGGCATCGTGTACCCAGTACGGACGCGTGTCGCATGGCCTTGCATGAAATTGGGTGAAAATTCGGAAGCCACCAAAGAGAAGTCCAAAACCCGTGTGCTATAGCCTTGGGTTTTGGGCCAAAAATGGGATATTTTTGGGAAAACTATGGTATTTCTGCGAACGTAACCCGGTTTGTCTCTGTTAGAGCCCAATTTTATTTTTTGACGAGACGTTTGAAGTAGTGGGGTACAGTTCCGGAAGGTTCTACTATTTTTGGTGATTTTTGAGAAAAATACCAAGAAAATTGATTTTTCCGTATTTTTGAAAAAATCAAGTAAAAATCAAACGAAGGTTCGAAACAGACCCGTGCTTCTTGCTATGGCATCGTGTACCCAGTACGAACGCGTGTCGCCCAGCCTTGCATGAAATTGGGTGAAAATTCGAAAGCCACCAAAGAGAAGTCCAAAACCCGTGCTGCTATAGCCTTGGTTTTGGGCCAAAATGGGATATTTTGGGAAAACTATGGTATTTCTGCGAGCGTAACCCGGTTTGTCTTTGTTAGAGCCCAATTTGATTCGTGACGAGCCGTTTGAAGTAGTGGGGAACAGTTCCCGGAAGGTTCTACTATTTTTTGGTGATTTTTAGAAATATACCAAGAAAATTGATTTTTCCCTTATTTTTTCGAAAAAATCAAGTAAAAATCAAACGAAGGTTCGAAACAGACCGTGCTTCTTTCTATGAAATCGTGTACCCAGATACGGACGCGTGTCGCATGGCCTTGCATGAAATTGGGTGAAAATTCGGAAGTCACCAATGAGAAGTCCAAAACCCGTGCGCTATAGCCTTGGGTTTTGGGCCAAAAATGGGATATTTTTGGGAAAACTATGGTATTTCTGTGAACGTAACCCGGTTTGTCTCTGTTAGAGCCCAATTTGATTCAGTGACGAGCCATTTGAAGTAGTGGGGAACAGTTCCGGAAGGTTCTACTATTTTTGGTGATTTTTAGAAATATACCAAGAAAATTGATTTTTCCCTTATTTTTGAAAAAATCAAGTAAAAATCAAGCGAAGGTTCAAAGCAGAACCGTGCTTCTTTCTATGAAATCGTGTACCCGATGACGGACGCGTGTCGCATGGCCTTGCATGAAATTGGGTGAAAATTCGGAAGCCACCAAGAGAAGTCAAAACCCGTGTCGCTATAGCCTTGGATTTTGGGCCAAAATGGGATATTTTTGGGAAACTATGGTATTTCTGCGAGCGTAACTCGGTTTGTCTCTGTTAGAGCCCAATTTGATTAGTGACGAGCCGTTTGAAGTAGTGGGAATAGTTCCGGAAGGTTCTACTATTTTTTGGTGATTTTTTAGAATATACCAAGAAAATTGATTTTTCCCTTATTTTTTGAAAAAAATAAAGTAAAAATCAAACGAAGGTTTGAAAGCAGACCAGTGCTTCTTTCTATGAAATCGTGTACCCGATGCGGACGCGTGTCGCATGGCCTTGCATGAAATTGGGTGAAAATTCGGAAGCCACCAAAGAGAAGTCCAAACCGAGTGCGCTATAGCCTTGGGTTGTGGGCCAAAAATGGGATATTTTTGGGAAAACTATGGTATTTCTGCGAACGTAACCCGGTTTGTCTCTGTTAGAGCCCAATTTAATTCGTGACGAGCCGTTTGAAGTAGTGGGGAACAGTTCCCGGAAGGTTCTACTATTTTTTGGTGATTTTTGAGAAAAATACCAAGAAAATTGATTTTTCCCTATTTTTTGAAAAAAATCAAGTAAAAATCAAGCGAAGGTTCGAAACAGACCGTGCTTCTTGCTATGGCATCGTGTACCCGATGCGGACGCGTGTCGCATGGCCTTGCATGAAATTGGGTGAAAATTCGGAAGCCACCAAAGAGAAGTCAAAACCAGTGCTGCTATAGCCTTGGGTTTTGGGCCAAAAATGGGATATTTTGGGAAAACTATGGTATTTCTGTGAGCGTAACTCGGTTTGTCTCTGTTAGAGCCCAATTTGATTCAGTGACGAGCCGTTTGAAGTAGTGGGGAACAGTTCCGGAAGGTTCTACTATTTTTTGGTGATTTTTTAGAATATACCAAGAAAATTGATTTTTCCCTTATTTTTTGGAAAAAATAAAGTAAAAATCAAACGAAGGTTTGAAACAGACCGTGCTTCTTTCTATGAAATCGTGTACCCAGTACGGACGGCGTGTCGCATGGCCTTGCATGAAATTGGGTGAAAATTCGGAAGCCACCAAAGAGAAGTCCAAAACCCGTGCGCTATACCCTTGGGTTTTGGGCCAAAAATGCGATATTTTTGGGAAAACTATGGTATTCTGCGAAGGTAACCGGTTTGTCTATGTTAGAGCCCAATTTGATTTGTGACGAGCCGTTCGAAGTAGTGGGGAACAATTCCCGGAAGGTTCTACTATTTGTTTGTGATTTTTTAGAAAGAAAACCAAGAAAATTGATTTTCCCTTATTTTTTAAAAAATCAAGTAAAAATCAAACGAAGGTTGAAAGCAGACCGTGCTTCTTCCTGTGGCATCGTGTACCCAATCACGGACGCTTGTCGCATCGCCTGCAAGAAATTGGGTGAAAATTCGAAGCCACCAAGAGAAGTCCAAAACCGAGTGTGCTATAGCCTTGGGTTTTGGGCAAAAAAGGGGATATTTTTGGGAAAAATATGGTATTTCTGTGAACGTAACACGGTTTGTCTCTGTTAGAGCCCAATTTGTTTCGTGACGAGCTGTCTAAAGTAGTGGGGCACAGTTCTCGAAAGGTTCTACTATTTTTTGGTGATTTTTTTAGAAAAAATACAAAGAAAATTGATTTTCCCTTATTTTTTGAAAAAAATCATTTAAGAATCAAACGAAGGATCGAAACAGACCCGTGCTTCTTCCTGTGGCATTATGTACCTAGTACGCACGCGTGTCACACGGCCTTGCATGAAATTGGGTGAAAATTCGGAAGCCACCAAAGAGAAGTCGAAAACCTGTGTGCTATAGCCTTGGTTTTGGGCAAAAAAAGGGATATTTTTGGGAAAAATAGGGTATTTCTGTGAACGTAACACGGTTTTGTCTCTGTTAGAGCCAAATTTGTTTCGTAACGAGCCGTCTAAAGTAGTAGAGGCACGATTCCGGAAGGTTCTATTATTTTTGGTGATTTTTAGAAAAATACCAAGAAAATTGATTTTTCCTTATTTTTGAAAAAATCAAGCAAAAATCAAGCGAAGGCTCGAAAGCAGACCCGTGCTTCTTGCTATGGCATCGTGTACCCAGTACGAACGCGTGTCGCCCAGCCTTGCATGAAATTGGGTGAAAATTCGAAAGCCACCAAAGAGAAGTCCAAAACCCGTGCGCTATAGCCTTGGGTTTTGGGCAAAAAATGGGATATTTTTGGGAAAACTATGGTGTTTCTGCGAACGTAACCCGGTTTGTCTCCGTTAGAGCCCAATTTAATTCGTGACGAGCCGTTTGAAGTAGTGGGGAACAGTTTCCGGAAGGTTCTACTATTTTTTGGTGATTTTTGAGAAAAAATACGAAGAAAATTGATTTTTCCCGTATTTTTTGAAAAAAATCAAGTAAAAATCAAACGAAGGTTCGAAACAGACCCGTGCTTCTTGCTATGGCATCGTGTACCCAGTACGAACGCGTGTCGCCCAGCCTTGCATGAAATTGGGTGAAAATTCGGAAGCCACCAAAGAGAAGTCCAAAACCCGTGCGCTATAGCCTTGGATTTTGGGCCAAAAATGGGATATTTTTGGGAAACTATGGTATTTTTGCGAACGTAACCCGGTTTGTCTTTGTTAGAGCCCAATTTGATTCGTGACGAGCCGTTTGAAGTAGTGGGGAATAGTTCCCGGAAGGTTCTACTATTTTTTGGTGATTTTTTAGAATATACCAGGAAAATTGATTTTTCCCTTATTTTTTCAAAAAAATCAAGTAAAAATCAAACGAAGGTTCGAAACAGACCGTGCTTCTTTCTATGAAATCGTGTACCCAGTACGGACGCGTGTCGCATGGCCTTGCATGAAATTGGGTGAAAATTCGAAAGTCACCAATGAGAAGTCCAAAACCCGTGCGCTATAGCCTTGGATTTTGGGCCAAAAATGGGATATTTTTGGGAAACTATGGTATTTCTGCGAACGTAACCCGGTTTGTCTTTGTTAGAGCCCAATTTGATTCGTGACGAGCCGTTTGAAGTAGTGGGGAATAGTTCCCGGAAGGTTCTACTATTTTTTGGTGATTTTTTAGAATATACCAAGAAAATTGATTTTTCCCTTATTTTTTCAAAAAAATCAAGTAAAAATCAAACGAAGGTTCGAAACAGACCGTGCTTCTTTCTATGAAATCGTGTACCCAGTACGGACGCGTGTCGCATGGCCTTGCATGAAATTGGGTGAAAATTCGGAAGTCACCAATGAGAAGTCCAAAACCCGTGCGCTATAGTCTTGGGTTTTGGGCAAAAAATGGGATATTTTTGGGAAAACTATGGTATTTCTGCGAACGTAACCCGGTTTGTCTCTGTTAGAGCCCAATTTGATTTGTGACGAGCCGTCTGAAGTAGTGAGGAACAGTTCCCGGAAGGTTCTACTATTTTTTGGTGTTTTTTTAGAAAAAATACCAAGAAAATTGATTTTTCCCTTATTTTTTGAAAAAACTCAAGTAAAAATCAAAGGAAGGTTCGATACAGACCCGTGCCTCTTCTTGTGCATCGTGTATGCAGTACGGACGCATGTCGCACGGCCTGCAAGAAATTGGGTGAAAATTCGGAAGCAACCAAGAGAAGTCAAAACCCGTGTGCTATAGCCTTGGGTTTTGGGCCAAAATAGGATATTTTGGGAAAAATAGGGTATTTCTGTGAACGTAACCCGGTTTGTCTCTGTTAGAGCCTTAGTTGGATTAGTGACGAGCCGTCTGAAGTAGTGGGGCACATTTCCTGGAGGGTTCTACTATTTTTTTGGTGATTTTTTAGAAAAAATACAAACAAAATTAATTTTTCCCTTATTTTTTGAAAAAAATCAAGTAAAAATCAAACGAAGGTTCGAAACAGGCTCGTGCCTCTTGCTATGGCATCGTGTACCCAGTCTGAGCAGCGTGTCGCCTGACCTTGCATGTAATTGGGTGAAAATTCGGAAGCCACCAAAGAGAAGTCCAAAACCGTGTGCTTATAGCCTTGGATTTTGGGCCAAAAATGGGATATTTTTGGGAAACTATGGTATTTTGCGAGCGTAACTCGGTTTGTCTTTGTTAGAGCCCAATTTGATTCAGTGACGAGCCGTTTGAAGTAGTGGGGAATAGTTCCGGAAGGTTCTACTATTTTTGGTGATTTTTAGAAATATACCGAGAAAATTGATTTTTCCTTATTTTTCAAAAAATCAAGTAAAAATCAAGCGAAGGTTGAAACAGACTAGTGCTTCTTTCTATGAAATCGTGTACCCAGTACGGACAGCGTGTCGCATGGCCTTGCATGAAATTGGGTGAAAATTCGGAAGTCACCAATAGAAGTCAAAACACGTGCGCTATAGTCTTGGGTTTTGGGCAAAAATGGTATATTTTGGGAAAACTATGGTATTCTGCTGAGCGTAACTCGGTTTGTCTCGTTAGAGCCCAATTTAATTCAGTGACGAGCCGTTTGAAGTAGTGAGGAACAGTTCCGGAAGGTTCTACTATTTTTGGTGATTTTTGAGAAAAATACGAAGAAAATTGATTTTTCCGTATTTTTGAAAAAATCAAGTAAAAATCAAGCGAAGGTTCGAAAGCAGACCCGTGCTTCTTGCTATGGCATCGTGTACCCAGTCTGAGCAGCGTGTCGCCCAGCCTTGCATGAAATTGGGTGAAAATTCGAAAGCCACCAAGAGAAGTCCAAAACCCGTGTCGCTATAGCCTTGGATTTTGGGCCAAAATGGGATATTTTTGGGAAAACTATGGTATTCTGTGAGCGTAACTCGGTTTGTCTCGTTAGAGCCCAATTTAATTAAGTGACGAGCCGTTTGAAGTAGTGGGGAGCAGTTCCGGAAGGTTCTACTATTTTTGGTGATTTTTGAGAAAAATACTGAAGAAAATTGATTTTTCCGTATTTTTGAAAAAATCAAGTAAAAATCAAGCGAAGGTTCGAAAGCAGACCGTGCTTCTTTCTATGACATCGTGTACCCGATGCGGACGGCGTGTCGCATGGCCTTGCATGAAATTGGGTGAAAATTCGGAAGTCACCAATGAGAAGTCAAAACACGTGCGCTATAGCCTTGGGTTTTGGGCAAAAATGGGATATTTTTGGGAAAACTATGGTATTTCTGCGAGCGTAACTCGGTTTGTCTCTGTTAGAGCCCAATTTAATTACGTGACGAGCCGTTTGAAGTAGTGGGGAATAGTTCCGGAAGGTTCTACTATTTTTGGTGATTTTTAGAAATATACCAAGAAAATTGATTTTTCCTTATTTTTTGAAAAAATAAAGTAAAAATCAAGCGAAGGTTTGAAACAGAACCGTGCTTCTTTCTATGAAATCGTGTACCCGATGCGGACGGCGTGTCGCATGGCCTTGCATGAAATTGGGTGAAAATTCGGAAGCCACCAAGAGAAGTCAAAACCCAGTGCGCTATAGCCTTGGGTTTTGGGCCAAAAATGCGATATTTTTGGGAAAACTATGGTATTCTGCGAAGGTAACCGGTTTGTCTATGTTAGAGCCCAATTTGATTTGTGACGAGCAGTCTGAAGTAGTGGGGAACAATTCCGGAAGGTTCTACTATTTGTTTGTGATTTTTAGAAAGAATACCAAGAAAATTGATTTTTCCTTATTTTTTAAAAAATCAAGTAAAAATCAAACGAAGGTTCGAAACAGAGACCGATGCTTCTTCACTATGGCATCGTGTACCCAATACGGACGCGTGTCGCATTGCCTGCAAGAAATTGGGTGAAAATTCGGAAGCCACCAAGAGAAGTCCAAAACCAGTGTGCTATAGCCTTGGGTTTTGGGCAAAAAGGGATATTTTGGGAAAAATATGGTATTTACGTGAGCGTAACACGGTTTGTCTACGTTAGAGCCCAATTTGTTTAAGTGACGAGCTGTCTAAAGTAGTGGGGCACAGTTCTCGGAAGGTTCTACTATTTTTGGTGATTTTTAGAAAAATACAAAGAAAATTGATTTTTCCTTATTTTTTGAAAAAATCATTTAAGAATCAAGCGAAGGATCGAAAGCAGACCCGTGCTTCTTCACGTGGCATTATGTACCTAGATGCGCACGCGTGTCGCACGGCCTTGCATGAAATTGGGTGAAAATTCGGAAGCCACCAAAGAGAAGTCGAAAACCCGTGTGCTATAGCCTTGGTTTTGGGCAAAAAAAGGGATATTTTTGGGAAAAATAGGGTATTTCTGTGAACGTAACACGGTTTTGTCTCTGTTAGAGCCAAATTTGTTTCGTAACGAGCCGTCTAAAGTAGTAGGGCACAGTTCCGGAAGGTTCTATTATTTTTTGGTGATTTTTTAGAAAAAATACCAAGAAAATTGATTTTTCCCTTATTTTTGAAAAAATCAAGCAAAAATCAAGCGAAGGTTCGAAAGCAGACCCGTGCTTCTTGCTATGGCATCGTGTACCCAGTACTGAGCAGCGTGTCGCTCAGCCTTGCATGAAATTGGGTGAAAATTCGAAAGCCACCAAAGAGAAGTCAAAACCCGTGTCGCTATAGCCTTGGGTTTTGGGCAAAAATGGGATATTTTTGGGAAAACTATGGTATTTCTGCGAGCGTAACTCGGTTTGTCTCTGTTAGAGCCCAATTTAGATTACGTGACGAGCCGTTTGAAGTAGTGAGAACAGTTCCGGAAGGTTCTACTATTTTTGGTGATTTTTGAGAAAAATACGAAGAAAATTGATTTTTCCGTATTTTTGAAAAAATCAAGTAAAAATCAAGCGAAGGTTCGAAACAGACCAGTGCTTCTTGCTATGGCATCGTGTACCCGATGCGGACAGCGTGTCGCCTAGCCTTGCATGAAATTGGGTGAAAATTCGGAAGCCACCAAGAGAAGTCCAAAACCAGTGTCGCTATAGCCTTGGATTTTGGGCCAAAATGGGATATTTTGGGAAAACTATGGTATTTCTGTGAGCGTAACTCGGTTTGTCTTTGTTAGAGCCCAATTTGATTCGTGACGAGCCGTTTGAAGTAGTGGGGAATAGTTCCGGAAGGTTCTACTATTTTTGGTGATTTTTAGAAATATACCAAGAAAATTGATTTTTCCTTATTTTTCGAAAAAATCAAGTAAAAATCAAGCGAAGGTTCGAAACAGGACCAGTGCTTCTTCCTGTGACATCGTGTACCCGATGCGGACGCGTGTCGCATGGCCTTGCATGAAATTGGGTGAAAATTCGGAAGTCACCAATGAGAAGTCCAAAACCCGTGTCGCTATAGCCTTGGATTTTGGGCCAAAATAGGATATTTTGGGAAAACTATGGTATTTCTGCGAGCGTAACCCGGTTTGTCTTTGTTAGAGCCCAATTTGATTCGTGACGAGCCGTTTGAAGTAGTGGGGAATAGTTCCCGGAAGGTTCTACTATTTTTTGGTGATTTTTTAGAAATATACCAGGAAAATTGATTTTTCCCTTATTTTTTCAAAAAAATCAAGTAAAAATCAAACGAAGGTTCGAAACAGACCGTGCTTCTTTCTATGAAATCGTGTACCCAGTACGGACGCGTGTCGCATGGCCTTGCATGAAATTGGGTGAAAATTCGGAAGCCACCAAAGAGAAGTCCAAAACCCGTGCGCTATAGCCTTGGGTTTTGGGCCAAAAATGGGATATTTTTGGGAAAACTATGGTATTTCTGTGAACGTAACCCGGTTTGTCTCTGTTAGAGCCCAATTTGATTTGTGACGAGCCGTCTGAAGTAGTGAGGAACAGTTCTCGGAAGGTTCTACTATTTTTTGGTGTTTTTTTAGAAAAAATACTAAGAAAATTGATTTTTCCCTTATTTTTTGAAAAAACTCAAGTAAAAATCAAAGGAAGGTTCGATACAGACCCGTGCCTCTTCTTGTGCATCGTGTATGCAGTACGGACGCATGTCGCACGGCCTGCAAGAAATTGGGTGAAAATTCGGAAGCAACCAAGAGAAGTCCAAAACCCGTGTGCTATAGCCTTGGGTTTTGGGCCAAAAATAGGATATTTTTGGGAAAAATAGGGTATTTCTGTGAACGTAACCCGGTTTGTCTCTGTTAGAGCCTTAGTTGGATTAGTGACGAGCCGTGCGAGTAGTGGGGCACATTTCACGGAGGGTTCTACTATTTTTTGGTGATTTTTAGAAAAAATACAAACAAAATTAATTTTCCCTTATTTTTTGAAAAAATCAAGTAAAAATCAAGCGAAGGTTCGAAAGCAGAGCCGTGCCTCTTCACGTGGTATCGTGTACCCAGTACACACGCGTGTCGCATGGCCCTGGAAGAAATTGGGTGAAAATTCCGAAGCCACCAAAGATAAGTCCAAAACCCGTGTGCTATAGCCTTGGGTTTTGGGCCAAAAATTTGATATTTTTAGGAAAACTATGGTATTTCTGCGAATGTAACCCGGTTTGTCTCTGTTAGAGCCCTATTTGGATTAGTGATGAGCCGTCTGAAGTAGTGGGGAACAATTCCAGGAAGGTTCTACTATTTTTTGGTGATTTTTTAGAAAAAAATACCAAGAAAATTGATTTTTCCCTTATTTTTTAAAAAACTCAAGTAAAAATCAAACGAAGGTTCGAAACAGGCCCGTGCTTCTTCCTATAGCATCGTGTACCCTGTACGGACGCGTGTCGCACTGCCCTGCAAGAAATTGGGTGAAAATTCGGAAGCCACCAAAGAGAAGTCCAAAACCCGTGTGCTATAGCCTTGGGTTTTGGGCAAAAAAAAGGGATATTTTTGGGAAAAATAGGGTATTCCTGCGAACGTAACTCGGTTTGTCTCTGTTAGAGCCCTATTTGGATTAGAGACGAGCCGTCTGAAGTAGTGGGGCACAGTTCCCGGAAGGTTCTACTATTTGTTTGTGATTTTTTAGAAAAAAAAACCAAGAAAATTGATTTTTCCCTTATTTTTTAAAAAAAATCAAGTAAAAATCAAACGAAGGTTCGAAACAGACCCGTGCTTCTTCCTGTGGCATCGTGTACCCAGTACGGACGCGTGCCGCATGGCCTTGCATGAAAGTGGGCGAAAATTTGGAAGCCACCAAAGAGAAGTCCAAAACCGTGCGCTATAGCCTTGGGTTTTGGGCCAAAAATGGGATATTTTTGGGAAAACTATGGTATTTCTGTGAGCGTAACTCGGTTTGTCTCGTTAGAGCCCAATTTGATTCAGTGACGAGCACGTGCGAGTAGTGGGGAACAGTTCTCGGAAGGTTCTACTATTTTTTGGTGTTTTTTTAGAAAAAATACTAAGAAAATTGATTTTTCCCTTATTTTTGAAAAAACTCAAGTAAAAATCAAAGGAAGGTTCGAAACAGACCCGTGCCTCTTCTTGTGCATCGTGTATGCAGTACGGACGCATGTCGCACGGCCCTGCAAGAAATTGGGTGAAAATTCTGAAGCAACCAAAGAGAAGTCCAAAACCCGTGTGCTATAGCCTTGGGTTTTGGGCCATAAATAGGATATTTTGGGAAAACTATGGTATTTACGTGAGCGTAACTCGGTTTGTCTCTGTTAGAGCCTTAGTTGGATTAGTGACGAGCCGTACGAAGTAGTGGGGCACAGTTCCGGAGGGTTCTACTATTTTTTGGTGATTTTTAGAAAAATACCAACAAAATTAATTTTTCCTTATTTTTTGAAAAAATTAAGTAAAAATCAAGCGAAGGTTCGAAGCAGGACCCGTGCCTCTTCACTATGGTATCGTGTACCCGAGTATAGACAGCGTGTCGACATGGCCTGCGAAGAAATTGGGTGAAAATTCGAAGCCACCAAAGAGAAGTCCAAAACCCGTGTGCTATAACCTTGGGTTTTGGGCCAAAATGTGATATTTTGGGAAAAGTAGGGTATTTCTGTGAGCGTAACTCGGTTTGTCTCTGTTAGAGCCCTATTTGGATTAGTGACGAGCCGTCTGAAGTAGTGGGGCACAGTTCCCGGAAGGTTCTACTATTTGTTTGTGATTTTTTAGAAAAAAAACCAAGAAAATTGATTTTTCCCTTATTTTTTAAAAAAATCAAGTAAAGATCAAACGAAGGTTCGAAACAGACACGTGCTTCTTCCTGTGGCATCGTGTACCCAGTACGGACTGCGTGCCGCATGGCTTTGCATGAAAGTGAGCGAAAATTTGGAAGCCACCAAAGAGAAGTCCAAAACCATGCGCTATAGCCTTGGGTTTTGGGCCAAAATAGGATATTTTTGGGAAAACTATGGTATTCTACTGAGCGTAACTCGGTTTGTCTCTGTTAGAGCCCTATTTGGATAAGTGACGAGCCGTGCAGAGTAGTGGGGAACAATTCCGGAAGGTTCTACTATTTTTTGGTGATTTTTTAGAAAAAATACCAAGAAAATTGATCTTTCCCTTATTTTTGAAAAAATCAATCAAAAATCAAGCGAAGGTTCAAAGCAGACCAGTGCCTCTTCACAGTGGTATCGTGTACCCAGTCACGAGACAGCGTGTCGCATGGCCTGGAAGAAATTGGGTGAAAATTCGAAGCCACCAAGAGAAGTCCAAAACCAGTGTGCTATAGCCTTGGGTTTTGGGCCAAAAGTGATATTTTGGGAAAACTACGGTATTCTGTGAGCGTAACTTGGTTTGTCTCTGTTAGAGCCCTATTTGGATAAGTGACGAGCAGTCTGAAGTAGTGGGGAACAATTCCGGGAAGGTTATACTATTTTTGGTGATTTTTAGAAAAATACCAAGAAAATTGATTTTCCCTTATTTTTGAAAAAATCAAGTCAAAAATCAAGCGAAGGTTCGAAACAGACCGTGCTTCTTCACGTGGCATCGTGTATCCGATGCGGACGCGTGTCGCACTACCTACGCAGAAATTGGGTGAAAATTCGGAAGCCACCAAAGAAGTCCAAAACCCGTGTGCTATAGCCTTGGGTTTTGGGCTAAAAATAGGATATTTTTGGGAAAACTACGGTATTTATGCTGAGCGTAACCCGGTTTGTCTCTGTTAGAGCCCTATGTGGATTAGTGACGAGCCGTCTAAAGTAGTGGGGCACAGTTCCCGGAAGGTTCTACTATTTTTGGTGATTTTTAGAAAAATACCAAGAAAATTGATTTTTCCTTTATTTTTGAAAAAATCAAGTAAAAATCAAGCGAAGGTTGAAACAGACCCGTGCTTCTTCACAGTCGCATCGTGTACCCAGTACGGACAGCGTGTCATGCAGCTACTGCAAGAAATTGGTGAAAATTCGGAAGCCACCAAGAGAAGTTCAAAACCAGTGTGCTATAGCCTTGGGTTTTGGGCAAAATAGGATATTTTTGGGAAATATAGGGTATTTCTCTGAGCGTAACCGGTTTATCTCTGTTAGAGCCCTATTTGGATTAGTGACGAGCAAGTCCGAAGTAGTGGAGCACGAGTTCCGGAAGGTTCTACTATTTTTTGGTTGTATTTTAGAAAAAATACAAACAAAATTGATTTTTCCCTTATTTTTTGAAAAAAATCAAGTAAAAATATAACGAGGATTCGAAACAGACCCGTGCCTCTTCCTGTGGCATCATGTATGCAGTAAGGACGCGTGTCGCACAGCCCTGCAAGAAATTGGGTGAAAATTCGGAAGCCACAAATGAGAAGTCCAAAACCCGTGTGCTATAGCCTTGGATTTTGGGCCAAAAATGAGATATTTTTGGGAAAACTAGGGTATTTCTGCGAACGTAACCCGGTTTGTCTCTGTTAGAGCCCAATTTGATTCGTGACGAGCCGTCTGAAGTAGTGGGGAACAGTTCCCAGAAGGTTCTACTATTTTTTGGTGATTTTTTAGAAAAAATACCAAGAAAATTGATTTTTCCCTTATTTTTTGAAAAAAATCAAGTAAAAATCAAACGATTGTCCGAAACAGAACAGCGCTTATTCCTGTGGCATCGTGTACCCAGTACGGACGCGTGTCGCATGGCCTTGCATGAAAGTGAGGTAGTGGCGAGCCGTTTGAGGTAGTGGGGAACAGTTCCCGGAAGGTTCTACTATTTTTTGGTGATTTTTTAGAAATATACCAAGAAAATTGATTTTTCCCTTATTTTTTGAAAAAAATAAAGTAAAAATCAAACGAAGGTTTGAAACAGACCGTGCTTCTTTCTCTGAAATCGTGTACCCAGTACGGACGCGTGTCGCATGGCCTTGCATGAAATTGGGTGAAAATTCGGAAGCCACCAAAGAGAAGTCCAAAACCCGTGCGCTATAGCCTTGGGTTTTGGGCCAAAAATGGGATATTTTTGGGAAAACTATGGTATTTCTGTGAACGTAACCCGGTTTGTCTCTGTTAGAGCCCAATTTGATTTGTGACGAGCCGTCTGAAGTAGTGAGGAACAGTTCTCGGAAGGTTCTACTATTTTTGGTGTTTTTAGAAAAAATACTAAGAAAATTGATTTTTCCCTTATTTTTTGAAAAACTCAAGTAAAAATCAAAGGAAGGTTCGATACAGACCCGTGCCTCTTCTTGTGCATCGTGTATGCAGGTACGGACGCATGTCGCACGGCCCTGCAAGAAATTGGGTGAAAATTCGGAAGCAACCAAAGAGAAGTCCAAAACCCGTGTGCTATAGCCTTGGGTTTTGGGCCAAAAATAGGATATTTTTGGGAAAAATAGGGTATTTCTGTGAACGTAACCCGGTTTGTCTCTGTTAGAGCCTTAGTTGGATTAGTGACGAGCCGTCTGAAGTAGTGGGGCACATTTCCTGGAGGGTTCTACTATTTTTTTGGTGATTTTTAGAAAAAATACAAACAAAATTAATTTTTCCCTTATTTTTTGAAAAAAATCAAGTAAAAATCAAACGAAGGTTCGAAAGCAGGGCCAGTGCCTCTTCACGTAGTATCGTGTACCCAGTACACACGCGTGTCGCATAGCCTGGAAGAAATTGGGTGAAAATTCGAAGCCACCAAAGATAAGTCAAAACCCGTGTGCTATAGCCTTGGGTTTTGGGCCAAAATTGATATTTTTAGGAAAACTATGGTATTCTGCGAGATGTAACCGGTTTGTCTCTGTTAGAGCCCTATTTGGATTAGTGGCGAGCCAGTGCGAAGTAGTGGGGAACAATTCCGGAAGGTTCTACTATTTTTGGTGATTTTTAGAAAAAATACCAAGAAAATTGATTTTTCCTTATTTTTAAAAAACTCAAGTAAAAATCAAGCGAAGGTTCGAAACAGGACCGTGCTTCTTCCTATAGCATCGTGTACCACAGTACGGACAGCGTGTCATGCAGCCTGCAAGAAATTGGGTGAAAATTCGGAAGCCACCAAGAGAAGTCAAAACCCGTGTGCTATAGCCTTGGGTTTTGGGCAAAATAGGATATTTTGGGAAAAATAGGGTATTCCTATGAGCGTAACTTCGGTTTGTCTCTGTTAGAGCCCTATTTGGATTAGAGACGAGCCAGTGCGAAGTAGTGGGGCACAGTTCCGGAAGGTTCTACTATTTGTTTGTGATTTTTAGAAAAAAAACCAAGAAAATTGATTTTTCCTTATTTTTTAAAAAATCAAGTAAAAATCAAGCGAAGGTTCGAAACAGGACCAGTGCTTCTTCACGTGGCATCGTGTACCCAGTGCGGACAGCGTGTCGCATGGCCTACATGAAAGTGGTCGAAAATTTGGAAGCCACCAAGAGAAGTCCAAAACCGTGTGCTATAGCCTTGGGTTTTGGGCCAAAAATAGGATATTTTGGGAAAACTATGGTATTTACGTGAGCGTAACTTCGGTTTGTCTCTGTTAGAGCCCAATTTGATTAGTGACGAGTCGTCTGAAGTAGTGGGGAACAGTTCTCGGAAGGTTCTACTATTTTTGGTGATTTTTAGAAAAATACTAAGAAAATTGATTTTCCCTTATTTTTTGAAAAAACTCAAGTAAAAATCAAAGGAAGGTTGAAACGAGACCGTGCCTCTTCTTGTGCATCGTGTATCCGATGCGGACGCATGTCGCACGGCCTGCAAGAAATTGGGTGAAAATTCAGAAGCAACCAAGAGAAGTCCAAAACCAGTGTGCTATAGCCTTGGGTTTTGGGCCATAAATAGGATATTTTTGGGAAAACTATGGTATTTACGTGAGCGTAACTCGGTTTGTCTCTGTTAGAGCCTTAGTTGGATTAGTGACAGGCAGTGCGAAGTAGTGGGGCACAGTTCCGGAGGGTTCTACTATTTTTTGGTGATTTTTAGAAAAATACCAACAAAATTAATTTTCCCTTATTTTTGAAAAAATTAAGTAAAAATCAAGCGAAGGTTGAAAGCAGGACCGGTGCCTCTTCACGTAGTATCGTGTACCCAGTATAGGCAGCGTGTCGAACGGCCTGGAAGAAATTGGGTGAAAATTCGAAGCCACCAAAGAAGTCCAAAACACGTGTGCTATAACCTTGTGTTTTGGGCCAAAAATTTGATATTTTTGGGAAAACTAGGGTATTTCTGTGAACGTAACTCGGTTTGTCTCTGTTAGAGCCTATTTGGATTAGTGACGAGCCGTCTGAAGTAGTGGGGAACAATTCCCGGAAGGTTCTACTATTTGTTTGTGATTTTTAGAAAAAAACCAAGAAAATTGATTTTTCCCTTATTTTTTAAAAAAATCAAGTAAAAATCAAACGAAGGTTCGAAACAGACCCGTGCTTCTTCCTGTGGCATCGTGTACCCAGTACGGACGCGTGCCGCATGGCCTTGCATGAAAGTGAGCGAAAATTTGGAAGCCACCAAAGAGAAGTCCAAAACCATGCGCTATAGCCTTGGGTTTTGGGCCAAAAATGGGATATTTTTGGGAAAACTATGGTATTTCTGCGAACGTAACCCGATTTGTCTCTGTTAGAGCCCTATTTGGATAAGTGACGAGCCGATGCGAAGTAGTGGGGCACAGTTCCGGAGGGTTCTACTATTTTTGGTGATTTTTAGAAAAAATACCAACAAAATTAATTTTTCCTTATTTTTTGAAAAAATTAAGTAAAAATCAAGCGAAGGTTGAAAGCAGACCGTGCCTCTTCACAGTGGCATCGTGTACCATGTACGGACGGCGTGTCGCCTGCCTGCAAGAAATTGGGTGAAAATTCGGAAGCCACCAAAGAGAGTCAAAACCCGTGTGCTTATAGCCTTGGGTTTTGGGCAAAAAGGATATTTTGGGAAAAATAGGGTATTCTATGAGCGTAACTTCGGTTTGTCTCTGTTAGAGCCCTATTTGGATTAGTGACGAGCCGATACGAAGTAGTGGGGACACAGTTCCGGAAGGTTCTACTATTTGTTTGTGATTTTTAGAAAAAAACCAAGAAAATTGATTTTTCCTTATTTTTTAAAAAAATCAAGTAAAAGATCAAGCGAAGGTTCGAAAGCAGGACCGTGCTTCTTCACTGTGGCATCGTGTACCCGATGCGGACGCGTGTCGCATGGCTTTGCATGAAAGTGAGCGAAAATTTGGAAGCCACCAAAGAAGTCAAAACCAGTGCGCTATAGCCTTGGGTTTTGGGCCAAAA
Organism: Murraya koenigii; assembly: GCA_025617385.1. Taxonomy (NCBI): domain Eukaryota; kingdom Viridiplantae; phylum Streptophyta; class Magnoliopsida; order Sapindales; family Rutaceae; genus Murraya; species Murraya koenigii. The sequence continues at coordinate 34,966,740 of CM046814.1, read as the reverse complement.
ATAGGATATTTTTGGGAAAACTATGGTATTTCTGTGAGCGTAACTCGGTTTGTCTCTGTTAGAGCCCTATTTGGATAAGTGACGAGCCGTGCGAAGTAGTGGGGAACAATTCCGGGAAGGTTCTACTATTTTTTGGTATTTTTAGAAAAAATACCAAGAAAATTGATTTTTCCTTATTTTTGAAAAAATCAATCAAAAATCAAGCGAAGGTTCGAAAGCAGAGCCGTGCCTCTTCACAGTGGTATCGTGTACCCAGCACGAGACAGCGTGTCGCATGGCCTGGAAGAAATTGGGTGAAAATTCCGAAGCCACCAAAGAGAAGTCAAAACCAGTGTGCTATAGCCTTGGGTTTTGGGCCAAAAATGATATTTTTGGGAAAACTACGGTATTTCTGTGAGCGTAACTCGGTTTGTCTCGTTAGAGCCCTATTTGGATAAGTGACGAGCAGTGCGAAGTAGTGGGGAACAATTCCGGGAAGGTTCTACTATTTTTGGTGATTTTTAGAAAAAATACCAAGAAAATTGATTTTCCATTATTTTTGAAAAAATCAATCAAAAATCAAGCGAAGGTTCGAAAGCAGGACCAGTGCTTCTTCACTGTGGCATCGTGTATCCGATGCGGACAGCGTGTCGCACTACCTGCAAGAAATTGGGTGAAAATTCGGAAGCCACCAAGAGAAGTCCAAAACCCGTGTGCTATAGCCTTGGGTTTTGGGCCAAAAATGATATTTTGGGAAAACTACGGTATTCTGCGAGCGTAACTTCGGTTTGTCTCTGTTAGAGCCCTATGTGGATTAGTGACGAGCCGTCTAAAGTAGTGAGGCACGAGTTCCGGAAGGTTCTACTATTTTTGGTGATTTTTAGAAAAATGCCAAGAAAATTCATTTTCCTTTATTTTTTGAAAAAATCAAGTAAAAATCAAGCGAAGGTTGAAACAGGACCAGTGCTTCTTCACAGTCGCATCGTGTACCCGATGCTGAGACAGCGTGTCACTGCACTCTGCAAGAAATTGGTGAAAATTCGGAAGCCACCAAGAGAAGTTCAAAACCAGTGTGCTATAGCCTTGGGTTTTGGGCAAAAATAGGATATTTTGGGAAAAATAAGGTATTCTATGAGCGTAACTTGGTTTGTCCTTTGTTAGAGCCCTATTTTGATTAGTGACGAACCGTCTGAAGTATTGGGGCACATTTCCCGGAAGGTTCTACTATTTTTTGGTGATTTTTTAGATAAAATACCAACAAAATTGATTTTTCCCTTATTTTTTGAAAAAAATCAAGTAAAAATCAAACGAAGGTTCGAAACAGACCCGTGCTTCTTCCTGTGGCATCGTGTACCCAGTACGGACGCGTGTCACACAGCTCTGCAAGAAATTGGGTGAAAATTCGGAAGCCACCAAAGAGAAGTTCAAAACCCGTGTGCTATAGCCTTGGGTTTTGGGCAAAAATAGGATATTTTTGGGAAATATAGGGTATTTCTCTGAGCGTAACTTAGGTTTATCTCTGTTAGAGCCCTATTTGGATTAGTGACGAGCAAGTGCGAAGTAGTGGGGCACAGTTCCGGAAGGTTCTACTATTTTTGGTTGTATTTTAGAAAAATACAAACAAAATTGATTTTCCTTATTTTTGAAAAAATCAAGTAAAAATATAACGAGGATTGAAACAGGACCCGTGCCTCTTCACGTGGCATCATGTATGCACGATGAGGACAGCGTGTCGCAGCCACCGCAAGAAATTGGGTGAAAATTCGGAAGCCACAAATGAGAAGTCAAAACCAGTGTGCTATAGCCTTGGATTTTGGGCCAAAAATGAGATATTTTGGGAAAACTAGGGTATTCTGTGAGCGTAACTCGGTTTGTCTGTTAGAGCCCAATTTGATTCAGTGACGAGCCGTCCGAAGTAGTGAGGAACAGTTCCCAGAAGGTTCTACTATTTTTGGTGATTTTTTAGAAAAATACCAAGAAAATTGATTTTTCCTTATTTTTTGAAAAAATCAAGTAAAAATCAAGCGATTGTCCGAAAGCGAGCAGTAGCTTATTCACGTGGCATCGTGTACCCGATGCGGACAGCGTGTCGCATGGCCTTGCATGAAAGTGAGGTAGTGGCGAGCCGTTTGAGGTAGTGAGGAGCAGTTCCGGAAGGTTCTACTATTTTTGGTGATTTTTAGAAATATACCAAGAAAATTGATTTTCCCTTATTTTTGAAAAAATAAAGTAAAAATCAAGCGAAGGTTTAAACAGGACCGTGCTTCTTTCTCTGAAATCGTGTACCCAGATGCGGACGGCGTGTCGCATGGCCTTGCATGAAATTGGGTGAAAATTCGGAAGCCACCAAGAGAAGTCAAAACCCGTGCGCTATAGCCTTGGGTTTTGGGCCAAAAATGGGATATTTTTGGGAAAACTATGGTATTTACGTGAGCGTAACTCGGTTTGTCTCTGTTAGAGCCCAATTTGATTTGTGACGAGCCGTGCGAAGTAGTGAGGAGCAGTTCCGGAAGGTTCTACTATTTTTGGTGTTTTTAGAAAAATACCAAGAAAATTGATTTTTCCTTATTTTTGAAAAAACTCAAGTAAAAATCAAAGGAAGGTTCGATCTGAGACCCGTGCCTCTTCTTGTGCATCGTGTATGCGGTGCGGACGCATGTCGCCATGACCTACAAGAAATTGGGTGAAAATTCGGAAGCAACCAAGAGAAGTCAAAACCAGTGTGCTATAGCCTTGGGTTTTGGGCCAAAATAGGATATTTTGGGAAAAATAGGGTATTCACGTGAGCGTAACTCGGTTTGTCTCGTTAGAGCCTTAGTTGGATTAGTGACGAGCCGTGCGAAGTAGTGGGGCACATTTCTGGAGGGTTCTACTATTTTTTGGTGATTTTTAGAAAAATACAAACAAAATTAATTTTCCCTTATTTTTGAAAAAATCAAGTAAAAATCAAGCGAAGGTTCGAAACAGGACCGTGCCTCTTCACAGTGGTATCGTGTACCCGAGTACACAGCGTGTCGCATAGCCTGGAAGAAATTGGGTGAAAATTCGAAGCCACCAAAGATAAGTCAAAACCCGTGTGCTATAGCCTTGGGTTTTGGGCCAAAAATTTGATATTTTTAGGAAAACTATGGTATTTCTGCGAATGTAACCCGGTTTGTCTCTGTTAGAGCCCTATTTGGATTAGTGACGAGCCGTCTGAAGTAGTGGGGAACAATTCCAGGAAGGTTCTACTATTTTTTGGTGATTTTTTAGAAAAAATACCAAGAAAATTGATTTTTCCCTTATTTTTTAAAAAACTCAAGTAAAAATCAAACGAAGGTTCGAAACAGACCCGTGCTTCTTCCTATAGCATCGTGTACCCTGTACGGACGCGTGTCGCACTGCCCTGCAAGAAATTGGGTGAAAATTCGGAAGCCACCAAAGAGAAGTCCAAAACCCGTGTGCTATAGCCTTGGGTTTTGGGCAAAAAAAAGGGATATTTTTGGGAAAAATAGGGTATTCCTGCGAACGTAACTCGGTTTGTCTCTGTTAGAGCCCTATTTGGATTAGAGACGAGCCGTCTGAAGTAGTGGGGCACAGTTCCCGGAAGGTTCTACTATTTGTTTGTGATTTTTTAGAAAAAAAACCAAGAAAATTGATTTTTCCCTTATTTTTTAAAAAAAATCAAGTAAAAATCAAGCGAAGGTTCGAAACAGACCAGTGCTTCTTCACGTGGCATCGTGTACCCGATGCGGACAGCGTGTCGCATGGCCTTGCATGAAAGTGGTCGAAAATTTGGAAGCCACCAAAGAAGTCCAAAACCGTGCGCTATAGCCTTGGGTTTTGGGCCAAAAATAGGATATTTTGGGAAAACTATGGTATTTACGTGAGCGTAACTCGGTTTGTCTCTGTTAGAGCCCAATTTGATTAGTGACGAGCCGTCCGAAGTAGTGGGGAACAGTTCCGGAAGGTTCTACTATTTTTGGTGATTTTTAGAAAAATACTAAGAAAATTGATTTTTCCCTTATTTTTGAAAAAACTCAAGTAAAAATCAAAGGAAGGTTCGAAACAGACCCGTGCCTCTTCTTGTGCATCGTGTATGCAGTACGGACGCATGTCGCACGGCCCTGCAAGAAATTGGGTGAAAATTCGGAAGCAACCAAAGAGAAGTCAAAACCAGTGTGCTATAGCCTTGGGTTTTGGGCCATAAATAGGATATTTTGGGAAAACTATGGTATTTACGTGAGCGTAACTCGGTTTGTCTCTGTTAGAGCCTTAGTTGGATTAGTGACGAGCCGTACGAAGTAGTGGGGCCACGGTTCCGGAAGGTTCTACTATTTTTTGGTGATTTTTAGAAAAAATACCAACAAAATTAATTTTTCCTTATTTTTGAAAAAATTAAGTAAAAATCAAGCGAAGGTTGAAAGCAGGCCGATGCCTCTTCACGTGGCATCGTGTACCCAGTATGAGACAGCGTGTCGCAGCGGCCTGCAAGAAATTGGGTGAAAATTCGAAGCCACCAAGAGAAGTCAAAACCAGTGTGCTATAGCCTTGGGTTTTGGGCCAAAAATTGGATATTTTGGGAAAACTAGGGTATTCTGTGAGCGTAACTCGGTTTGTCTCTGTTAGAGCCTATTTGGATTAGTGACGAGCCAGTACGAAGTAGTGGGGAACAATTCCGGAAGGTTCTACTATTTGTTTGTGATTTTTAGAAAAAATACCAAGAAAATTGATTTTTCCTTATTTTTGAAAAAATCAAGTAAAAATCAAGCGAAGGTTCGAAACAGGACCCGTGCTTCTTCACTGTGGCATCGTGTACCACATGTCGAGACAGCGTGTCGCATGGCCTTACATGAAAGTGGGCGAAAATTCGGAAGCCACCAAAGAAGTCAAAACCATGCGCTATAGCCTTGGGTTTTGGGCCAAAAATGGGATATTTTGGGAAAACTATGGTATTTACGTGAGCGTAACCCGGTTTGTCTCTGTTAGAGCCCTATTTGGATTAAGTGACGAGTCAGTGCGAGTAGTGGGGCACAGTTCCGGAAGGTTCTACTATTTTTTGGTGATTTTTAGAAAAATACCAAGAAAATTGATTTTTCCTTATTTTTGAAAAAATCAAGTAAAAAATCAAGCGAAGGTTGAAACAGACCCGTGCCTCTTCACGTGGCATCGTGTACCCTGTACGGACGGCGTGTCGCATGCCACTGCAAGAAATTGGGTGAAAATTCGGAAGCCACCAAAGAAGTCAAAACCAGTGTGCTATAGCCTTGGGTTTTGGGCAAAAAGGATATTTTTGGGAAAACTAGGGTATTTCTGTGAGCGTAACTCGGTTTGTCTCTGTTAGAGCCCTATTTGGATTAGTGACGAGCCAGTGCGAAGTAGTGGGAGCCACAGTTCCGGAAGGTTCTACTATTTGTTTGTGATTTTTAGAAAAAATACCAAGAAAATTGATTTTTCCTTATTTTTGAAAAAATCAAGTAAAAATCAAGCGAAGGTTCGAAACAGGACCGGTGCTTCTTCACGTGGCATCGTGTACCCGATGCGGACGCGTGTCGCATGGCCTGCATGAAAGTGGGTGAAAATTCGGAAGCCACCAAGAGAAGTCCAAAACCAGTGTGCTATAGCCTTGGGTTTTGGGCCAAAATGGGATATTTTGGGAAAACTATGGTATTCTACGAGCGTAACTCGGTTTGTCTCTGTTAGAGCCCTATTTGGATAAGTGACGAGCCGTACGAGTAGTGGGGCACAATTCCGGAAGGTTCTACTATTTTTGGTGATTTTTAGAAAAAATACCAAGAAAATTGATTTTCCCTTATTTTTGAAAAAATCAAGTCAAAAATCAAGCGAAGGTTCAAAGCAGACCGTGCCTCTTCACTGTGGCATCGTGTACCTGATGCGGACAGCGTGTCGCATGGCCTGCAAGAAATTGGGTGAAAATTCGGAAGCCACCAAGAGAAGTCAAAACACGTGTGCTATAGCCTTGGGTTTTGGGCCAAAAATGGATATTTTGGGAAAACTACGGTATTCTGTGAGCGTAACTCGGTTTGTCTCTGTTAGAGCCCTATTTGGATTAGTGACGAGCCGTGCGAAGTAGTGGGAGCACAGATTCCGGAAGGTTCTACTATTTTTGGTGATTTTTAGAAAAATACCAAGAAAATTGATTTTCCCTTATTTTTGAAAAAATCAAGTAAAAATCAAGCGAAGGTTCGAAACAGACCCGTGCTTCTTCCTGTGGCATCGTGTACCCAGTACGGATGCGTGGCGCATGACCTTGCAAGAAATTGGGTGAAAATTCGGAAGCCACCAAAGAGAAGTCCAAAACCCGTGTGCTATAGCCTTGGGTTTTGGGCCAAAAATAGGATATTTTGGGAAAACTATGGTATTCTGCTGAGCGTAACCCGGTTTGTCTCTGTTAGAGCCCTATTTGGATTAGTGACGAGCACGTCACGAAGTAGTTGGGGCACAGTTCCAGGAAGGTTCTACTATTTTTTGGTGATTTTTAAGAAAAAATACCAACAAAATTGATTTTTCCCTTATTTTTTGATAAAAATGAAGGAAAAATCAAACGAAGGTTCGAAACAGACCCGTGCTTCTTCCTGTGGCATCGTGTACCCAGTGCGGATGCGTGTCGCATGACCTACATGAAATTGGGTGAAAATTCGGAAGCCACCAAGAGAAGTTCAAAACCCGTGTGCTATAGCCTTGGGTTTTGGGCCAAAAATAGGATATTTTGGGAAAACTAGGGTATTTCTATGAGCGTAACTCGGTTTATCTCTGTTAGAGCCCTATTTGGATTAGTGGCGAGCAGTGCGAAGTAGTGAGGCACAGTTCGGGAAGGTTCTACTATTTTTGGTTGTATTTTAGAAAAATACCAACAAAATTGATTTTCCCTTATTTTTGAAAAAATCAAGTAAAAATATAAGCGAAGATTGAAACAGGACCCGTGCCTCTTCACGTGGCATCATGTACCTGATGCGGACGCGTGTCGCGCAGCCTGCAAGAAATTGGGTGAAAATTCGGAAGCCACAAATGAGAAGTCAAAACCGTGTGCTATAGCCTTGGATTTTGGGCCAAAAATGGGATATTTTGGGAAAACTAGGGTATTTCTGTGAGCGTAACTCGGTTTGTCTCTGTTAGAGCCCAATTTGATTCGTGACGAGCCGTCTGAAGTAGTGGGGCACAGTTCCTGGAAGGTTCTACTATTTTTGGTGATTTTTTAGAAAAAATACCAAGAAAATTGATTTTCCCTTATTTTTTGAAAAAATCAAGTAAAAATCAAGCGATTGTCCAAAACGAGCAGTAGCTTATTCACGTGGCATCGTGTACCCGATGCGGACGGCGTGTCGCATGGCCTTGCATGAAAGTGAGGTAGTGGCGAGCCGTTTGAGGTAGTGGGGAGCAGTTCCGGAAGGTTCTACTATTTTTGGTGATTTTTAGAAAAATACCAAGAAAATTGATTTTTCCTTATTTTTTGAAAAAATCAAGTAAAAATCAAGCGAAGGTTCAAAGCAGACCCGTGCTTCTTCTCGTGGCATCGTGTACCCGATGCGGACGCGTGTCGCATGGCCTTGCATGAAAGTGGGTGAAAATTCGGAAGCCACCAAGAGAAGTCAAAACTCGTGTGCTATAGCCTTGGGTTTTGGGCCAAAAATGGGATATTTTGGGAAAACTATGGTATTTACGTGAGCGTAACTCGGTTTGTCTCTGTTAGAGCCCAATTTGATTAGTGACGAGCCGATGCGAAGTAGTGAGGACGCAGTTCCGGAAGGTTCTATTATTTTTGGTGATTTTTTAGAAAAAATACCAAGAAAATTGATTTTTCCCTTATTTTTTGAAAAAAATCAAGTAAAAATCAAACGAAGGTTCGAAACAGACCCGTGCCTCTTCTTGTGGCATCGTGTACGCAGTACGGACGCGTGTCGCATGGCCCTGCAAGAAATTGGGTGAAAATTCGGAAGCCACCAAAGAGAAGTCCAAAACCCGTGTGCTATAGCCTTGGGTTTTGGGCCAAAAATGGATATTTTGGGAAAACTAGGGTATTTCTGTGAGCGTAACCCGGTTTGTCTCTGTTAGAGCCATTATGATTGGACTAGTGACGAGCCGTGCGAAGTAGTGGGGCACAGTTCCGGAAGGTTCTACTACTTTTTGGTGATTTTTAGAAAAATACCAACAAAATTGATTTTTCCTTATTTTTGAAAAAATCAAGTAAAAATCAAGCGAAGGTTGAAAGCAGGACCGTGCTTCTTCCTGTGGCATCGTGTACCCAGATGCAGACAGCGTGTCGCACAGCCTGCATGAAATTGGGTGAAAAATCGGAAGCCACCAAGAGAAGTCAAAACCCGTGTGCTATAGCCTTGGGTTTTGGGCCAAAATAGGATATTTTGGGAAAACTATGGTATTTCTGTGAGCGTAACTCGGTTTGTCTTTGTTAGAGCTCAATTTGATTAGTGACGAGCCAGTGCGAAGTTGTGAGGACACAGTTCCGGAAGGTTCTACTACTTTTTGGTGATTTTTAGAAAAAATACCAACAAAATTGATTTTCCCTTATTTTTGAAAAAAATCAAGTAAAAATCAAGCGAAGGTTCGAAACAGGACCCGTGCTTCTACACGTGGCATCGTGTACCCGATGCGGACAGCGTGTCGCATGGCCTTGCATGAAAATTGGTGAAAATTTGGAAGCCACCAAGAGAAGTCAAAACCCGTGCGCTATATCCTTGGGTTTTGGGCAAAAAATAGTATATTTTGGGAAAACTAGAGTATTCTGCGGCGTAACTCGGTTTGTCTCTGTTAGAGCCCATTATGATTACGTGACGAGCCGTGCGAAGTGTTGGGGCACATTTCTTGGAAGTTTCTACTATTTTTGTTGATTTTTAAAAAATACCAAGAAAATCGATTTTACACGATTTTTGAAAAAAATCAAGGAAAAATCAAGCGAAGGTTCGAAAGCAGACTCGTGCTTCTTCCTATGCTATCGTGTACCCGATCACGGACGCATTTAGCACGACCTTGTAAGAAATTGTGTGAAAATTCAGAAGCCACCAAAGAGAAGTCCAAAAGCGCGTGCGCTATAGCCTTGGGTTTGGGCAAAAATGGGATATTTTGGAAAAACTAGAGTATTTCTCTGAGCGTAACTCGGTTTGTCTCTGTTAGAGCCAATTAGATTAAGTGACGAGGCGTCCGAAGTAGTAGGGCACGAGTTCACTGAGGTTCTACTATTTTTTGGTGATTTTTGAGGAAAAATACCAAGAAAATTGCTTTTTCCCTTATTTTTTGAAAAAAATCAAATGAAGGTTCGAAATAGACCCGTGCTTCTTCCAGTGGCATCATGTACCAAGTACGGACACGTGTCGCACGGCCTTGCATGAAATTGGGTGAAAATTCGGAAGCCACCAAAGAGAAGCCCAAAACCCGTGCGCTATAGCCTTGGGTTTTGGGCCAAAAGGATATATTTGGGAAAACTATGGTATTTACTGCGAGCGTAACCTGTTTGTCTTTGTTAGAGCCTAATTTGATTAAGTGACGAGCGATCCGAAGTAGTGAGGAGCAGTTCCTAGAAGGTTCTACTATTTCTTGGCGATTTTTAGAAAAATACCAAGAAAATTGATGTTTCCATAATTTTTGAAAAAATCAAGTAAAAATCAAAGGAAGGTTTGAAACAGGACCAGTGCCTCTTCTTGTGGCATCGTGTATCGCGATCTGGACGCTTGTCGCACTGACCTGCAAGAAATTGGGTGAAAATTGCAACCAAAGAGAGGTCAAAACCCGTGTGCTATAGCCTTGCGTTTTTGGCCAAAAATGGGATATTTTTGGGAAAACAAGAGTATTTCAGCGAACGTAATCCGTTTTGTCTCTGTTAGAGCCCAATTTGATTCGTGACGAGCTGTTTGAAGTAGTGGGGCATAGTTCCCGGAAGGTTCTACTATTTTTGGTATTTTTAGAAAAAATACCAAGAAAATTGATTTTCCCTTATTTTTGAAAAAATCAAGTAAAAATCAAACAAAGGTTGAAAGCAGACCGATGCTTTTTCACGTGGCATCGTGTACCTAGATGCGGACGGCGTGTCGCACGACCTTGCATGAAATTGGCTGAAAACTTCGGAAGCCACTAAAGAAAGTCAAAACACATGCGCTATAGCCTTGGGTTTTGGGCAAAAATGAGATATTTTTGGGAAAACTAGGGTATTCTACGAGCGTAACCATGTTTGTCTCTGTTAGAGCCCTATTTGGATTAGTGACGAGCCGTACGAAGTATTGAGGCCGCAGTTCCGGAAGGTTCTACTATATATTTGGTGATTTTTGGAAAAAATACCAAGAAAATTTATTTTCCCTTATTTTTTGAAAAAATCAAGTAAAAATCAAGCGAAGATTCGAAATAGACCAGTGCCTCTTCCTTTGGCATCGTGTACCAGTCTGAGCAGCGTGTCGTGCGGTCTGTAAGAAATTGGGTGAAAATTCCAAAGCCACCAAGAGAAGTCAAAACCCGTGTGCTATAGCTTGGGTTTTGTGCCAAAAGGTTATTTTGGGAAAACTATGGTATTCTACTGAGCGTAACCGGTTTGTCTCTGTTAGAGCCCAATTTGATTAAGTGACGAGCCGTTTGAAGTAGTGAGGAGCAGTTCTCGGAAGGTTCTACTATTTTTGGTGATTTTTGAGGAAAAATACCAAGACAATTGATTTTTCCTTTTTTTTGAAACAAATCAAGCGAAGGTTTGAAAGCAGGACCGATGCTTCTTCACAGTGGCATCGTGTACCCAGATCTTGATGTGTGTCGCATGACCTTGCATGAATTTGGGTGAAAATTCGGAAGCCACAAGAGAAGTCAAAACCCGTGCGCTATAGCCTTGGGTTTTGGGCCATAATAGAATATTTTGGGAAAACTATGGTATTCTATGAGCGTAACTCGGTTTGTCTCTGTTAGAGCCCAATTTGATTTGTGGCAAGCCGATGCGAAGTTGTGAGGAGCAGTTCCGGAAGGTTCTACTATTTTTGGTGATTTTGAGGAAAAATACCAAGACAATTGATTTTTCCTTTATTTTTGAAAAAAATCAAGCGAAAGTTCGAAACAGGACCAGTGCTTCTTCACGTGGCATTGTGTACCCGATCTTGATGCGTGTCGCACTGACCTTGCATGAATTTGGGTGAAAATTCGGAAGCCACCAAAGAGGAGTCAAAACCAGTGGGCTATAGCTTGGGTTTTGGGCCAAAATAGGATATTTTGAGAAAATTAGGGTATTTCTGCGAACGTAACCCTATTTGTCTCTGTTAGAGCCCTATTTGAATTAGTGACGAGCCAGTACGAATTAGTGGGAGCCTGCAGTTCCGGAAGGTTCTACTATTTTTGGTTATTTTTAGAAAAAATACCAAAAAATTGATTTTCCCTTATTTTTGAAAAGAATCAAGTAAAAATCAAAGCAATGTTCGAAAGCAGGACCGATGTATACATTCTTGTGGCATCGTGTATGCACTACGGACGCTTGTGCATGCGCCACTGAAAGAAATTGGGTGAAAATTGCCACCAAAGAAAGTCAAAACCGTGTGCTATAGCCTTGGGTTTTGGGCCAAAATCAGGATATTTTGGGAAAACAAGAGTATTCTGCGAGCGTAATCCGGTTTGTCTCTGTTAGAGCTCAATTTGATTCTTGACGAGCGGTATGAAGTAGTGGGACACAGTTCCGGAAGGTTCTACTATTTTTGGTTATTTTTTAGAAAAATACTAAGAAAATTGATTTTCCCTTATTTTTGAAAAAATCAAGTAAAAATCAAAAAAGGTTGAAACAGGACCAGTGCACTGTTCTTGTGGCATCGTGTATGCGATCTGGACGCTTGTCGCACGACCTGTAAGAAATTGGGTGAAAATTGCCACCAAAGAGAGTGCAAAACCCGTGTGCTATAGCTTGGTTTTAGGCCAAAAATGAGATATTTTTCAGAAAAATAAGGTATTCTATGAGCGTAACTTCGGTTTGTCTCTGTTAGAGCCCTATTTGGATTAGTGACGAGTCAGTGCGAAGTAGTGAGGCACGAGTTCCCAGAAGGTTTAACTATTTTTTGGTATTTTTTGGAAAAAATACCTAGAAAATTGTTTTTCCCTTATTTTTTGAAAAAAATCAAATAAAAATCAAATGAAGGTTCGAAACAGACCCGTGCCTCTTCCTGTCGCATCGTGTACCAGTCTGAGACACGTGTCGCACGGTCCTGTAAGAAATTGGGTGAAAATTCCGAAGCCACCAAAGAGAAGACCAAAACCCGTGTGCTATAGCCTTGGGTTTTGGGCCAATCAGGATATTTTGGGAAAACTATAGCTATTTCTGCGAGCGTAACTCTGGTTTGTCTCTGTTAGAGCCCAATTTGATTAGATTCACGAGTCGATGCGAAGTAGTGAGGCACGATTTTTAGAAGGTTCTACTATTTTTGGTGATTTTTTAGAAAAATACCAAGAAAATTGATTTTTCCTTATTTTTGAAAAAATAAATAAAAATCAAGCGAAGGTTCGAAACAGACCCGTGCTTCTTCCTACGGCATCGTGTACCCGATGCAGACAGCGTTTGACATGGCTTTGCAAGAAATTGGGTGAAAATTCGAAAGCCACCAAAGAAGTCAAAACCCGTGTGCTATAGCTTGGGTTTTGTGCCAAAAATAGAATATTTTGGGAAAACTATGATATTCTGCTGAACATAACTTGGTTTGTCTCTGTTAGAGCCCAATTTGATTCAGTGGCAACCTGATGCGAAGTAGTGAGGAGCAGTTCCAGAAGGCTCTACTAGTTTTTGGTGATTTTGAGGAAAAATACCAAGACAATTGATGTTTCCTTATTTTTTAAAAAAATCAAAGCGAGTAGTGGGGAGCAGTTCCGGAAGGTTCTACTTATTTTTGGTGATTTTTAGAAAAATACCAGCGAAAATGATTTTCCCTTATTTTTTGGAAAAAATCAAGTAAAAATCAAAGGAAGGTTCGAAAGCAGACACGTGCCTCTTCCTCCGGCATCGTGTACCCGATCTGAGACGGCGTGTCGTGCTGGCCTTGCCGAAATTGGGTGAAAATTCAGAAGCCACCAAGAGAAGTCCAAAACCCGTGTGCTATAGCCTTGGGTTTTGGGCAAAAATGAGATATTTTGGGAAAACTAAGGTATTTACGTGAGCGTAACTCGGGTTTGTCTCTGTTAGAGCCCAATTTGATTCAGTGACGAGCCGTCACGAAGTAGTGGGACCACAGTTCTCGGAGGGTTCTACTATTTTTGGTGATTTTTAGAAAAATACCAACAACTTTGATTTTCCCTTATTTTTGAAAAAATCAAGTAAAAATATAGCGAAGATTGAAACAGACCAGTGCCTCTTCCTCACGGCATCGTGTCATGCGATGCTGGACAGCGTGTCGCATAGCCTACAAGAAATTGGGTGACAATTCGAAGCCACCAAAGAGAATTCAAAACCCATGTGCTATAGCCTTGGTTTGGGCCAATAATTGATATTTTTGGGAAAACTATGGTATTTACTGAGCGTAACTTTGGTTTGTCTCTGTTAGAGCCCAATTTGATTCGTGACGAGGCGTCCGAAGTAGTAGAGCCGCAGTTCCGGAAGGTTCTACTATTTTTTGGTGATTTTTTAGAAAAAATACAAACAAAATTGATTTTTCCTTTATTTTTTCAAAAAAATCAAGTAAAAATCAAACGAAGGTTCGAAACAGACCCGTACTTCTTCCTCTGGCATCGTGTACCCAGTACTCACGCTTTTGGCATGGCCTTGTAAGAAATTGGATGAAAATTCGGAAGCCACCAAAGAGAAGTGCAAAACCCGTGTGCTATAGCTTGGGTTTTGGGCCAAAAATGGGATATTTTTGAGAAAAATAGGGTATTCCTGCGAAGGTAACCCGGTTTGTCTCTGTTAGAGCCCAATTTGGATTAGTGACGAGCCGTTTGAAGTAGTGGGGCACAGTTCCCGGAAGGTTCTACTATTTTTTGGTGATTTTTTGGAAAAAATACCAAGGAAATTGATTTTTCCCTTATTTTTTGAAAAATATCAAGTAAAAATCAAACGAAAGTTCGAAACAGACCCTTGTTTCTTCTTATGGCATCGTGTACCCAGTACGAACGCGTTTGGCATGGCCTTGCAAGAAATTGGGTGAAAATTCGGAAGCCACCAAAGACAAGTCCAAAACCCGTGTGCTATAGCTTGGGTTTTGGGTAAAAAATGTGATATTTTTGAGAAAAATAGGGTATTTCTGCGAACGTAACCCGGTTCATCTCTGTTAGAGCCCAATTTGGATTAGTGACGAGCCGTCTGAAGTAGTGGGGCACAGTTCACGGAAGGTTCTACTATTTTTTGGTGATTTTTTAGAAAAAATACCAACAAAATTGATTTTTCCCTTATTTTTTGGAAAAAAACAAGTAAAAATCAAAGGAAGGTTCGAAACAGACACGTGCCTCTTCTTGTGGCATCGTGTACCCAGTACAGACACGTGTCGCATGGTCCTGCAAGAAATTGGGTGAAAATTCGGAAGCCACCAAAAAGAAGTCCAAAACCCGTGTGCTATAGCCTTATGTTTTGGGCCAAAAATTTGATATTTTTGGGAAAACTATGGTATTTATGCGAACGTAACCTGGTTTGTCTCTGTTAGAGCCCAATTTGATTCGTGACAAGCCGTCTGAAGTAGTGAGGCACAGTTTTCAGAAGGTTCTACTATTTTTTGGTGATTTTTTAGAAAAAATACCAAGAAAATTGATTTTTCCCTTATTTTTTGAAAAAATCAAGTAAAAATCAAACGAAGGTTCAAAACAGACCCGTGCTTCTTCCTCTGGCATCGTATACCCAGTACGGACGCGTTTGGCATGGCCTTGCAAGAAATTGGGTGAAAATTCGGAAGCCACCAAAGAGAAGTGCAAAACCCGTGTGCTATGTTTTGGGCCAAAAATGGGATATTTTTGAGAAAAATAGGGTATTCTATGAGCGTAACCTGGTTTGTCTCGTTAGAGCCCTATTTTGATTGGTGACGAGTCGATGCGAAGTAGTGAGCGCAGTTCCCGAAGCGTTCTACTATTTTTGGTGATTTTTAGAAAAATACCAAGAAAATTGATTTTTCCTTATTTTTGAAAAAATCAAGTAAAAATTGAGCGAAGGTTCGAAACAGACCCGTGCTTCTTCCTCACGGCATCGTGTACCTAGATGCGGACGCGTTTGGCATGGCCTTGCAAGAAATTGGGTGAAAATTCGGAAGCAACCAAAGAGAAGTGCAAAACCAGTGTGCTATAGCTTGGGTTTTGGGCCAAAAATAGGATATTTTTGAGAAAAATAGGGTATTCTATGAGCGTAACTCGGTTTGTCTCTGTTAGAGCCCTATTTGGATTGGTGACGAGCAAGTGCGAAGTAGTGGGGCCACAGTTCCGGAAGGTTCTACTTTTTGGTGATTTTTGGAAAAAATACCAACAAAATTGATTTTCCCTTATTTTTGAAAAAATCAAGTAAAAATGAAACGAAGGTTGAAAGCAGACCCGTGCTTCTTTCTACGGCATCGTGTACCAGTCTGGAACACGTGTCGCCGCAGTCACTGCAAGAAATTGGGTGAAAATTCGGAAGCCACCAAAGAGAAGTCCATAACCTGTGTGTCTATAGCCTTATGTTTTGGGCCAAAAATTTGATATTTTGGGAAAACTATAGTATTCTATGAGCGTAACTTGGTTTGTCTCTGTTAGAGCCCAATTTGATTAAGTGACGAGGACGTCTGAAGTAGTGGGGCCGCAGTTCTCGGAAGGTTCTACTATTTTTGGTGATTTTTAGGAAAAATACCAAGACAATTGATTTTTCCTTATTTTTTGAAAAAAATCAAGCGAAGGTTGAAACAGACCCGTGCTTCTTCACAGTGGCATCGTGTACCTAGATCTTGATGCGTGTCGCATGGCCTTGCATGAATTTGGGTGAGAATTCGGAAGCCACCATAGAGAAGTCTAAAACCCGTGCGCTATAGCCTTGGGTTTTGGGCCAAAAATGGGGTATTTTTGGGAAAACTATGGTATTCTGCGAGCGTAACTTGGTTTGTCTCTGTTAGAGCCCTATTTGGATTAGTGACGAGCCGATGCGAAGTAGTGAGGAGCAGTTCCGGAAGGTTCTACTATTTTTGGTGATTTTTGAGGAAAAATACCAAGACAATTGATTTTTCCTTATTTTTGAAAAAAATCAAGCGAAAGTTGAAAGCAGGACCGTGCTTCTTCACTGTGGCATCGTGTACCCAGATCTTGATGCGTGTCGCACTGACCTTGCATGAATTTGGGTGAAAATTCAGAAGCCACCAAAGAAGTCAAAACCCATGGGCTATAGCTTGGGTTTTGGGCCAAAAATGGGATATTTTTGAGAAAAATAGGGTATTTCTGCAAACGTAACCCTGTTTGTCTCTGTTAGAGCCCTATTTGGATTAGTGACGAGCCGTTTGAGGTAGTGGGGTACAGTTCCCAGAAGGTTCTACTATTTTTTGGTGATTTTTTAGAAAAAATACCAAGAAAATTGATTTTTCCTTATTTTTGAAAAATATCAAGTAAAAATTGAACGAAGGTTCGAAATAGACCCGTGGTTCTTCCTCTGGCATCGTGTACCTAGTACGGACGAGTTTGGCATGGCCTTGCAAGAAATTGGGTGAAAATTCGGAAGCAACCAAAGAGAAGTGCAAAACCCGTGTGCTATAGCTTGGGTTTTGGGCCAAAAATGGGATATTTTTGAGAAAAATAGGGTATTCCTGCGAACGTAACCCGGTTTGTCTCTGTTAGAGCCCTATTTGGATTGGTGACGAGCCGTTTGAAGTAGTGGGGCCGCAGTTCCGGAAGGTTCTACTTTTTGGTGATTTTTGGAAAAAATACCAACAAAATTGATTTTTCCTTATTTTTGAAAAAATCAAGTAAAAAATGAAACGAAGGTTGAAAGCAGACCCGTGCTTCTTTCTCTGGCATCGTGTACCCAGTACAGACACGTGTCGCACGGTCCTGCAAGAAATTGGGTGAAAATTCGGAAGCCACCAAAGAGAAGTCCATAACCCGTGTGCTATAGCCTTATGTTTTGGGCCAAAAATTTGATATTTTTGGGAAAACTATGGTATTCTATGACGTAACTTGGTTTGTCTCTGTTAGAGCCCAATTTGATTCAGTGACGAGGCGTCACGAAGTAGTGGGGCACTGAGTTCTCGGAAGGTTCTACTATTTTTGGTGATTTTTAGGAAAAATACCAAGACAATTGATTTTCCCTTATTTTTTGAAAAAAATCAAGCGAAGGTTAAAACAGGACCCGTGCTTCTTCACGTGGCATCGTGTACCCGATCTTGATGCGTGTCGCATAGCCTTGCATGAATTTGGGTGAGAATTCGGAAGCCACCAAGAGAAGTCTAAAACCGTGCGCTATAGCCTTGGGTTTTGGGCCAAAAATAGGGTATTTTGGGAAAACTATGGTATTCTATGAGCGTAACCGGTTTGTCTCTGTTAGAGCCCTATTTGGATTAGTGACGAGCAAGTGCGAAGTAGTGAGGAGCAGTTCCGGAAGGTTCTACTATTTTTGGTGATTTTTGAGGAAAAATACCAAGACAATTGATTTTCCCTTATTTTTGAAAAAAATCAAGCGAAAGTTCGAAAGCAGACCGTGCTTCTTCACGTGGCATCGTGTACCCGATCTTGATGCGTGTCGCATGACCTTGCATGAATTTGGGTGAAAATTCAGAAGCCACCAAGAGAAGTCAAAACCCATGGGCTATAGCTTGGGTTTTGGGCCAATCAGGATATTTTTGAGAAAAATAGGGTATTTCATAAGCGTAACCTGTTTGTCTCTGTTAGAGCCCTATTTGGATTAGTGACGAGCCGTCTAAGGTAGTGGGGTACAGTTCCCGGAAGGTTCTACTATTTTTTGGTGATTTTTAAGAAAAAATACCAAGAAAATTGATTTTTCCCTTATTTTTTGAAAAATATCAAGTAAAAATCAAACGAAAGTTCGAAACAGACCCGTGTTTCTTCTTATGACATCGTGTACCCAGTCTGACAGCGTTTGGCATGGCCTTACAAGAAATTGGTTGAAAATTCGGAAGCCGACAAAGAAAAGTCAAAACCCGTGTGCTATAGCTTGGGTTTTAGGTCAAAAATGGGATATTTTTGAGAAAAATAGGGTATTCTGCGAGCGTAACCCTATTTGTCTCTGTTAGAGCCCTATTTGGATTAGTGACGAGTCAAATGCGAAGTAGTGGGGCATAGTTCCGGAAGGTTCTACTATTTTTGGTTATTTTTAGAAAAATACCAAAAAATTTATTTTCCCTTATTTTTTGAAAAAATTCAAGTAAAAATCAAAGGAATGTTCGAAACAGACCCATGCCTGTTCTTGTGGCATCGTGTATGCGATCGCGGACGCTTGTCGCATGCAGCCTGCAAGAAATTGGGTGAAAATTGCCACTAAAGAGAAGTCCAAAACCCGTGTGCTATAGCCTTGGGTTTTGTGCCAAAAATGGATATTTTGGGAAAACAATGATATTCTGTGAGCGTAATCCGGTTTGTCTCTGTTAGAGCCCAATTTGATTCTTGATGAGGCGGTATGAAGTAGTGGGGCACTGAGTTCCGGAAGGTTCTACTATTTTTGGTTATTTTTAGAAAAATACCAAGAAAATTGATTTTTCCTTATTTTTTAAAAAATCAAGTAAAAATAAAAAAGGTTCGAAACAGGACCAGTGCACTATTCTTGTGGCATCGTGTATGCGATCACGGACGCTTGTCATGCTGACCTGTAAGAAATTGGGTGAAAATTACCACCAAAGAGAAGTGCAAAACCCGTGTGCTATAGCTTGGTTTTGGGCCAAAAATGAGATATTTTGAGAAAAATAGGGTATTCCTGCGAACATAACTCGGGTTTGTCTCTGTTAGAGCCCTATTTGGATTAGTGACGAGCCAGTCCGAAGTAGTGGGGCACAGTTCCGGAAGATTCTACTATTTTTGGTGATTTCTTAGAAAAATACCAAGAAAATTAATTTTCCCTTATTTTTAGAAAAATTCAAGTAAAAATCAAGCGAAGGTTCGAAACAGAACACGTGCCTCTTCTTGTGGCACGGTGTACCTAATCTGGACACGTGTCGCAAGTCACTGTAAGAAATTGGGTGAAAATTCGAAGCCACCAAGAGAAGTCAAAACCCGTGTGCTATATCCTTGGGTTTTGTGCCAAAAATGGATATTTTGGGAAAACTATAGTATTCTATGAGCGTAACTTTGGTTTGTCTCTGTTAGAGCCCAATTTGATTCGTGACGAGGCGTCCGAAGTAGTGAGAGCCGCAGTTCCGGAAGGTTCTACTATTTTTTGTGATTTTTAGAAAAAATGCCAAGAAAATTGATTTTTCCCTTATTTATTGAAAAACTCAAGTAAAAATCAAACAAAGGTTCGAAACAGGACCCGTGCTTCTTCCTCACGGCATTGTGTACCTAGATGCAGACGGCGTTTGGCATGGCCTTTCAAGAAATTAGGTGAAAATTCGGAAGCCACCAAGAGAAGTCCAAAACCAGTGTGCTATAGCTTGGGTTTTGGGCAAAAAATAGGATTTTTGGGAAAAATAGGGTATTTACAGTAGCGTAACTTGGGTTTCCTCTGTTAGAGCCCTATTTGGATTAAGTGACGAGCCGTCTGAAGTAGTGGGGCACTGAGTTCCGGAAGTTTCTACTATTTATTGGTGATTTTTAGAAAAAATAACAACAAAATTGATTTTTCCTTATTTTTTGAAAAAATGAAGTAAAAATCAAGCGAAGGTTCAAAGCAGACCCGTGCCTCTTCACCGTGGCATCGTGTACCCAGTACGGACGTGTTTGGCATGGCCCTGCAAGAAATTGGGTGAAAATTCAGAAGCCACCAAAGAGAAGTCGAAAACCTGTGTCCTACAGCCTTAGGTTTTGCGCCAAAAATGGGATATTTTTTCGAAAATTAGGGTATTTCTGCGAACGTAACCCGGTTTGTCTCTGTCACAACCTTATTTGGATTCGTGACGAGCCATCTGAAATAGTGGGGCACAGTTTTCAGAAGATTCTACTATTTATTGGTGATTTTTTTAGCAAAAATACCAAGAAAATTGATTTTTCCCTTATTTTTTGAAAAAAATCAAGTAAAAATCAAACGAAGGTTCGAAACAGACCCGTGCCTCTCCCTGTGGCATCGTGTACCCAGTACGGATGCGTGTCGCATGACCACGCAAGAGATTGGCCGAAAATTCGAAAGCCACTAAGAGAAGTCAAAAACCCGTGTGCTATAACATTAGGTTTTTGGCCAAAAATGGGATATTTTTTGGAAAACTATGGTATTTCTGCGAACGTAACGCAGTTTGTCTCTTTCAGAGCCTAATTTGGATTCCTGATGAGCCGTCTGAAGAAGAGAGGCAAAGTTTTCAGAACGTTCTACTATTTTTGATGATTTTTAGAAAAATACCAAGAAAATTGATTTTCCCTTATTTATTGAAAAAACTCAAGTAAAAATCAAACAAAGGTTGAAACAGACACGTGCTTCTTCCTCACGGCATTGTGTACCCAGATCTGGACGCGTTTGGCATGGCTTTGCAAGAAATTAGGTGAAAATTCGGAAGCCACCAAGAGAAGTCCAAAACTCGTGTGCTATAGCTTGGGTTTGGGCAAAAAATGGGATTTTTGGAAAAATAGGGTATTCTACTGAGCGTAACTCGGTTTCCTCTGTTAGAGCCCTATTTGGATTTGTGACGAGCACGTGCGAAGTAGTGGAGCCACGGTTCCGGAAGTTTCTACTATTTATTGGTGATTTTTAGAAAAATAACAACAAAATTGATTTTTCCCTTATTTTTTGAAAAAATGAAGTAAAAATCAAGCGAAGGTTCAAAGCAGGACCCGTTCCTTTTCACTGTGGCATCGTGTACCCAGATCTGGACGCGTTTGGCATGGCCTTGCAAGAAATTGGGCGAAAATTAGAAGCCACCAAGAGAAGTCAAAACCGAGTGTGCTATAGCTTGGGTTTTGGGCCAAAAATAGGATATTTTTAGAAAAATAAGGTCTTTCTGCGAGCGTAACTTGGGTTTGTCTCTGTTAGAGCCCTATTTGGATTAGTGACGAGCACGTACGAAGTAGTGGGGCACGAGTTCCGGAAGGTTCTACTATTTTTGGTGATTTTTAGAAAAAATACCAAGAAAATTGATTTTTCCTTATTTTTGAAAAAAATAAAATAAAAATGAAACGATGGTTCAAAAGCAGACACGTGCCTCTTCACATTGCATCGATGTACCGTGATGCGGACATGTGTCGCACTGACCACTGCAAGAGATTAGGTGAAAATTTGGAAGCCGTAGAAGAGAAGTCCGAGCAGCGTGTGCTATAGCCTTGGGTTTTGGGCAAAAATGGGATATTTTGGGAAAACATAGAGTATTTCTGTGAGCGTAACCTAGTTTGTCTCGTTAGAGGCCAATTTGATTCGTGATGTGTTGTACGAAGTAGTGGGGCACTGAGTACTCATAAGGTTCGACAATTTTTTGTGATTTTTTATAAAAAATTCCAAGAAAATTGATTTTTCCCTTTTTTTTGGAAAAAAATCAAGTAAAAATCAAACGAAGGTTCGAAACAGACCCGTGCCTATTCCTGTGGCATTGTGTACTAAGTACAGACGTGTTTGGCATGGCCTTGCAAGAAATTGGGTGAAAATTCGGAAGCCACCAACGAGAAGTCCAAAACCCGTGTGCTATAGCATGGGTTTTGGGCCAAAATAGGATATTTTGGGAAAACTAGGGTATTCTGCGAGCGTAACCCGGTTTGTCTCTGTCGAGCCCTATTTGGATTCATGACGAGCCAGTGCGAAGTAGTGAGGCACGAGTTCCGGAAGGTTCTACTATTTTTGGTGATTTTTTAGAAAAATACCAAGAAAATTTATTTTCCCTTATTTTTGAAAAAATCAAGTAAAAATCAAGCGAAAGTTTGAAGCGGACCCGTTCTTCTTCCTCCGGCATCGTGTACCCGATGCGGACACGTGTCGCATGATCCTGTAAGAAATTGGGTGAAAATTCGAAGCAACCAAAGAGAAGTCGAAAACCGGTGTGCTATAGCTTGGGTTTTGGGCCAAAAATTGGATATTGTTTAGAAAAATAGGGTATTCTATGAGCGTAACCTGTTTGTCTCTGTTAGAACCCTATTTGGATTAGTGACGAGCCGTCACGAAGTAGTGGGGCATAGTTCCGGAAGGTTCTACTATTTTTGGTGATTTTTAGAAAAAATACCAAGGAAATTGATTTTTCCATTATTTTTGAAAAAATCAAATAGAAATAAAGCGAAGGTTTGAAACAGGACCGTGCCTCTTCTCGTTGCATCGTGTATGCATTACGGATGCGTGTCATAAAACACGTTTGCTATAGCCTTGGGTTTTGGGCAAAAATGGGATATTTTGGGAAAACTAGAGTATTTCTGCGAGCGTAACCTAGTTTGTCTCTATTAGAGCCCAATTTGATTCAGTGATGTGCTCTCACGAAGTAGTGGGGCATAGTTAGTAGAAGGTTCTACTAATTTTTGGTAATTTTTAGAAAAAATTCCAAGAAAATTGATTTTTCCTTATTTTTTGAAAAAATCAATTAAAAATCAAGCGAAGGTTGAAAGCAGACCAGTGCCACTTCATACGGCATCGTGTACCCAGTCTGACAGCGTTTGGCGTGCCCTTGCAAGAAATTGGGTGAAAATTCGGAAGCCACCAAGAGAAGTCCAAAACCCGTGTGCTATAAGCTTAGGTTTTGGGCCAAAAATGGGATATTTTTGGGAAAACTAGGGTATTTACGCTAACGTAACTCGGGTTTGTCTCTGTCGAGCCCTATTTGGATTCATGACGAGTCACATGCAAGCGATGGGGCACAATTCCCGGAATATTCTACTATTTTTTTTTATTTTTTAGAAAAAATACGTAGAAAATTGATTTTTCCCTTATTTTTTGAAAAGAATCAAGTAAAAAGCAAACGAAAGTTTGTCTAAGACCCGTACTTCTTCCTCTGGCATTGTGTACCCAATACTGGACAGCGTTTGGCATGGCCTTGCAAGAAATTGGGTGAAAATTCGGAAGCCACCAAGAGAAGTCAAAACCGGTGTGCTATAGCTTGGGTTTGGGCCAAAAATAGGATATTTTTGGTAAAACTAGAGTATTTACGCAAGCGTAACCTGGTTTGTCTCTGTCGAGTCCTATTTGGATTCATGACGAGCCGTCGCAAGTAGTGGGGCACGAGTTCCGGAATGTTCTACGTTTTTTTGATTTTTAGAAAAATACGTAGAAAATTGATTTTCCTTATTTTTGAAAAAATCAAGTAAAAATCAAGCGAAAGTTTGTCTAAGACCAGTGCTTCTTCCTCCGGCATCGTGTACCCAATACTGGACAGCGTTTGGCATGGCCTTGCAAGAAATTGGGTGAAAATTCGGAAGCCACCAAAGAGAAGTCCAAAGCAGCGTGTGCTATAGCCTTGGGTTTTGGGCCAAAAATCGGATATTTTGGGAAAACTAGGGTATTTACGCTAACGTAACCCGGTTTGTCTCTGTCGGAGCCCTATTTGGATTCATGACGAGCCGTCTGCAAGCGATGGGGCACAATTCCCGAAATATTCTACTATTTTTTAGAAAAATACGTAGAAAATTGATTTTCCCTTATTTTTGAAAAAATCAAGTAAACGACAAGCGAAAGTTTGTCTAAGACCGATGCTTCTTCCTCCGGCATCGTGTACCCAATCACGGACAGCGTTTGGCATGGCCTTGCAAGAAATTGGGTGAAAATTCGGAAGCCACCAAGAGAAGTCCAAAGCAGCGTGTGCTATAGCCTTGGGTTTTGGGCAAAAATGGGATATTTTGGGAAAACTAGAGTATTTCTGCGAACATAACGTAGGTTGTCTCTGTTAGAGCCCAATTTGATTCATTATGTCTTTGTCTGAAGTAGTGGGGCATAGTTCCCGGAAGGTACTACTATTTTTGGTGATTTTTAGAGAAAATTCCAAGAAAATTGATTTTTCCTTATTTTTTGAAAAAATGAATTAAAAATCAAGCGAAGGTTCGAAACAGATTACGTGCTACTTCATCGGCATCTTGTACCCGATCACGGACAGCGTTTGGCATGTCCTTGCATGAAATTGGGCGAAAATTCGGAAGCCACCAAGAGAAGTCAAAACCGTGTGCTATAAGCTTAGGTTTTGGGCCAAAAATGGGATATTTTTGGGAAAACTAGGGTATTTCTGCTAACGTAACCCGGTTTGTCTCTGTCGAGCTCTATTTGGATTCATGACGAGCCGTCCGATGTAGTGGGGCACAGTTCCGGAATGTTCTACTATTTTTTGATTTTTAGAAAAATACGTAAAAATTGATTTTCCCTTATTTTTTGAAAAAATCAAGTAAAAATCAAGCGAAAGTTTGTCTAAGACCCGTGCTTCTTCCTCCGGCATCGTGTACCCAATACTGAACAGCGTTTGGCATGGCCTTGCAAGAAATTGGGTGAAAATTTGGAAGCCACCGAAGAGAAGTCCAAAGCAGCGTGTGCTATAGCCTTGGGTTTTGGGCAAAAATGGGATATTTTGGGAAAACTAGAGTATTTCTGCGAGCGTAACGTGGGTTGTCTCTGTTAGAGCCCAATTTGATTCAGTGATGTCTTGTCATGAAGTAGTGGGGCATAGTTCCGGAAGGTTCTACTATTTTTGGTGATTTTTAGAGAAAATTCCAAGAAAATTGATTTTCCCTTATTTTTGAAAAATATGAATTAAAAATCAAGCGAAGGTTCGAAACAGATTCAGTGCTACTTCATCGGCATCTTGTACCCGATCTGGACGGCGTTTGGCATGTCCTTGCATGAAATTGGGCGAAAATTCGAAGCCACCAAGAGAAGTCAAAACCGGTGTGCTATAAGCTTAGGTTTTGGGCCAAAAATGGGATATTTTTGGGAAAACTAGGGTATTTACGCTAACGTAACTCGGTTTGTCTCTGTCGAGCCCTATTTGGATTCATGACGAGCCGTGCGAAGCGAGTGGGGCACAATTCACGAAATATTCTACTATTTTTTTATTTTTAGAAAAAATACGTAGAAAATTGATTTTCCTTATTTTTGAAAAAATCAAGTAAAAAGCAAGCGAAAGTTTGTCTAAGACCGTGCTTCTTCCTCGGCATCGTGTACCCAATACTGGACGCGTTTGGCATGGCCTTGCAAGAAATTGGGTGAAAATTTGGAAGCCACCAAGAGAAGTCCAAAGCAGCGTGTGCTATAGCCTTGGGTTTTGGGCAAAAAATGGGATATTTTGGGAAAACTAGAGTATTTACTGCGAGCGTAACGTAGGTTGTCTCTGTTAGAGCCCAATTTGATTCAGTGATGTCTTGTCTCGAAGTAGTGGGGCATAGTTCCCGGAAGGTTCTACTATTTTTGGTGATTTTTAGAGAAAATTCCAAGAAAATTGATTTTCCCTTATTTTTGAAAAAATGAATTAAAAATCAAGCGAAGGTTCGAAACAAATTCATGCTACTTCATCCGGCATCTTGTACCCAGTATGGACAGCGTTTGGCATGTCCTTGCATGAAATTGGGCGAAAATTCGGAAGCCACCAAGAGAAGTCAAAACCCGTGTGCTATAGCTTAGGTTTTGGGCCAAAAATGGGATATTTTGGGAAAACTAGGGTATTTACGCTAACGTAACACGGTTTGTCTCTGTCGAGCCCTATTTGGATTCATGACGAGTCAGATGCAGAGCGATGGGGCACAATTCCGGAATATTCTACTATTTTTTTATTTTTAGAAAAATACGTAGAAAATTGATTTTCCCTTATTTTTGAAAAGAATCAAGTAAAAAGCAAGCGAAAGTTTGTCTAAGACCCGATACTTCTTCCTCCGGCATTGTGTACCCAATACTGGACAGCGTTTGGCATGGCCTTGCAAGAAATTGGGTGAAAATTCGGAAGCCACCAAAGAGAAGTCAAAACGCGTGTGCTATAGCTTGGGTTTGGGCCAAAAATAGGATATTTTTGGTAAAACTAGAGTATTTACTGCAAGCGTAACTCGGTTTGTCTCTGTCGAGTCCTATTTGGATTCATGACGAGTCGTACGAAGTAGTGGGGCACAGTTCCCGGAATGTTCTACTTTTTTTGATTTTTAGAAAAAATCGTAGAAAATTGATTTTCCCTTATTTTTGAAAAAATCAAGTAAAAATCAAGCGAAAGTTTGTCTAAGACCCGTGCTTCTTCCTCGGCATCGTGTACCCAATCACGGACGCGTTTGGCATGGCCTTGCAAGAAATTGGGTGAAAATTCGGAAGCCACCAAAGAGAAGTCCAAAACGCGTGTGCTATAGCCTTGGGTTTTGGGCCAAAAATCGGATATTTTTGGGAAAACTAGGGTATTTCTGCTAACGTAACTCGGTTTGTCTCTGTCGAGCCCTATTTGGATTCATGACGAGCCGTCTGAAGCAGTGGGGTACAATTCCCGAAATATTCTACTATTTTTTAGAAAAAATACGTAGAAAATTGATTTTTCCCTTATTTTTTGGAAAAAATCAAGTAAACAAGCAAACGAAAGTTTGTCTAAGACCCGTGCTTCTTCCTCACGGCATCGTGTACCCAATACTGGACGCGTTTGGCATGGCCTTACAAGAAATTGGGTGAAAATTCGGAAGCCACCAAGAGAAGTCCAAAGCAGCGTGTGCTATAGCCTTGGGTTTTGGGCAAAAATGGGATATTTTTGGGAAAACTAGAGTATTTACTGCGAACATAACGTAGGTTGTCTCTGTTAGAGCCCAATTTGATTCATTATGTCTTTGTCTGAAGTAGTGGGGCATAGTTCCCGGAAGGTACTACTATTTTTGGTGATTTTTAGAAAAATTCCAAGAAAATTGATTTTTCCCTTATTTTTGAAAAAATGAATTAAAAATCAAGCGAAGGTTCGAAAGCAGATTCAGTGCTACTTCATCGGCATCTTGTACCCAGTCTGGACAGCGTTTGGCATGTCCTTGCATGAAATTGGGTGAAAATTCGGAAGCCACCAAGAGAAGTCAAAACCGGTGTGCTATAGCTTAGGTTTTGGGCCAAAAATAGGATATTTTGGGAAAACTAGGGTATTTACGCTAACGTAACTCGGTTTGTCTCTGTCGAGCTCTATTTGGATTCATGACGAGCCGTCCGATGTAGTGGGGCACAGTTCCGGAATGTTCTACTATTTTTTGATTTTTAGAAAAAATACGTAAAAATTGATTTTTCCTTATTTTTGAAAAAATCAAGTAAAAATCAAGCGAAAGTTTGTCTAAGACCCGTGCTTCTTCCTCCGGCATCGTGTACCCAATACTGAGACAGCGTTTGGCATGGCCTTGCAAGAAATTGGGTGAAAATTTGGAAGCCACCAAGAGAAGTCCAAAGCAGCGTGTGCTATAGCCTTGGGTTTTGGGCAAAAATGGGATATTTTGGGAAAACTAGAGTATTTCTGCGAGCGTAACGTGGGTTGTCTCGTTAGAGCCCAATTTGATTCAGTGATGTGCTTGTACGAAGTAGTGGGGCATAGTTCCCGGAAGGTTCTACTATTTTTGGTGATTTTTAGAGAAAATTCCAAGAAAATTGATTTTTCCTTATTTTTTGAAAAATATGAATTAAAAATCAAGCGAAGGTTGAAAGCAGATTCGTGCTACTTCATCGGCATCTTGTACCCGATCACGGACGCGTTTGGCATGTCCTTGCATGAAATTGGGCGAAAATTCGGAAGCCACCAAGAGAAGTCCAAAACCCGTGTGCTATAGCTTAGGTTTTGGGCCAAAAATGGGATATTTTGGGAAAACTAGGGTATTTACGCTAACGTAACCCGGTTTGTCTCTGTCGAGCCCTATTTGGATTCATGACGAGCCGTCATGCAAGCAGTGGGGCACAATTCACGAAATATTCTACTATTTTTTATTTTTTAGAAAAATACGTAGAAAATTGATTTTCCCTTATTTTTGAAAAAATCAAGTAAAAAGCAAGCGAAAGTTTGTCTAAGACCCGTGCTTCTTCCTCCGGCATCGTGTACCCAATACTGGACAGCGTTTGGCATGGCCTTACAAGAAATTGGGTGAAAATTTGGAAGCCACCGAAGAGAAGTCCAAAGCAGCGTGTGCTATAGCCTTGGGTTTTGGGCAAAAATGGGATATTTTTGGGAAAACTAGAGTATTTCTGCTGAGCGTAACGTGGGTTGTCTCTGTTAGAGCCCAATTTGATTCAGTGATGTCTTTGTCCGAAGTAGTGGGGCATAGTTCCCGGAAGGTTCTACTATTTTTGGTGATTTTTAGAGAAAATTCCAAGAAAATTGATTTTTCCTTATTTTTGAAAAAATGAATTAAAAATCAAGCGAAGGTTCGAAACAAATTCATGCTACTTCATCGGCATCTTGTACCCAGTATGGACGCGTTTGGCATGTCCTTGCATGAAATTGGGCGAAAATTCGGAAGCCACCAAGAGAAGTCAAAACCAGTGTGCTATAGCTTAGGTTTTGGGCCAAAAATGGGATATTTTGGGAAAACTAGGGTATTTACGCTAACGTAACTCGGTTTGTCTCTGTCGAGCCCTATTTGGATTCATGACGAGCCGTGCGAGGCGAGTGGGGCACAATTCCGGAATATTCTACTATTTTTTTATTTTTAGAAAAATACGTAGAAAATTGATTTTCCCTTATTTTTGAAAAGAATCAAGTAAAAAGCAAGCGAAAGTTTGTCTAAGACCGTACTTCTTCCTACGGCATCGTGTACCCAATACGGACGCGTTTGGCATGGCCTTGCAAGAAATTGGGTGAAAATTCGGAAGCCACCAAAGAGAAGTCCAAAACCCGTGTGCTATAGCTTGGGTTTTGGGCCAAAAATAGGATATTTTTGGTAAAACTAGGGTATTTCTGCAAACGTAACCCGGTTTGTCTCTGTCAGAGTCCTATTTGGATTCATGACGAGCCGTCATGCAAGTAGTGGGGCACGAGTTCCGGAATGTTCTACTTTTTTTTTGATTTTTAGAAAAATATCGTAGAAAATTGATTTTTCCTTATTTTTGAAAAAATCAAGTAAAAATCAAGCGAAGTTTGTCTAAGACCCGTGCTTCTTCCTCCGGCATCGTGTACCCAATCACGGACGCGTTTGGCATGGCCTTGCAAGAAATTGGGTGAAAATTCGGAAGCCACCAAAGAGAAGTCCAAAGCAGCGTGTGCTATAGCCTTGGGTTTTGGGCCAAAAATCGGATATTTTGGGAAAACTAGGGTATTTACGCTAACGTAACCCGGTTTGTCTCTGTCAGAGCCCTATTTGGATTCATGACGAGCCGTCTGAAGCAGTGGGGCACAATTCCCGAAATATTCTACTATTTTTTAGAAAAAATACGTAGAAAATTGATTTTTCCCTTATTTTTTGAAAAAAATCAAGTAAAAAGCAAACGAAAGTTTGTCTAAGACCCGTGCTTCTTCCTCTGGCATCGTGTACCCAATACGGACGCGTTTGGCATGGCCTTGCAAGAAATTGGGTGAAAATTCGGAAGCCACCAAAGAGAAGTCCAAAACGCGTGTGCTATAGCCTTGGGTTTTGGGCAAAAAATGGGATATTTTTGGGAAAACTAGAGTATTTCTGCGAACATAACGTGGGTTGTCTCGTTAGAGCCCAATTTGATTCATTATGTCTTTGTCTGAAGTAGTGGGGCATAGTTCCCGGAAGGTACTACTATTTTTTGGTGATTTTTAGAGAAAATTCCAAGAAAATTGATTTTTCCTTATTTTTGAAAAAATGAATTAAAAATCAAGCGAAGGTTGAAAGCAGATTCAGTGCTACTTCATCCGGCATCTTGTACCCGATACGGACAGCGTTTGGCATGTCCTTGCATGAAATTGGGTGAAAATTCGGAAGCCACCAAGAGAAGTCAAAACCGTGTGCTATAGCTTAGGTTTTGGGCCAAAAATGGGATATTTTTGGGAAAACTAGGGTATTTACGCTAACGTAACTCGGTTTGTCTCTGTCGGAGCTCTATTTGGATTCATGACGAGCCGTGCGATGTAGTGAGAGCACGAGTTCCGGAATGTTCTACTATTTTTTGATTTTTAGAAAAATACGTAGAAAATTGATTTTTCCTTATTTTTTGAAAAAATCAAGTAAAAATCAAGCGAAAGTTTGTCTAAGACCCGTGCTTCTTCCTCCGGCATCGTGTACCCAATCTGACAGCGTTTGGCATGGCCTTGCAAGAAATTGGGTGAAAATTTGGAAGCCACCGAAGAGAAGTCCAAAGCAGCGTGTGCTATAGCCTTGGGTTTTGGGCAAAAATGGGATATTTTTGGGAAAACTAGAGTATTTACTGCGAGCGTAACGTGGGTTGTCTCTGTTAGAGCCCAATTTGATTCAGTGATGTCTTGTCTCGAAGTAGTGGGGCATAGTTCCGGAAGGTTCTACTATTTTTGGTGATTTTTAGAGAAAATTCCAAGAAAATTGATTTTTCCTTATTTTTTGAAAAATATGAATTAAAAATCAAGCGAAGGTTCGAAACAGATTCAGTGCTACTTCATCGGCATCTTGTACCCGATCACGGACGCGTTTGGCATGTCCTTGCATGAAATTGGGCGAAAATTCGGAAGCCACCAAGAGAAGTCAAAACCCGTGTGCTATAAGCTTAGGTTTTGGGCCAAAAATGGGATATTTTTGGGAAAACTAGGGTATTTACGCTAACGTAACTCGGTTTGTCTCTGTCGAGCCCTATTTGGATTCATGACGAGCCGTCCGAAGCGATGGGGCACAATTCACGAAATATTCTACTATTTTTTTATTTTTTAGAAAAATACGTAGAAAATTGATTTTTCCTTATTTTTGAAAAAATCAAGTAAAAAGCAAGCGAAAGTTTGTCTAAGACCGTGCTTCTTCCTCACGGCATCGTGTACCCAATACTGGACGCGTTTGGCATGGCCTTGCAAGAAATTGGGTGAAAATTTGGAAGCCACCGAAGAGAAGTCCAAAGCAGCGTGTGCTATAGCCTTGGGTTTTGGGCAAAAATGGGATATTTTGGGAAAACTAGAGTATTTCTGCGAACGTAACGTAGGTTGTCTCTGTTAGAGCCCAATTTGATTCGTGATGTCTGTCATGCAAGTAGTGGGGCATAGTTCCCGGAAGGTTCTACTATTTTTGGTGATTTTTAGAGAAAATTCCAAGAAAATTGATTTTTCCTTATTTTTGAAAAAATGAATTAAAAATCAAGCGAAGGTTCGAAACAGATTCAGTGCTTCTTCCTCTGGCATCGTGTACCCAATACGGACGCGTTTGGCATGGCCTTGCAAGAAATTGGGTGAAAATTCGGAAGCCACCAAAGAGAAGTCCAAAACGCGTGTGCTATAGCCTTGGGTTTTGGGCCAAAAATCGGATATTTTTGGGAAAACTAGGGTATTTCTGCTAACGTAACCCGGTTTGTCTCTGTCAGAGCCCTATTTGGATTCATGACGAGCCGTCTGAAGCAGTGGGGCACAATTCCCGAAATATTCTACTATTTTTTAGAAAAAATACGTAGAAAATTGATTTTTCCCTTATTTTTTGAAAAAAATCAAGTAAACAGCAAACGAAAGTTTGTCTAAGACCCGTGCTTCTTCCTCTGGCATCGTGTACCCAATACGGACGCGTTTGGCATGGCCTTGCAAGAAATTGGGTGAAAATTCGGAAGCCACCAAAGAGAAGTCCAAAACGCGTGTGCTATAGCCTTGGGTTTTGGGCAAAAAATGGGATATTTTTGGGAAAACTAGAGTATTTCTGCGAACATAACGTAGGTTGTCTCTGTTAGAGCCCAATTTGATTCATTATGTGCTGTCTGAAGTAGTGGGGCATAGTTCCCAGAAGGTACTACTATTTTTTGGTGATTTTTTAGAGAAAATTCCAAGAAAATTGATTTTTCCCTTATTTTTTGAAAAAAATGAATTAAAAATCAAACGAAGGTTCGAAACAGATTCGTGCTACTTCATCTGGCATCTTGTACCCAGTACGGACGCGTTTGGCATGTCCTTGCATGAAATTGGGCGAAAATTCGGAAGCCACCAAAGAGAAGTCCAAAACCCGTGTGCTATAGCTTAGGTTTTGGGCAAAAATGGGATATTTTTGGGAAAACTAGGGTATTTCTGCTAACGTAACCCGGTTTGTCTCTGTCAGAGCTCTATTTGGATTCATGACGAGCCGTCTGATGTAGTGGGGCACAGTTCCCGGAATGTTCTACTATTTTTTGATTTTTTAGAAAAAATACGTAGAAAATTGATTTTTCCCTTATTTTTTGAAAAAAATCAAGTAAAAATCAAACGAAAGTTTGTCTAAGACCCGTGCTTCTTCCTCTGGCATCGTGTACCCAATACGGACGCGTTTGGCATGGCCTTGCAAGAAATTGGGTGAAAATTCGGAAGCCACCAAAGAGAAGTCCAAAACGCGTGTGCTATAGCCTTGGGTTTTGGGCAAAAAATGGGATATTTTTGGGAAAACTAGAGTATTTCTGCGAACGTAACGTAGGTTGTCTCTGTTAGAGCCCAATTTGATTCGTGATGTGCTGTCTGAAGTAGTGGGGCATAGTTCCCAGAAGGTTCTACTATTTTTTGGTGATTTTTTAGAGAAAATTCCAAGAAAATTGATTTTTCCCTTATTTTTTGAAAAAATGAATTAAAAATCAAACGAAGGTTCAAAACAGATTCGTGCTACTTCATCTGGCATCTTGTACCCAGTACGGACGCGTTTGGCATGTCCTTGCATGAAATTGGGCGAAAATTCGGAAGCCACCAAAGAGAAGTCCAAAACCCGTGTGCTATAGCTTAGGTTTTGGGCCAAAAATGGGATATTTTTGGGAAAACTAGGGTATTTCTGCTAACGTAACCCGGTTTGTCTCTGTCAGAGCTCTATTTGGATTCATGACGAGCCGTCTGAAGCAGTGGGGCACAATTCACGAAATATTCTACTATTTTTTTATTTTTTAGAAAAAATACGTAGAAAATTGATTTTTCCCTTATTTTTTGAAAAAAATCAAGTAAAAAGCAAACGAAAGTTTGTCTAAGACCCGTGCTTCTTCCTCTGGCATCGTGTACCCAATACGGACGCGTTTGGCATGGCCTTGCAAGAAATTGGGTGAAAATTTGGAAGCCACCGAAGAGAAGTCCAAAACGCGTGTGCTATAGCCTTGGGTTTTGGGCAAAAAATGGGATATTTTTGGGAAAACTAGAGTATTTCTGCGAACGTAACGTAGGTTGTCTCTGTTAGAGCCCAATTTGATTCGTGATGTGCTGTCTGAAGTAGTGGGGCATAGTTCCCAGAAGGTTCTACTATTTTTTGGTGATTTTTTAGAGAAAATTCCAAGAAAATTGATTTTTCCCTTATTTTTTGAAAAAAATGAATTAAAAATCAAACGAAGGTTCGAAACAAATTCATGCTACTTCATCTGGCATCTTGTACCCAGTACGGACGCGTTTGGCATGTCCTTGCATGAAATTGGGCGAAAATTCAGAAGCCACCAAAGAGAAGTCCAAAACCCGTGTGCTATAGCTTAGGTTTTGGGCCAAAAATGGGATATTTTTGGGAAAACTAGGGTATTTCTGCTAACGTAACCCGGTTTGTCTCTGTCAGAGCCCTATTTGGATTCATGAAGAGCCATATGCAAGCGGTGGGGCACAATTCCCGAAATATTCTACTATTTTTTTATTTTTAGAAAAATACGTAGAAAATTGATTTTTCCTTATTTTTGAAAAAATCAAGTAAAAAGCAAGCGAAAGTTTGTCTAAGACCCGTGCTTCTTCCTCCGGCATCGTGTACCCAATACTGGACGGCGTTTGGCAAGGCCTTGCAAGAAATTGGGTGAAAATTCGGAAGCCACCAAGAGAAGGCCAAAACCCGTGTGCTATAGCTTAGGTTTTGGGCCAAAAATGGGATATTTTTGGGAAAACTAGGGTATTTCTGCTAACGTAACCCGGTTTGTCTCTGTCAGAGCCCTATTTGGATTCATGACGAGCCGTCTGAAGTAGTGGGGCACAGTTCCCGGAATGTTCTACTTTTTTTTGATTTTTAGAAAAAATACGTAGAAAATTGATTTTTCCCTTATTTTTTGAAAAAAATCAAGTAAAAATCAAACGAAAGTTTGTCTAAGACCCGTGCTTCTTCCTCTGGCATCGTGTACCCAATACGGACGCGTTTGGCATGGCCTTGCAAGAAATTGGGTGAAAATTCGGAAGCCACCAAAGAGAAGTCCAAAACGCGTGTGCTATAGCCTTGGGTTTTGGGCCAAAAATCGGATATTTTTGGAAAAACTAGGGTATTTCTGCTAACGTAACCCGGTTTGTCTCTGTCAGAGCCCTATTTGGATTCATGACGAACCGTCTGAACCAGTGGGGCACAATTCCCGAAATATTCTACTATTTATCAGAAAAAATACGTAGAAAATTGATTTTTCCCTTATTTTTTGAAAAAAATCAAGTAAAAAGCAAACGAAAGTTTGTCTAAGACCCGTGCTTCTTCCTCTGGCATCGTGTACCCAATACGGACGCGTTTGGCATGGCCTTGCAAGAAATTGGGTGAAAATTCGGAAGCCACCAAAGAGAAGTCCAAAACGCGTGTGCTATAGCCTTGGGTTTTGGGCAAAAAATGGGATATTTTTGGGAAAACTAGAGTATTTCTGCGAACATAACGTAGGTTGTCTCTGTTAGAGCCCAATTTGATTCATGATGTGCTGTCTGAAGTAGTGGGGCATAGTTCCCAGAAGGTACTACTATTTTTGGAGATTTTTTAGAGAAAATTCCAAGAAAATTGATTTTTCCTTATTTTTGAAAAAATGAATTAAAAATCAAACGAAGGTTCGAAACAGATTCGTGCTACTTCATCTGGCATCTTGTACCCAGTACGGACGCGTTTGGCATGTCCTTGCATGAAATTGGGCGAAAATTCGGAAGCCACCAAAGAGAAGTCCAAAACCCGTGTGCTATAGCTTAGGTTTTGGGCCAAAAATGGGATATTTTTGGGAAAACTAGGGTATTTCTGCTAACGTAACCCGGTTTGTCTCTGTCAGAGCCCTATTTGGATTCATGACGAGCCATGTCGATGTAGTGGGGCACGAGTTCCGGAATGTTCTACTATTTTTTGATTTTTTAGAAAAATACGTAAAAATTGATTTTTCCTTATTTTTTGAAAAAAATCAAGTAAAAATCAAACGAAAGTTTGTCTAAGACCCGTGCTTCTTCCTCTGGCATCGTGTACCCAATACGAACGCGTTTGGCATGGCCTTGCAAGAAATTGGGTGATTTTTGGATTAGTAACGAGCCAGTCGAAGTAGTGGGGCACGAGTTCCGAAAGGTTCTATTATTTTTGGTGATTTTTAGAAAAATACTAAGAAAATTGATTTTTCCCTTATATTTTGAAAAAATCAAGTAAAAATCAAGCGAAAGTTCGAAACAGACCCGTGCTTCTTCCTGTGGCATCGTGTACCCAGTACGGACGCGTGTCGCACGGCCTTGCATGAAATTGGATGAAAATTCGGAAGCCACCAAAGAGAAGTCCAAAACCCGTGCGCTATAGCCTTGGGTTTTGGGCAAAAAATGGGATATTTTTGGGAAAACTATCGTATTTCTGCGAACGTAAACCGGTTTGTCTCTGTTAGAGCCCTATTTGGATAAGTGACGAGTCGTCAGAAGTAGTGGGGCACAGTTCCCTGAAGGTTCTACTATTTTTGGTGATTTTTAGAAAAATACTAAGAAAATTGATTTTTCCCTTATTTTTGAAAAAATCAAGTAAAAATCAAGCGAAGGTTCAAAGCAGACCCGTGCTTCTTCACTGTGGCATCGTGTACCCGATGACGGACGCGTGTCGCACGGCCTTGTATGAAATTGGATGAAAATTCGAAAGCCACCAAGAGAAGTCCAAAACCCGTGCGCTTATAGCCTTGGGTTTTGGGCAAAAATAGGATATTTTTGGGAAAACTATAGTATTTCTGTGACGTAAACCGGTTTGTCTCTGTTAGAGCCCTATTTGGATTAGTGACGAGCCGTCTGAAGTAGTGGGGCACATTTCCGGAAGGTTCTACTATTTTTGGTGATTTTTAGAAAAATACTAAGAAAATTGATTTTTCCTTATTTTTGAAAAAATCAAGTAAAAATCAAACGAAGGTTCGAAACAGACCCGTGCTTCTTCCTGTGGCATCGTGTACCCAGTACGGACGCGTGTCACACGGCCTTGCATGAAATTGGATGAAAATTCGGAAGCCACCAAAGAGAAGTCCAAAACCCGTGCGCTATAGCCTTGGGTTTTGGGCAAAAAATGGGATATTTTTGGGAAAACTAGAGCATTTCAGCGAACGTAACCCGGTTTGTCTCTGTTAGAGCGCATTATGATTCGTGACGAGCCGTCTGAAGTAGTGGAGCCGCAGTTCCGGAAGGTTCGACTATTTTTGGTGATTTTTTAGAAAAAATACCAAGAAAATTGATTTTTTCCTTATTTTTTAAAAAAATCAAGTAAAAATCAAAGAAAGGTCCGAAACAGACCCGTGCTTCTTCCTGTGGTATCGTGTACCCAGTACGGACGCATTTGGCACGGCCTTGCAAGAAATTGGGTGAAAATTCAGAAGCCACCAAAGAGAAGTCCAAAACCCGTGTGCTATAGCTTGGATTTTGGGCAAAAATGGGATATTTTTGGGAAAACTAGGGTATTTCTGCGAACGTAAACCGGTTTGTCTCTGTTAGAGCCCTATTTGGATTAGTGACGAGCCGTCTGAAGTAGTGGGGCACAGTTCCCGGAAGGTTCTACTATTTTTTGGTGATTTTTTAGAAAAAATACTAAGAAAATTGATTTTTCCCTTATTTTTTGAAAAAAATCAAGTAAAAATCAAACGAAGGTTCGAAACAGACCCGTGCTTCTTCCTGTGGCATCGTGTACCCAGTACGGACGCGTGTCGCACGGCCTTGTATGAAATTGGATGAAAATTCGGAAGCCACCAAAGAGAAGTCCAAAACCCGTGCGCTATAGCCTTGGGTTTTGGGCAAAAAATGGGATATTTTTGGGAAAACTATAGTATTTCTGCGAACGTAAACCGGTTTGTCTCTGTTAGAGCCCTATTTGGATTAGTGACGAGCCGTCTGGAGTAGTGGGGCACAGTTTCCGGAAGGTTCTACTATTTTTTGGTGATTTTTTAGAAAAAATACTAAGAAAATTGATTTTTCCCTTATTTTTGAAAAAATCAAGTAAAAATCAAACGAAGGTTCGAAACAGACCCGTGCTTCTTCCTGTGGCATCGTGTACCCAGTACGAACGCGTGTCGCACGGCCTTGCATGAAATTGGATGAAAATTCGGAAGCCACCAAAGAGAAGTCCAAAACCCGTGTGCTATAGCTTGGGTTTTGGGCCAAAAATGGGATATTTTTGTGAAAACTAGGGTATTTCTGCGAACGTAAACCGGTTTGTCTCTGTTAGAGCCCTATTTGGATTAGTGACGAGCCGTCTGAAGTAGTGGGGCACGAGTTCCGGAAGGTTCTACTATTTTTGGTTATTTTTAGAAAAATACTAAGAAAATTGATTTTTCCCTTATTTTTGAAAAAATCAAGTAAAAATCAAAGCGAAGGTTCAAAGCAGACCCGTGCTTCTTCCTGTGGCATCGTGTACCCAGTACGGACGCGTGTCGCACGGCCCTGCATGAAATTGGATGAAAATTCGGAAGCCACCAAAGAGAAGTCCAAAACCCGTGCGCTATAGCCTTGGGTTTTGGGCAAAAAATGGGATATTTTTGGGAAAACTAGAGTATTTCTGCGAACGTAACTGGTTTGCCTCTATTAGAGCCCATTATGATTCGTGACGAGCCGTCTAAAGTGTTGGGGCATAGTTCCGGAAGGTTCTACTATATTTTGGTGATTTTTTAGAAAAAATACCAAGAAAATTGATTTTTCCCTTATATTTTGAAAAAAATCAAGTAAAAATCAAACGAAGGTTCGAAACAGACCCGTGCCTCTTCTTGTGGCATCGTGTACGCAGCACGGATGCGTGTCGCACGGCCCTGCAAGAAATTGGGTGAAAATTCAGAAGCCACCAAAGAGAAGTCCAAAACCCGTGTGCTATAGCCTTGGGTTTTGGGCCGAAAATGGGATATTTTTGGGAAAACTAGAGTATTTATGCGAACGTAACCGAGTTTGTCTCTGTTAGAGCCCAATTTGATTCATGACGAGCCGTCTGAAGTAGTGGGGCACAATTCCCGGAAGGTTCTAATATTTTTGGTGATTTTTTAGAAAAAATACCAAAAAAATTGATTTTTCCCTTATTTTTTGAAAAAAATCAAGTAAAAATATAACGAAGATTCGAAACAGACCCATGCCTCTTCCTGTGGCATCGTGTACGCAGTAAGGACGCGTGTGCCACGGCCCTGCAAGAAATTGGGAGAAAATTCGTAAGCCACCAAAGAGAAATCCAAAACCCGTGTGCTATAGCCTTGGGTTTTGGGCAAAAAATGGGATATTTTTGGGAGAACTAGAGTATTTCTGCGAACGTGTATGCAGTGTGGACGCTTGTCGCACAGCCCTGCAAGAAATTGAGTGAAAATTCGGAAGCCACCAAAGAGAAGTCCAAAACCCGTGTGCTATAGCCTTAGGTTTTGGGCCAAAAATTTGATATTTTTGGGAAAACTATGGTAGTTCTGCGAACGTAACCTGGTTTGTCTCTGTTAGAGCCCAATTTAATTCGTGACCAGACGTCTGAAGTAGTGGGGCACAGTTCCCGGAAGGTTCTACTATTTATTGGTGATTTTTTAGAAAAAATACCAAGAAAATTGATTTTTCCCTTATTTTTTGAAAAAATTCAAGTAAAAATCAAACGAAGGTTCGAAACAGACCCGTGCTTCTTCCTGTGGCATCA
Source organism: Murraya koenigii (assembly GCA_025617385.1). Taxonomy (NCBI): domain Eukaryota; kingdom Viridiplantae; phylum Streptophyta; class Magnoliopsida; order Sapindales; family Rutaceae; genus Murraya; species Murraya koenigii. The sequence continues at coordinate 34,927,992 of CM046814.1, read as the reverse complement.
TGTACCCAGTACGGACGCGTGTCGCACGGCCTTGTATGAAATTGGATGAAAATTCGAAAGCCACCAAAGAGAAGTCCAAAACCCGTGCGCTATAGCCTTGGGTTTTGGGCAAAAAATGGGATATTTTTGGGAAAACTATAGTATTTCTGCGAACGTAAACCGGTTTGTCTCTGTTAGAGCCCTATTTGGATTAGTGACGAGCCGTCTGAAGTAGTGGGGCACATTTCCGGAAGGTTCTACTATTTTTTGGTGATTTTTTAGAAAAAATACTAAGAAAATTGATTTTTCCCTTATTTTTTGAAAAAAATCAAGTAAAAATCAAACGAAGGTTCGAAACAGACCCGTGCTTCTTCCTGTGGCATCGTGTACCCAGTACGGACGCGTGTCACATGGCCTTGCATGAAATTGGATGAAAATTCGGAAGCCACCAAAGAGAAGTCCAAAACCCGTGCGCTATAGCCTTGGGTTTTGGGCAAAAAATGGGATATTTTTGGGAAAACTAGAGCATTTCAGCGAACGTAACCCGGTTTGTCTCTGTTAGAGCGCATTATGATTCGTGACGAGCCGTCTGAAGTAGTGGGGCACAGTTCCCGGAAGGTTCGACTATTTTTGGTGATTTTTTAGAAAAAATACCAAGAAAATTGATTTTTTCCTTATTTTTTAAAAAAATCAAGTAAAAATCAAAGAAAGGTCCGAAACAGACCCGTGCTTCTTCCTGTGGTATCGTGTACCCAGATCTGGACGCATTTGGCACGGCCTTGCAAGAAATTGGGTGAAAATTCAGAAGCCACCAAAGAGAAGTCCAAAACCCGTGTGCTATAGCTTGGATTTTGGGCAAAAAATGGGATATTTTTGGGAAAACTAGGGTATTTCTGCGAACGTAAACCGGTTTGTCTCTATTAGAGCTCTATTTGGATTAGTGATGAGCCGTCTGAAGTAGTGGGGCACAGTTCCCGGAAGGTTCTACTATTTTTTGGTGATTTTTTAGAAAAAATACTAAGAAAATTGATTTTTCCCTTATTTTTTGAAAAAAATCAAGTAAAAATCAAACGAAGGTTCGAAACAGACCCGTGCTTCTTCCTGTGGCATCGTGTACCCGATGACGGACAGCGTGTCGCACGGCCTTGTATGAAATTGGATGAAAATTCGGAAGCCACCAAAGAGAAGTCCAAAACCCGTGCGCTATAGCCTTGGGTTTTGGGCAAAAAATGGGATATTTTTGGGAAAACTATAGTATTTCTGCGAACGTAAACCGGTTTGTCTCTGTTAGAGCCCTATTTGGATTAGTGACGAGCCAGTCCGAGTAGTCGTGACACATTTCCGGAAGGTTCTACTATTTTTGGTGATTTTTAGAAAAATACTAAGAAAATTGATTTTTCCCTTATTTTTGAAAAAATCAAGTAAAAATCAAACGAAGGTTCGAAAGCAGACCGTGCTTCTTCACCGTGGCATCGTGTACCCGAGTCTGAACAGCGTGTCGCACGGCCTTGCATGAAATTGGATGAAAATTCGGAAGCCACCAAAGAGAAGTCCAAAACCCGTGTGCTATAGCTTGGGTTTTGGGCCAAAAATGGGATATTTTTGTGAAAACTAGGGTATTTCTGCGAACGTAACCCGGTTTGTCTCTGTCAGAGCCCTATTTGGATTCGTGACGAGCCGTCGCAAGTAGTGGGGCACGGTTCCGGAAGGTTCTACTATTTTTGGTTATTTTTAGAAAAATACTAAGAAAATTGATTTTTCCTTATTTTTGAAAAAATCAAGTAAAAATCAAACGAAGGTTCGAAACAGACCCGTGCTTCTTCACGTGGCATCGTGTACCCAGTGACGGACGGCGTGGCACGCGACCTGCATGAAATTGGATGAAAATTCGGAATCCACCAAGAGAAGTCCAAAACCCGTGCGCTATAGCCTTGGGTTTTGGGCAAAATAGGATATTTTTGGGAAAACTAGAGTATTTCTGCGAGCGTAATCTGGTTTGCCTCTATTAGAGCCCATTATGATTCGTGACGAGCCGTCTAAAGTGTTGGGGCATAGTTCCCGGAAGGTTCTACTATATTTTGGTGATTTTTTAGAAAAAATACTAAGAAAATTGATTTTTCCCTTATATTTTGAAAAAAATCAAGTAAAAATCAAACGAAGGTTCGGAACAGACCCGTGCCTCTTCTTGTGGCATCGTGTACGCAGCACGGATATGGAACAATTTTGCGAAAGTAACCTTGTTTCGATTTGTAACAAGCTGTCTGAAGTAGTGGGGCACCGTTCCCAGAAGGTTCTGCTTTTTTTGGTGATTTAAAAAAAAATACCAAGAAAATTAGTTTTTCCCCAATTTTTGGAAAAAATCAAGTAAAAATCAAACAAAGGTTCGAAAACAACCCACCTTCTTCCCATCCCATGTGTACCCAATACAGACGTGTGTGGCACGACCTTGCAAGAAATCGAAGAAAAACTTAGAAGCCGCCCAAGAGAAGGCCAAAGTCCGTATGCTATATCCTTGGGACATTCTTGGGAAAACTAGGGTATTTATGCTAAAATAGCTTCTGACGGCTTGTTACGAATCCAAACAAAGCCTTGACAAACTAGGTTACTTTCGCGTAAATACACTAGTTTTCCCGAAAATGTCCCCTTTTTTGCCCAAAACCCAAGGCTATAGCACACGGGTTTTGCCCTTCTCATCGGCGGCTTTTGAGTTTTCACCCGATTGCTTGCAAGACCGTGCCGCGCACGTCCGTACTAGGTACACGAGGCCATGGGAAGAAGCAGGGGTCGGTTTCGAACTTTCGTTTGATGTTTACTTGATTTTTTCAAAAAATATGGGAAAAATAAATTTTCATGGTATTTTTTCCAAAAAAATTACCAAAAAATTATAGAACCTTCAAGGGTTTAGGGGTAATTTTGAAAAAATTTCATGAAAACTATTAGAATCTTCCGGAGTGGGTATCTTTAAGTTATTTCGTTTCAATGCATGATCATTTCAGAACACGTTGAATACCTGGTTATTTTGAATGAATTATAAAAAATCAATTATTTACCCTCATAAATGCCAAAATATTCCTCAACTAACCATCTTTCATTGAATATCTTTTCTTTCCTTTAAATACCTATACAATTCTTTATCACTATGAGAAAATCACAATATTTTTTATAATAAAAAAAAGTAGAGAATTGGAGAAAATAAGCAACAATTAATTAAAGATCATTTTTATATTATTTTCTATAAAATGCCGGTCACAATCTTGACCCTTTTTTTTCCCCCTCACCATCATATTTTTATAATTTAGGTGTTTTCACATGATATTACATTCAGTTGTCTCGAATGGGCGAAATACTGGACTTATTGTATTTGTTTATGATAACCAACGTTTCAGTTGCAGTTGCAGATTGTTACAGAAACAAAGATTGGAAGATCCGCCTTAACTCCAGGCACAACACGTTAAGATTTTGACCACAAGATGTTGATTTGCAGCCACACCGGAATCTTATTCAAAGCAAAATGCCAACATTTCAGCTTTCCTTCGCATTGGATCTATACCAAAAGAGATTATTATAAAGTGTAATTATTTTGAATGTCAATTATACTTTATTTAAAAATAAATAAGTAAATAATTAAAACTAAGACTAAAATGGTGGTGATAGCGCATATTATGGTATCCGTTCCACATTGGTTCTACAGGCATATTGTGCATGTATCATACAGAGAAGAGAGTAAAGCTGCATGCCTGTCTAGTTTCGCTTTCAGAATCGAACGTGTATTGATGTATATATCAAATATCAATTAATTAATAAGAGAAACAAACATATCATTGTTTCATGAAGATGGAGCTCTCAAGGCCGGTCCGTCGGCTTTTGATTGTTTGGTATCTACCTGTGCATACATAATTGCGAATACACCCATTGCTTTTGTAATATCGTTTCTTATTAAATGTGGAGTGTACGTGGCAAAGCCTACATTACTCACTCTCACTGTGTGGCTCTATATATTTGCAACATTTCTCCCAAATGTATAATTTAGGTGATATTAATCTCTTTTATTCCTTCTCTCTCCGCACTGCACCGATCGGTAGTGTTAAAAGTTGGTCCAGCCATGGTAACTAATATCATCTATCTCTGGGACAAAACGATGAAATTAAATAACACAATCATGCATGATGCCCTCAGTTTCCGTTTATTATTATCAACTGTATATCAGCATCTGCATGAATTCATGTGCGCGCACACACATAATTCACAAGTTACAGCGATTATGTATATTAAATATATATAATATAGACATATCTGTCGAGTACATTTCTTTTTTTTTTTTAATTTTTTTGACAAGCTGTCGAGTACATTTCTAATTAATCATACACACCATAATTTGCAGGAGTTGAATGTCAAAGATGGTGTCAAAGATTTAATGTATCAATCACCTATGAAGAGTACGAGAAAAGGCGGATTTAAGGCCACCTATTTCATCTTTGGTAATTCGCCAAGTGGTCTTATGCACCCTATTACATTAATCAACTCCTTGAGAAACAAGCAACCTCATCATGTTTTACATACAGTTCGTTATTTTTCATATTGTTGATAGTAGTGCAAGAAGCTAATGTTTTTAGTTTGTGTGTGTATTCAAAGCAATGATGGGCCTGGATAACATAGGCTTTGTCACCAACATGGTAAGCCTGGTCTTATATTTCTTCAACGTCTTGCACTTCGATCTCTCTGGTTCAGCTACAACTACTACAAATTTCCTGGGTTCCGCGTTCCTGCTGACTCTTGTTGGAGGGTTCGTTTCTGATACTTATATGAATCGCCTTAACACTTGTTTACTCTTTGGTGTAATTCAGTTGCAGGTACTTAATTAAATTCAACTTCTCAGTTCTCATATAGTAATAATAACCATTAAGTAATAACTAAAACTCTTTTGCCGATAAATAATACATAATTTAATATTAAATATTTATTGATCAATCAGGGATACTTATTGCTGGTTATTCAATCCCATTTTACAAAACTGCAACCTGAGCCTTGTGGGAAGACTAGATGTGTGCACGGTACTAAAGCTCTCTTGTTCTATGCTTCAATATGCTTGTTAGGACTTGGAGGAGGTGGAATCAGAGGATCGGTTCCAGCTTTAGGCGCTGACCAGTTTAACTATAAGGACCCTAATGAACGCAAATACATAGCCAGCTTTTTCAATTGGTTCTTGCTAAGTATAACTATAGGGGCTTCTATTGGGGTCACTTTTGTGGTTTATGTAAGCACAAAAGTGCAATGGGATGTAGGTTTTATCATTTCTATGTGTTGCTCTTTTGTTGGTCTTATAGTTATTGCATTGGGAAGGCCATTTTATCGAGTCCGAATGCCAGGAGATAGTCCACTTTTGAGGGTTTTGCAGGTTTTGGCAGTCAGTTTAAAGAACTGGAGGACAAATTTGCCAGTGAACTTGGATGAATTCTATGAAATACGAGACCGTGAATCTATTTCAAGTGGAGAGTTGATCCCCCATAGCAACCAATTCAGGCAAGTTTCTCCAATCTCCAGCAAGCAACTTGTTGCTTAAATAAAGAAACTAGGAGGTCGACGTAGATGTACGTGCATGTACACTAATCAATAATTTTACAGATTCCTTGACAAAGCAGCAGTTCTCCCAAAGGGTGTGATACCAGGAAGATGGAGAGTTTGTACAGTGACACAAGTGGAAGAAGTGAAAATCCTGACAAGGATGATGCCCATCCTACTAAGTACTGCCCTTATGAACACATGTTTAGCCCAGTTGCAAACTATTTCTGTCCAACAAGGAACCGTTATGAATACGAGTCTTGGAGGCTTTCACGTCCCATCAGCCTCAATTCCTGTGATTCCTTTGGTGTTCATGTCCATTCTTATACCTGTTTATGAATTTGCATTTGTTCCCATTTTACGGAAACTCACTGGCCACCAGAATGGCATAACACACCTGCAAAGAGTTGGAGTTGGGCTTGTCCTCTCTGCCATCTCAATGACTATTGCAGGGATTATAGAAGTGAAGAGAAAGCATGAATTCATCCACCACAATCACCGGATAAGCCTTTTTTGGCTTTCTATTCATTATGCAATCTTTGGAATTGCAGACATGTTCACTTTTGTTGGATTGATGGAGTTTTTTTACAGTGAGGCTCCTGCTGGCATGAGATCTCTCTCAACTTCATTTTCTTTCCTCTCTTTATCAATCGGCTATTACTTGAGCTCAGCTTTCGTTGAGGGAATTAACTCAGTGACCGGTAAGTACACAAATTCCAAGAGAGGATGGCTTGAAGGGCTTGACATGAATAAGAACCACGTAGAGCTTTTCTACTGGTTCTTGGCAGTTGTCAGTGTGCTTAATTTTGCAAACTATATCTTTTGGGCCAATTGGTACAAGTACAAGAAAGATGCTTCTATTGATCAAGAAATGTTACTAAAAGCAGGGCCGGCACGAACTGGCGAGTCTTTCTCTACAAGTATAAGCGCGGTATCCAAGCAGAATGATGTGTCCTTAGCCAAGTAAAATGATAATCAGCAGATCATCAGAGGCAAAAAGGGAGAGCGAAATTGCAGATCATATATGCACCTCTATATTCTCATTTTCCAAATTGTAATATTATAGAAATCCGTTAAATCTACGCAATAACGCAACGGTGAATTGGGCTGTCCACTATATGCAAAAGTGTAATGATTAAGGCTATAAAGTATTGGGTAATAACGGGGCAATTATGGCTGATTATTTCTCGTAGCTTCGGCTTGGTTTGAACGACACACCTTCTGATTACTTTCTACAGCAGTCAAATCAAATATACATTTCTTCACTGATATAGTTTTGTCATGTTATAATGAAATTTGAAAATTGGCTAACATTACAAAAAGTCCCCAAAATTGACTATTTCTATAAATTCAATTCTAAGCTATAATAAAATAATTAGATACAATAATTAAAAAAAAATTAATCACAACAGGATTCAAGATTTCATAGCGTTTTTTAATTTTTGAAATGGAGACCAGTTAGATAATAGTAATTGCGGATGCCGGAGAGAATTAAGACTCTTTGAAAATTGAAATTGCCAACCATTGTTCATACTAAAATCCCAAAAATTCCGTCTTTTTATTCCATATTGATCATACATGGATTAAGAAACAGAACGCCAAATTTCCAAACAAAGCGTCTAAACAATTTGCTTGTCGTTCTAACTCGCATAGAAGATGAGCTTACAATGCAAATGGGTTCGCAGTTGTACAGCTTGATTATGATATTATGAAACAGCAGGCAAACAATGCAAATGGGTTCGTAGTTGTACAGCTTGATTATGATATTATGGAACATCAGGCAAGCAAACGGGTGTATGTATGTTTCCCTCTGCACTGCAGTGTATGAGTGTCGGTGGGGTCCTCAGTCCTCACAGGCACAGATTAGATTCTAATCTCGGGAGATATAGATGATCGAGTGAACCATTCAAAAAGACCGACCCCACCCTTTTCAATATTATTCTTACTTGTTGATGCAGTTTTTCCCGCGTGCCTCAACAGTACCTCGAACCTTCAAACAGTGCCTCTAAACAGTTCGAGCAGGATTGTCTGAACCTTCTGCTCACGGATTCAAACAGTGCCTCGATCCTTCTGCTCGCTATAAGCTCGATCTCGAGCAGGATTCCGTCCTGTTCCGCTGTCTTCTTCAGAACGGAGATCTTCCGGTCCTGTACTCACAGAAAACAGGGTCAGGGGTCGCCGGGCGTGTTCCGGCGAAAACCCTCCGACGCTCAAGTCAGTATTCGGGTTTGTCTTTTTGGTATCTCCCTTAGTGAGGGAGACCGGAAAGATGAAAGGGGTATTATTTCGCCCCCCCTTTTTGGATATATATAGTTTTTTCAGAAAATCAAAATGAGAGAAATCAGAATAGGAAGAACCTGTGAATGGATTTTTCCAACCCTTTGTGAATCAGAGAATCCAACCCTTGTAACGTTCCCCTTCGTTTCCTTTTATACTCCATTTTTCCCGCTCTTTCCATTTCCAGTGTCGTCCACTCCACGTTAGTGGTATCCGGGTCCCTCCGACAGTACGGATTGGCGGAATATTCCCTAGGGATGAGCGGCTGTCCCCTTAACCCGATTCACGTGGCCAGATCACCATGTCGGGCAAGTGCGCTAGGAATTATGACACCTTGGAGGCATGTGCCGGCCACCGGCAACAATACTAGAAGGGCTTCGAGGGCCCTGTCCGATATTACCCAAACATTACTGACAAGACAAGTTATGATATTATTACTGAAAACGAACCTGATCACCATGTCGGGCAAGTGCTCTAGGAATTATGACACCTTGGAAGCATGTCTGCAGCCACTGCAGCAGATATCACCACCACACCATGTGGGGCCCTGGTCAGACATTAAAAGGTGTGCCGGGATTCTGAGAAAACGGATCGGGTCTTGTCCAGCTATGCTCGTGGACGTAATCTCTGCGAGCAGGAAATGTGTGCTCGGGGACCCGTTCTTTGCGAGCGGGAAGGAGTGCTCGGTTCTCGACCTTGACCAGCTTTGACCTGGGACGACCTCGAGTCGGATAAGGAGTGCTTAGCTCTCGACCTTGACCAGCTTTGACCTGGAGGACGACCTCGAGCTGGATAAGGAGTGCCGAACTCTCGACCTTGACCAGCTTTGACCATAAGGGCTGCTCGAGCTAAACTGTCCTCGGGGTGTCTTACTCGAGCTGGAAGGGCTTCGAGGGCCTCGTCCGATATTACCCAAACATTACTCGACAAGACAAGTTATGATATTATTATCGAAAATGAACTCGATCACTTCCTCCTTTTCCCTCTTCTTTGTGATCATTTTCAGCACAACATATACACAAGCAAATATCCACATTTTCTTTCTGTTATGTTTTTAGTTTTTGCGAGTGGGTGGCCTTCTCTTTTCTGATTGATTACATTTGGACTGAGCTATGGATTGTAGTGATGCAAGATTCAGATTCACCAAGTTAATGTGGGCGTATGGGATAATGGGTTTGTTGTTCTGCCAATGGCCATGGGTGGACGGAACCGAATCCAAGACTCTGTGAAGGCGCATACGGTACATTGTATGATAATGATAATGTGGAGATTAGTTATGGGGTTTGTATTACTGGTAGTGCTCCTTTAATGGTGGGTCTTGCTTGTTGATGCTGTTTTTCCGCGTCCCTTCAAACAGTGCCAAAAATCTTCTGCTCGCGGATAGCTCGAGCTCGAGCAGGACTGTCATCCAATTCCAGTTCCTCTATCTTCCCAAGAACGAGAGTCTCCCGGTTGTGCACTCACAGAAAACAAGGTCAAGGGTCGCCGGAAGTTGTTCCAGCGAAAACCCTCCGACGATCAAGTCAGTGATCGGGTTGTTCTTTGTGTATCCCTCTTAGTTTGAGAGACCGAAAGAATGGGAAGGGTATTTTTTGCCTTCCTTTCTGAATAATGAAATTCTAGAAAAAATTAGAGTAGAGAGAAGCAAGAATCAGAAGAACCTGTGTGAATTTTCGGAACCCCTCTTATTTACCTGTCTGTTTCCTTTTAGTTTCCATTTTTCCTGCCCTTTCTTCCCTGGATCATCCGTTCCCGCGTCGGTAGTGTCTGGGTCCCTCTGACAGCCGGGATTAGCGTAATATTCCCTGAGGATGCGCGGCTGTCTTGTTAACATGGCTCACATGGCCAGATCATCCTGTCGGGCGTGCGCGCAAGGAATGATGACACTGTGGGGGCACGTGCCGGCCATCGGCAACAGTACCGCCACCATACCATATGGGCCCTGATCAGACATCGAAAGGTGTGCGGGATTTTAAGGAAACGGGTCGGACTGTCCTGAGCTGGGTCTCACGTTCCATTTGTTCTATGATTGGCGTGGCCTAGTTGTGCTCGAGGACTTGACTACAGCGAGCAGAAAGGAGAGCTCGGGTCTCGATCAGCCTTCGAGCTCCTCATCCTTGTCCAGCTTTGACCAGGACTGATGACCTCGAGCAGGCAAGAGAGCTCGGAGCTCGAACGGCTCTGAATTCCTCGACCTTGACCAGCTTTGACGTCTAGTGAGATCGTCTTCGTGCCAATGGTCGAGACTTCTGCTCGAGCTGGATTGACCTCGGGGTACTTTATTCGAGCTGGAAGGGCCTCGAGGAGACCTGCCCGATATTACCCAAACATCAGTCCCCCAGTTTCTAGTCTTTTGAGTGAAACGAGATAAGACTGGAAACTTATTAGTGATGGGCCGCCTTCCTGGCCTTTTACACTTTCCCATGTTCTCCAGTTGTCTTCCGCTTCCATCATTTCGCATTTAATGCGGGACACGTGGACGGATCCTGACCGTACGTTCAAATTTTGAAGGGACGTTACTCGAAAAGTCACGCCCCTTGATCTACGTGCCGTTTGCTAAAGAAACGCACCTTTCCCCTTTCTTCTTTTAAAAACCCTTGATTTCTTCATTGTACTTCCTATTGCTCATGTTTACTCAAACCCGAAATTTTCTGCAAATGCTTCTTTGTCTTCCTCCTCCATGTCAGAACGATTTCCGGCCGTATAAACCTTTCTCTGTATCCAGGTACAACCCTTCTTCTTTCTATTCTCACCATTCTTCATTCTTCCGGGTCTTTGATTCCACTTGGGTAGATTATATTTTAGGAAAAAATGTCTAGTACCCAGCAAGCCCGTAGGATGTCCCCTGAGGAATCTTCCTCTTCTAGTGAAGTAGAGCCCCTTAGTATAATTCTAGTGAGGGATTCTAGTTCAGAAGGGGCATTGCCCGCGGCGGAGGCCCAGCCGCATCAGGGGGAGAGGGCCAGCCAAAGGTCCGAGGGTAGGGGATACCCCATTGACCAGATGAGATGTGAAACCACCCATTTAGATTTGGATAGGCTTAGGCATACCTACCACATACCCGATAGTGTGGATTTACGGTTGCCGGGCAGGGGTGATATCCCCAACTGTCCCCCTAAGGGGTATACAACCTTCCATCTTGAATGCTTCAAATAGGGGGTCAGGCTGCCTCTCCAGCCTTATTTTGCCCGGGTTCTATCCAGATTTCGTCTGGCCCCTGGGCAGTTGAACCCAAATGGGTGGAGGGTCCTTTCCGGACTTTTTGTGCTGTGGAAATGGTGCAATTTGGGTGAACCCTTGGTAGGGGAAATAAAGCATCTTTATCAGCTTAAGTGCAGCCCGAAGGATGCTGGTTGGTACTACCTTACCTCCAGCTTGAAGGGTAAAAAGCCCATCACTGACCTTCCAACTTTTGGTGGCAACTGGAAGAGCAAATTCTTCTTCGATGAGGGGAATGGAGGCACGCTACACCTCTCACTGAGGGGATCCCTCCGGTTCCACGGCATTTTTGCACTACAGGTTGTTTATCTATCCTGTGAATTCTCATTTTAGCTCTTCTGCTCGTACCTGTTCTCATTATTTTGCCTTGGCTGTTTTTGGCAGTTTCTTAGGGTGCTTCTTATAGAATTGGGGAAGAGCTTCGAGCACACGTAAGGACTGCACTTGACAACGCGAGCTCGTGCAGGGAGCTGCTTACACCCCAAAATTTTTTGGAGTTTTGTTTGGTGCCCGGGGAAGACATGAGGGGGGCGTGCGAGATGATGCATAGGCATGTAGGGACTGCCAGAGGCGCGAGCACCTCGAAGAGACCACGAGTTGAAACAAATTCTCTGCCTCCACCTGCTCGAGCTCCCTCTTCTGCTCAGCAGGTAGAACGAGCAGAAGAAAGTCCTCCTCGCAGGCGTCAGAGGACTGCGGCCTCAGCTCGCCCTCAACCCGAAATTGTGCAGGAGCGGGGTCTGCCTAACCCTGTCTAGCCCTACATGAGGAAATTTACCAGGGAGATGGATGACAGATTCCTGGACGGGCTGGAGTCCTATGATGCTGACGAGCTGTTTAGTGCTCTGCAGGGTCTCTCCTCCCGAACTTCAGCTGCTGTGTCCAGGCTCAAGGCCAAGACCCAAGACTCTCAGGAGGAACTTCGAGCAAAGATTCAGAGCTTGGAGCAGACTATCGGGCAGTTGAAAGAGAAGAACACGAGGCTTCAAGAGGAGAACGCAACCTTTAAAGAGAGGACAACGGTGTCTAACTCTAAGGTTATCCAGTTTCAGAGGGAGCTGACTGTCATCCGTGAAGAGTTGATCGAGGCTCGGAAGGACTTGGAAACCCAGAGATTCTCCTTCGAGCAGACCATGGAGGGGGAAACTTCTCGTCTCAAGGCGGATAGATACTTTGAAGGTCCAGCTCGTAGCCAGAGTACAACAATGGGGTGGACTTGACTATGAGCGCCTCGTGTATGCCTTGGGCAAGGTACATCCCGAGGTCGACACTGCCTAAGGACTAAGCGGGTGTTCTTGAGTACATGCGCATTCACGACGTCCCCATCCAAGAGTCTGAAGCTTCCCCTTCCGAGCCACAGACTGGACCTGGGGAAGTTGTTCCTCCCCCTGCTGCTGACGCTCATCCTGCTGCTGCTGCCCCTCCTGCTGCTGCCAATGACGCCCCTGTTGCTGCTGCCGATGATGCCCCTGCTGCTTGAACTATTTTTTTTTTTTGTCCCCTGTACTTATGATCATTCCAATGAATATTGGATAACTCATTTCTGTACCCGTGTATATATTCTTATGTTTTATGTGTAGGATTGACTTCACGTGCTTGCTAAGTGGGAATTTTATAAGTGTTGGACTTTTTATTTTGTTTTATGCCCAAGTGCATTACTGCTTGTATGATTCTTTAGACTTATGCTTGGCAAAGATTTGCCTTGAGTTAGGCTGAAAGCCTTCGGCCTGTTTCGTGAGCTCGGTCTTTCTGGACCGACGTTCGACTCATACTTTGTGGCTTTTTATATTGCGAGCTCATTTCCTTGGAGACCAATTTTGGTTCATGTTTAAAATCAATGTAATCTCCTCGCGCTCTGCACCGTCCCGCCTAAAGCTTAGGCTTTGGGACTTCTGACCTCTACGTTGTCATCATGACCTTCCGCTGCTCGGCCTACAATTGGCTACGCTTGGCACCGTTCCACCTAAGGCTTAGGCTTTGGGACTTCCGGCCTTAGCGTTCTTCATAAGCTTCTTACGCTCAGGACTACTGATTGGCCTCGCTGAGCGCAGATCCGCCTAAGGCTTAAGCTTTGGGACTTCGGCCTTAGCGTTGTCTTCGTGAGCTTCTTTTGCTCGGCTGCGATTGGCCTCGCTAGGCACGAGTCCGCTTTAAGGCTTAGGCTTTGGGACTTCGGCCTTAGCGTTCTTCATGAGCTTCTTACGCTCGAGACTGCGGTTGGCCTCGCTGAAGCACCGTCACGCCTAAGGCTTAGGCTTTGGGACTTCGGCCTTAGCGTTCTTCATGAAGCTCTTACGCTCGAGCACTGCGATTGGCCTCGCTAAGCACGGTCCCACCTAAGGCTTAGGCTTTGGGACTTACGGCCTTAGCGTTCTTCATGAGCTTCTTACTACTCGGGCTGCGATTGGCCTCGCTGAGGCACAGTCCCACCTAAGGCTTAGGCTTTGGGACTTACGGCCTTAGCGTTCTTCATGAGCTTCTTACGCTCGGGACTGCGATTGGCCTCGCTAGGCACAGATCCGCCTAAGGCTTAGGCTTTGGGACTTACGGCCTTAGCGTTCTCTTCGTGAGCTTCTTACGCTCGGCACTGTAATTGGCCTCGCTGAAGCACAGTCCCACCTAAGGCTTAGGCTTTGGGACTTACGGCCTTAGCGTTCTTCATGAGCTTCTTACGCTCGGGGCTGCGATTGGCCTCGCTAGGCACCATCCGCCTAAGGCTTAGGCTTTGGGACTTCAGCCTTAGCGTTGTTTTCATGAGCTTCTTCTCCTCGGCTGCAATTGGCCTC